>BSBM01001777.1:92500-646383 GCA_027924585.1 Larix kaempferi
AGGAGAACCACATTTTTTGGGAGTTATACTTAATTTCCATGAATAATATTTATATATTCCGGAAGGTAATCCGATTGTCTACGTTTTTTCTTCTTTCGCCATATTCCAAAAAGTTGTGTAGGTAGCTCTAATATTGTTTTTTGACGTTCAGATTTCTGTTTTTCCAGGAGTCCATTACGACTAACGTGTCATGAGTGGCCAGCATTAGCTTGCACCAGCCCACTTGATAGTAGAAAATCCCTCACATGGTTTCCATTTTGGTACACTTTACCATCAGAAATCCATTATGTCAACTTCCCATAGGATTGGGAGTCCATCTAGTTTGTGATTTTGCAAAAATATTACTATTAATCTATCGTCATCAATCATTATCTTACCCCACGGAATCCCAAACATTATCACTCTTATGGAATTTCAATGTTTCATATTGCACACTCGCGAGCCCATCTCTCCACCCATACCGTAAGTGTCACGTTATTTTTTCCACCATTCATTTCCCCACAAGTATATTACCATCAATGTATTACCCCACCAACAAAGTTTCATCTTCTATCACCCGATCACTTGAATCATCTGATCATTTCAATAGATGCTTATCTCCTTTTTATTTCATCTAATATCGCTGAGGTGGCCATTCGCTTCAGAAACCATTATATACAGGTGCTTTAACGAACCCCTTTTTTTCCAGATGTTCACACATTTGGGACGCTGTCATTTTGGAGTAGTCTTCCATAACCTCTCTTCAATTCTCGTGCATTGGATAAACCATTCAAAAAATAGTACTTATCGGAACTCCTACAAGCCGTGTATAGAGTCTTTTTATGAAAGCACCCCTGGTGACCTTTGCTCAAAATGTTTTGCGATGAGTCACCCTTGGATTCATACAGACATCATACTACCTCTAACTCAAACATGAGTACTCCACTTTCTCCATCAATGAGTCCTCAAATTGCAGTTAGGTTCCACGATATCCTATTTGTGTCCCTCCCATGATACCATCAAGAGTTCCACACATGCTTTCAGGTCAACCATGTGTCCATACTATACATAAAGGAAGCTTGAGTCCATTACTCAATTACCCTCATATCCCCATAGAGTGTCTCGGTTGCTTTTCCATTTCAATTAATTTCTCGGTTATATCCTTTGTCCTTCCATCAAGGGCACACAATTGCATTGTCAGTCGTAGGTCTCCCTCTGTCAACATCAAGACATCTATTCCAAAGAATAGACCTAGAGGTAACTTGTATCTTATCCTCATAACCAGCGTCGATTAGTACCTTTCATTGACTAAGGGAAGACCTCATTTACACTTGGTGTGGTTGTTTCTCATGTGCTCGATGTCAGCTCAATCATTACATCGATGATATTCATATCAGTTGATGGGTCTCTCATTATTTGGTCAAAGCAAACAGATATCCTTGACTCTAGTCCTTTGGTGAGTCTATGTGGAAACTGTTCAGCCATATGTTTTTGGAGATATACAGGCAAAATTTGTGATAGTGATTTGGAATCCCTTCAATCGTGATTCCTATTGTTCACAGTTCTAGATGCAATTCCCAAGACCTTTTGTCATTCATACTTTCAGTTGTTTCATTCTTGACAGATGTCATCTCCCTTCAATTCTAGAAAAGCATCAATTATTGTGATTCAACACCACATGGGGATTCCATTGTTGCAACATCATCCCTTCTGATCATCCAAGTTTGTACCATGATTACGCTCCGAGATTTGAGTCCCTCTTGGACACTTATGATGTACACAACAATTATTCAAGTATTTATCAGGTCCCCTTTGGGCCTAGATCCCATTTTATATTTTGAGACATTGATATAAGCATGGGAATTCCCACATCATCCATGTTAAGTATTGTACTTGCAGATAGGGGCGCTTGTATTCTTGTGGGAAGGCGAGTTCCCTCTGATGCAATCTCCATCTTGTATGTCAACATTACACTTATATCCTAAAAGAAAAGTATTCCTATGTTGTATGTTTGCCATATGATTATCTTCTAACCTCACACATCTCAGGGAAATATATTAACACCCAAACTTGTCCACATGCCATGCCATTAGTCCAATCGTCTGCATACGCCATCACTCCATCTTATTCCCACCTCATTTATACTTGTTGGACTTTGATCAAACATTATAAAAACAAAAAAAACAAATTCAAACACCAAAAGGGGCCACTTTAGAAACTGGTCACACATATTACTAGGAAAAGAGTGACCCAAATCGCTCGTGTTCGTTCGATTTAAGTGATCCAACTCACACATTTCTTTAACAAAAAGTGACCTCACCCTGTCATGATTTTTGGTTGTTTCGGCTTTTCTCCCAGCAAAAAAGAGGAAATCTAGGAACATATTCTCACATGGCCCAAATAAAGAAGAGGATTTATGATGGAAAAATATAGCCCAATCCTTATCTCCAAATCCATCTACGATTCCTATTAAAGAACCCTCAAAGTCCCTCATTACACACAATTCTCCATTCCTTAGCTCAAGCCATCATTCTGCTAAGATTTCTATCGATCTTGGAGCTGGCCTTTCTTTGCTCTTGCTTTACATGTTGGATATCTCCAGTGTGAAGTGTTGCTTGAGCATTGCGATACTGCTAGGAGACCAATGGACCCTCCCTTGGATAGCTACATGGGGGGCTTACATTATGATTGTTAGGTGACTCTACTCCTTGCAATTTATGATTCAATATAAATTGAAATTATTTTATTCTTTACATTCTTCTTGCATATGAATGTTGTTCGTCAAAGAATATGCTTATGTTGTTAGTGTATATTTTGTTTAATGTACTGCATGTTAGTTAGTTTTATGATTTTGTTTTGTTTGTTTTTATTTGTCACTTTGAAACTCTCCTAAGGTATGCAAAACCCTTAGTAGGTTCCTTTTGGAACAAGTATGTGCCTAAATATGCACTACATGGGTGTCTTTTAGAAACATGTCCCTTCTACCTTTTTTAAATCTACATTGTTGTACGTTATTTCCCCTCCACTTTGTACGTTTCTTCCATAGGGATTCAAACATGGACCTCCACTAAGACTTGTATGTTACATTTTCCAATAGTCATGTTTAAGGAAGGTTTTCTTATGATCTTTGTTTACAATATAAATAACATTTCCATGGAATGTACAATGTAATTGTTACACATCACACACACAATAAGACATCATGCACACGATGCACAATACT
Organism: Larix kaempferi; assembly: GCA_027924585.1. Lineage (NCBI taxonomy): Eukaryota > Viridiplantae > Streptophyta > Pinopsida > Pinales > Pinaceae > Larix > Larix kaempferi. Next base: position 95,703 of record BSBM01001777.1, read on the forward strand.
TGACATGGTGCAAAAAAAATTGAATTTAAACATAACATGCACACATTATATAACACTTTAAGCACTCCTTCCCACATTCCTACATGTCACCTCCTATCATAATGTTCTACTATGGATTTAGGTTCGAAATAAACATTCCAATCCTATGGAATTAGCTAAACCATGTCTAATGTGACATTTTTTTTCTCTTTTTTCAATGTCTACATTTCAAGGACCACTACAGTATGTTAAAGACATAGATAGAATCATTTCTACATATTACAAATATGTAATTTTAAAAAATATATATATATTTTTTATATTTTTTAAATATATATCTTGTGATGTAACTCTTCACCAAGAAAAACACCCTATCAGTGTTGCAACCATAGATAATTATAAAAAAAATTAAAACATGCTAATTTTATTTTTTAAAATAGCACAAAATTAGTAATACTTCTTATCTACATGTTTACAAGTTTTTTGTGTATTGAGTTCATCATTTAGGAACTCAAAAGTTGCACTGACAAGGACATATACCTTATAATTTGACAAAAAAATAAAATTTCAATGTTAGAAAAAATCATAGGTCAGATAGTTATGAGAATTTTGAATAAATATAAGTTATATACTCAAAAAGGTTATTTCATTCCCTACATTTCATCTGTTTTACTGAAACCAATATTCATTGTGCATGTGTCTCAAATTAGCCATGAAAGATGAGGGATGCCTATTTTTCATTTTTTTGTTGCATCTAATGTGCCAAAAGTGGTCATCATGAGCTTCCACTCACCCCCATTTAAAGACATTTCATGATTTTGACAATGAGAGTCCACATCTTCAATCGGGGGTGAATATTCTTTTGTAGCACCATGTCCCCCTCATTAACAAATGCATTGCACTTCACCACAATAGGAGGTTCAATTAGATGATGTGATTGAGAGGATTTGAATATTTAATATTGAAGAGAAAGAAGAACAACCAACTGAGAAACCTAGACCCTCGTAGGAAGTTCCAAAGTGGGTCATAAAGACACTTGAAAGTGTTCATCATAGTGAAATGCGAAAGATAGGAGCCAAAAATTCTTCAATAAAAGAAGATGGAGGAGACGCAGATGATTCTAATTTAGGTGATGTAGATGATATGGATGTTTCATATGATTGTGAATTGAATTTATCTCCTAACCTTGAACGAACTTCCTTTGAAGAATATGCTTCTCATTATGAGTGGAAAGAAGCCATCGAGAATGAATATGATTCTCTCGTCAGGAATGGGACATGGAAGTTTGTGAACCCTTCATTTGGAACCAAACCAATTGGCTATAAGTTGGTCTCCAAGGAAAAGCAGAAATAATATGGCTCACTTGACAAGCATAAGGCAAGGCTTGTGAAAAACGGTTTTGCATAGAAGGAACACATTGACTATGAGGATAATTTCTCCCCAATAACAAAATGGGTCGTGATTCATAATCTATTGGATTTGGATACACATAATGGTTATAAATTCTATCAAATAGATGTGAAAATTTCTTTCTGCAATAGAGACTTGAAAGAGAATGTCTTTATGTCTTAATTGGAAGGTTTTTTTGTGAAAGGGACAAGAACAAATCTAGAGAGGAAATGATTATCATCATGGATGGTTATGACTTTCGTAGTTAAACATAAGACATGCATGCTAGAATACATTTTCCTTTTAAAATGAATTTATGTTATATTTGACAAATGTTCCTTAAGCCTAATCACCACCTTTGTGCTAGTGTTAACATACCTATGGATTAACAATTAAAATAGATTTGCATTATGGATATTGGGAATGGCTACATATTTTGGAAATCTATGATGGCCCAAATTTTTGGAACCAACTCATACGCAATCCTAGTGTTGTAACGTCACAAAAGGTATTAGCATTTAGAAACCACAATGCAAATACTCATGACACATTTAGTCTATAAAATTTGGATCATAACCTAAGATAACATCATCTATGTTAGCAACAATTAGTGATATCCACATAAATACTAGGTAGAGAATAAAAACAAAATCATAGTAGAACTGATATAAAGAACCAAAGGAGGATACTCCTCCTTGTGTTAGTCTTTCTATACCACACCTTGTTGTCCCAACACCACTTGTAAAAGTGTTCATTAAGAACTTTGTTAAATTGTCTCTTTATGTGAGTGAAATAGGTTTCTTTAAACTCACTATCAACTCATGCAACTTGTTTCAATAAGGACATGCAACTCGTTTCAATAAGGACATCATAGAGATGTCCACATACTTTCATCTTCAATAATCCTTTCTCTAATGAAATCTTGAAAATATTTAGCAAAGTATGAATCTCAGCCAAATTATTGGTTTCGATACCTAGACCCGTCTTGAAAGGGAAGTAGCATTTGTCAAGTAATTATAGTACGTTGTTGCTTCTCAAAGATTAAGTTTTACCTAGTTACTTCCATCAAAGAGACCTAGCCAAATTAGATTTTTTAGTAATAGAGGGATTGGGCTATTTTCCAGTTACACATGTTAATGGATTGGATTGTCAATTCCCTAAGGTGGTTTGGAAGGAGACCGTATACTTGAAAATGGATCTAAGGAAATGAGAGGGTCGTTAGAGGGTCGTTATCTTGTAGATGGTTGAAATTGTAATTAGGAAATGCAAGACTTATGATCATAAATCTTTTGCTCATATGATTTCTTGGTAAAATTGGACAAAAAGAAATGCTATATTATATTATTTAATGTCGAGCCCTTTTCCTTTTGTAGCTTTTTTACACAATTTATTATATTTCTTTCTATATATATATATAAAATCTTTGTTTTTCGAGGTTCTCAATTACCAATTATGATTTTTTTATTATAAAATATTGCACAAAATAAAAACTTTGCTCATTTTAGGTGCGAATCCTAGAAAAATAAGACTATATCTCCTTGAAACGGTGTGATATGTTTCTCGTTCATTGCCACTATGTCGGCTATCCTTTATATTTGTCTAGTCGATATAGAGAATGCTAAAAGTTTCAACTATGTGTATATATTACCATATCCGGAAAATCTCGAGAACAGTTAGCCGCAACATTGGAGAGCGCTGTAGATCTGGTACTTAGCGTTACAGAGCAAATTCTCTTTGAACTTCTGCTGCTTCTTTTAAAGTTTATGGAGTGTTCCCCATCTGTGAGTACCTCCAAGGAGGGGTTGAGCTACGACTCCTCCGGAGCAATTAACTCTGTCATCGTAGGTCGATCCTCCCACCAAAAGCGCAAGGTACGCACACAGTTCTGTTATATTTTTGTTCTGTTATTGTTACATTGCTATTACTTTTATCTAATTCAAGCGTTCAATTTTGTTAACTGAGTTCCAATTAATGACTGGCAGGTGATTTCCACGGATATCATCATGGCGGACGCCGAAGAGATTCCTACCATCCCGCTTCCACAAGGAGTAGAATACTCTACTTCTCCCAGAGCTTTTTTACCTGCGCAGTCCCCTCCAAACTCACAAGACGTGAACTGCAAGGAACAGATCCTCCAGAGGCAAACCGTGACTACCTACAAACCCAATGGCAGCCCTCCATTGACTAAATTCGACATTGACGAGCATACTGTGATAAGAACATTAAACGAATTGCAGGAGCATGAGGCAGAGACTACTATCCGAACGAGAAGGAGAGATGTCGGCCTAAGGGCTAATCGTGTGACATGCCTGTTGATCTCTCCGACTTCCAAAAATACTCAGGATCGCAAATTGGCTCCGCTGCCCCCTCTTTCTCCCTCGACTATCATTCCTCGTATTCCGCGTCCTGGGACGCAGCGGGCGCCCCTTGCGCCAGACAACCGTTTGCCTCGGTCGGGACACCGCACCTAGGCGATGTAACTTCGCGCCCGCCTACCACTCTACGAACCAGTCGGCCCTTTGCAAGTCCCCGAAGCCGCAATTCTAACTTTTGTTCTCACTTGTAAACCCTACCCCTAATTCTTTCCGGTGAATAGGCTACCTTATGAGGCAATCACTAAGCACCCCGTAGCAGACTAATCAATGCTGCTGCGGGGGCTCTGACTTACCTTCAAGCTCCATGAACACCAATAACTTTCCGACTAGAGATACCGGCGGTCCGACACCCATATCTATGCATGGAATAGGCATTCGCCATACCTATCGTGATGCAAAGCACGAAGCTCAAACCATCGCATGACCCATGAGCCTGTTCGATTGGATGGATACAATGACCCCATGCAACATTGATGGATGCCACCTTCGTTGAGTTTAATTTTCAATTTTTTTTGCGTGCCACGGATTTAGATTTGAGTTTTAGATGGGTTGGATCTTTGCCACTCGTTAGGGATCCTGGTTCTTCTCCCGACACCTGCGGGTGAGCATTCGCTCTATATTCATCGAATCCTTTCTTACAGTCATTTGATTTAGATGCATCGAAGAAAAAAAACATGTTGTTTACACAGTATTTTTTGTTTTTTTTAAATCTTGGAGCTTTATGCAAATGAAGGTGCTTCGGCATTTCTCATACCATTGACATTGTCCTGACACTTGTCATAATTAATGCAGATTTTGGGTAGCACACCCAGATTAGTTGCCAAGCATCCTCTCCTTCTTCAGCTGCATCTCAGATCTCTTTGGGAGCGGGTTCACTCCTATATTTGCCAGAGAGCTGACACTTCAGGAGGCATTACAAACAAACTTAGAGATGGATATGGCTCGCTTCTGGGGAAGGAAGTGCATCCCTCAACTCTTTTATAAAAAAAATTGTTTTATCTACTCAGGAAGTGAAACATAAGTTCAATGCAGCGCTGGTTTCCAATCCGGCTACCAAGTTTCAGACTGCCAACCAAGGACCTTTGCTACCTTAAACATGCAAAAGCCTTCTTGGTTCTATTTTGATGCGAATGTAGTTAGCGTTTCCATATAGGGCATCATTTTTCAAGCTATATTTTTAGGAATATTTAGCATATAGGGTTACAGTCTGGTGACATTGGATCCAAATACTTTATTTTGGAGTATTCTCGCGAAGTTTGACTTGTATGATATTTTTTTTATTATATGTCAACGATATTTAAGAAGTTTGATTTATTAAAGAGTTTAGAATAAACTGTGTGTAGATATTTAAAAAGTTGGTAATTTTTTATAAACATTTGTTTGTTTTTTATTTTGGAATTAAGGCTGTGTTTATAAAATAAATGATTTTTCATTTTGTTAATATTTAAAAATATTGTTATTTTCCATTTTTAGTTATATCTTTATCAATTGATTATGTATTTTCTTATTTTGTAAAATAAAGTTTCTTATAATGTAAATTTATGTATTTTCTTATTTTGTAAAAGTAAAAATTCTTATATAGTATAAATTTTCCTATTTTAGAAAAATAAAATTCTTATATAGTGTAAATTTATGTGTTTTCTTATTTTATAAAAGTAAAAAATCTTCTTGCTATTCGAAGATGTCTAAACCTAATTTCCAAGGGACCACCTATCCTTGACAGTGTAAATTTATATTTTTATTAATTAGTTACATTTTTATCAATTGATATTTTCATATTTTCATATTAGAGCGTTATGGTGCTTGTGGTGGTTCAGTGAATAGGCTCTAGGTCCTAAAGCAAGTAATCTTGGTTGCTTTCGTTAGATGGTTGGGATGAACGGTCTTCTTTGGGTGTTTTTCCACCTACACATTTTAAATAGGTTCTACATTGTTGTTTTATCATTTCTTTCTATCTGCAAATTTATTTTAAGTTATTTTCTTAGGAATTTATGGCTAGTAGAGATGATAGATTACTGAACAGTTGTATATTTTATTAGGTACAATGAATGAATGATTCAAAATGAAAATTATAGATAGATGAATGTAAATCTTCTTATTTTCCTTTCACTTGTGTGATGTACTCTACTAAAGATAAGTTTGTTTAAGCAATAGATTAGAAATTATTTCAATCTTATGATTAAAATAATGATCCTTGTTTTATACCAATTATAGATATCTTCATAAAATGCATACTATAATAATATTCACAACTTAGTACTTCCTAGAGGTTTTCTCTATTTTCATAACAACATTTGCAAGTTTAAAAATGGAAGATTATAGTCAAAATCAAACTCATCAAAATAGGTTAAGATTAATGTAAGTAGAATATTGTTCTCCTACGTACTTATAAATAAAATCAAAACTCTAAAAAATGTTAAACAACTAACATTAAAAACCTAGATACGTACATGATAAAATATCTTTATTGCTAAAGAGTTCAGAGTCATTTAGAGTGTTACCAACATGAATAGTGCTAACATATAGTATTAATAATAGAATTGTATTATTTATATATAATACACCTATATCAGACACAGTATGAAGTAGTATCCGATCGAGTAGTATTTTTTGGGTCATTTTTTCATTTGCCTCGATTTGTGTTCCCTTATGTAATTTTGATATTTTTCTTTGTTATATATTACCTATATACTCTATTTTATTTCCAGACACACTTTTATGCTTGGGTACATTTTCCATGTGTAAAGGTCCAAGTCACAATTATATTCACTAATGGGGGGCGCACAAAGATGCTCCCCAAATTCGTTGCAATAGGGCCGCGCTACAGGAGAAAAAAAAAAAGTGCGACCGCACCTAAGGAGACGCGCACGTGCCTCTAGGTTCGGTACCGAACCGAGGCACGTGTGCGTTGATGGCGCGTGCGTGTCGCTGACGCATACGCACAGAGGAGACGTGCACGCGCCCTTGTTAAAAATATTAAAAGAAAACAGTCGACAATTTTCCCATTTTTAATTTGGTCGGCCGAGCGCGTCCTCTTCCTTCGCGTACGCGTCCATTCAACTACCAACGGAGGCCAAAACCACCCAACAACACCCACAAACTCGTCACCACTTCGATTAATAGTTAAATATCACGTTTTTCTTCAATTTTATTCATTGTTTGTGTCAATTTTTATATTTTTTTTGCTTATATAATTGTAAATAATTCCCAAATTTTAAAAACAATGAACCAATTTTCAACTACAGATTGCAACTGAGACAATGAGTGAACAAGATCTTAACCCCAAGTTCGGTGGAACACAAGAAAACCCAAACCTTGGACCCAATGCCGAAGAAAACCGTGAACACAATCCAAATGCCGAACAAAACCAAAACCCACAACCTAATTTTGAACAAGATTACCTTAACCACTATGTAAATGAAATGCGAGTGCACACTCGCGAACTTAGAAACTCGGGTGAACCATCTTGATTGTCTCTTGCCATGTTAATTGAGAACTCAATCGACTCCCTCATACATGCACACCAGCAATTGACCGACATGACTCAATTTAGAGCTAGGATGCGGGAGTACTACTCCACGAGCATCTCCAAGGAAGCAATAAAAGATTTGAACATTACAAAAGCCCAATTATATAATAAGTTCACTAATCCAAAAACAGGCCAACCACTGAACATTACAAAGCCACGTGTCTGCATGGATTGGTGTCATTACCAACTGTGGAGGGCCAATTGGATGTAGAGGTGGTTCATGGTGTACGATAAACCTCCCTACAATAATAGGGAGGTTCCACAATACTTCCTTCGCCAACTGTGGGTTGAGTTTTGCCTCGGTTTACATGTCAACTATTTTGACATAACCGAGTTCTAGGGTGTTGGGCGTGGCTCTACCCAAGATCGATCTGCTGCTAGGAGGAACCCACTGAGAGGGCCACCAGCTCCGAGGAAAAACCCCAACCCCTCTCCCCAGCCACCTCAGTTGCCCCATAATCTTGATCAGATCGAGGTGGCAATGAGGAATGTTGCGCGTGGTCTCCTCAGACACACCTCCTTTGTAGCAGCGACTACAATGGAGAGGTCGAGTGACCTTGATAGAGATCCAGGTGCAAGGCCTTCACGACAGGGACAGGATAGACCCATGACCGATGGTAGCCATGCTGGGCATTCCAGTTCGATGGGGACAATGCCACATCTTTGTCCCCATTGCGGGCACACTTGCCCTAGCCCGACCGAGGGTTGTTATATGGATCAAGTCAACAATTTTTTTAATGTGTTTTCAATCATCACTCTATAACTTGTAAAGTATTTTGAAAGTATTTTTGTTTGACCTAAACTATTATTTCAATGTACAATTATTCAAAGCTGATACACCGAGATGGGAGAACGTAGAATCTCCCAACCTGGATGCAGCAATGGAAGCTGCAACTCAAATTGCGGCACCCCACAAGGAGGTATTTTCAGTACCTGACACAATTTTTTTATTGCTTATGTCATTTATATTACTCAAGTATTTATATTTATGGCATACACGTTGATAGTTCGTACAATGTTTTTGAATATCTTGATTTCCTAGATAATGACTTGTTTAACATGTTCATAACATGATGCATTTTTTTGTCCACAGGTGTTTTGTGACTATGGTGATCAGCCACCCCCGCCAGGGATTGGCACATCACCATATACACTAGTACAATGTGTAGTTATAAGTATGCTTTTAATTTGACTTGTTACGACTTATTATGGTTTAATTTATTGTTTGTTTACTAAATTGTGATATTACAAATGTATATGTAGGTTCTACCAGCAGCTGTGTCTCCACATTTTAGTCCTGTGTATCCACCCTCTCCCATGAGTCCCCCCCCTCGCTTTCATCTAGACCCCTCCCTAAATCCACCCCCTCCCTTCCGTCCAGCCCCCCATCTCCGGCCATACTCCCCCCTCCATCCATCCTCCCCCACTCGCCCACCCCCTACATCCATACATCCCCCCCAATTTATCCACACCCCCATGTCTATCCATCCTCCCCCATTTTTCCACGCCCCCCCTTCCTTCCACCTTCCCCTCTTCATCCACAACCTCCCATTTGTCCATCCTCCTCCCTCCACGTAGGACTGCCCTCCTATGCACCATCCATCAACACCGTCCATATCCCTTTCCATTTGATACCCTCTATCCTACAGCCGGCAGGGGTTCATAGTCCACATGGTCCTCCTCCACCCCATACCACCATGTCTTCTCCCACCATACCATCCCCACTTCCCGCCACTATTGTGGCATCTACTCTTCCAATATCATCATCAGTATCTCCAGTGGTTACACCTGTAGTGGCTGCCACTACATCTGCGCACCCCCCCCCCCATCACTGCATCGGAGTTGGTTGTCCAGCCATCTACTCCACCTGCTAGCCCAGAAGGCTAGCCATGTCCATCGTCGGAGGTGTTCACGGTGAGAATCAAGTTAATTTATGAAAATATTTTGATGCATTAACAAAATTTAATTTAAGCAATTATGACCTTTTAATGAAATGATTGTTTTAAATGTTGTAGGCTGGAATTGCTGAGAGGCTCTGCAGATTCAGGACACCTCCCCAATGTTTCCCACTCATGTCAGAGGTGATTTACTTAAGATTAAAATTCTACATTTGTTTTATAAATGTGGTAAATGTTGCAAATGATTGAAAATGACGGTATCTTATATCATTTGTTCCAGAGCCCGGAGAGACGGTCTACTCCTAGAAAGACCAAGACCCGAGGCATCGGTAGCTCGAAGAGTAGGAAGATCGACTTTGGATCTGCACCTGGGAGTGACAGCGGTGGTCACAATGCTTGACACACCATGTGTTATGTACATTAGCCACGATGTGGCACTTTTGTGCACCAGTTTTGATGTACTTTGTATCTACGGCATGAGTTGCCATGTATTTTGTATCTACAGCATGAGTTGTCGCATTTTGTGTAGGGCACGAGTTGCCATTGTACGTACATTGGGAACCATGTTCCAGTATTCGCTAGAAATTATATATGTTTGGATGAGTTTTGTAGCCTCGATGTACATGGATTTTCAGTTATGTGATTTATATATCTCATTGTCTCATGTTGTGTGTATCATGATGTGATGTTGTGTAAATTTGGGTTTTACCTAGATCTTAGAAGAGAAGTTGGATATCGTAGTTCATCTTGGTTTATATTTCCACATGTAAAAGCTTCTAATGGTATCTATGTTAAGAGAACATTGTAAACATAGGCTAACTCAAACAAAATCATGTGTGAGAATTAATCTAAAAACAAACGGAATAAATGGATGGACAAATCACACCTCATGGCACATAAGATATATATTGGGAACTTGAGTACTAGGAAAAGAACACTTAAAAATAGAAAATGTCCATTGTCGTCAAAAGGTTAAAATGAGATCCAACATGATTTTTAATAGCTCTACATAATGAGATCCAAAAAGGCCATACTCTACATAATGAAATGTCGTCACTAGTATTTATTTTGACCATTTTGTCCACTTAAGATCATGCAACAAATTAATAACCAAGTTATGGAATCATTTCTTAATCAATTGTCACCATACAAATAGGACAACCTTGAGCACAATGTATAGCTAGCTCATTAATTCTCACTCACAGATATAGCCACCTTTGATTTGATGACCATCACATCCACTACCATTTACAGTTAGGACTTCCTTAATTTACCATTCTGTGATAGCGATCTAATTTTATGTATGCATATATGTGTATAGTGGTTTGGATTCAAATGTATGCAGATGAATATATATGTACAATGAAAATGATTTAATCTTTACATGTATTATAATTTAGGGATAGATCTTAGGATACATAATAGGGTTTCATTGTGATTAGAATACAAACTAGGGTTTATGCTACCAACTAGGGTTTTTATGCTAGGCTCTCGTGTTTCTAGGCTAGGATCCAAGCTCCAGGGTCACCATATTAATGTTTAATTCCATTATCATGTCATCATTCTCACCAATACCATGCCCACTACTACAATCACCATCAAGCCTCTCAATCCCCACTTTGAACATTTCCCATACTTCCAAGTTAAAATTGATAGGTCTTGTTGCTAAGATATTTTCACTTATCTATTCACATAGACAAATCCACTCCTGTGAAAGATTTGTTGTAGCTTGGTACGTGCAAGTTCACATGCAATAATACTTGAGAGATCATTTTACCCCATAATCCATGGAAGATTCATTGGATTCATATGAACCTCATTGTCATCACCCCAACCATGGTCAAGACGCCAAGATCCATCCTTAGTAGACAAAACCTCATGTTGGCACCCATACCACACTCAAAGATAAAAAAATTCTTTGAAAGGGCATGTTTGGGGGTCGAGGGAATCTTGACTTTTTATAATCACACATGAGAGGTTCTTAGAGTCAAATACATTGAATATAAATAAATTCCCCAATGCCTTCATCATCTTCATCATCATCTTCATCACCATCGCCATCATCATCAACGCCTTCATCATCATCACCATCTTCGTCATCATCACCATCACCATGACCATCAACTCCACCACCATCACCATCATCATCAACTTCACCATCTTCATCATCATCACCCTCTTCGTCATCATCACCATGTCCATCTTTTGGATGTGAGAAGGAACCATCACCACCTTCGTCATCACCATCACCATCAACCTCACCACCATCACCATCATCATCAATATCACCATCTTCATCATCATCACCATCTTCATCACCATCACCATATCCATCTTTTGGATACGAGATGGAACCATCACCATCTCCATCATCACCATCACCATCACCATCAACCTCACCACAATCACCATCATCATCAACGTCACCATCTTCATCATCATGACCATCTTCATCACCATCACCATCACCATATTTTGGATGTGAGATGGAACCATCACCATCTTCATCATCATCACCATCACCATGACCATCAAATCCACCACCATCACCATCATCATCAACTTCACCATCTTCATCATCATCGCCCTCTTCGTCATCATCACCGTCTCCATCTTTTGGATGAGAGACGGAACCATCACCATCACCATCAACCTCACCACCATCACCATCATCATCAACGTCACCATCTTCATCACCATCACCATCTTCATCACCATCGCCATCTCCATCTTCATCTTTTCGATGCGAGACTGAACCATCACCATCACCATCACCATCAACCTCACCACCATCTCCATCATCACCATCACCATCACCATCAACCTCACCACCATCACCATCATCATCAATGTGACCATCTTCATCATCATCACCATCTTCATCACCATCACCATCTCCATCTTTTGGATGCGAGATGGAACCATCACCATCTTCATCATCACCATCACCATCACCATCAACCTCACCACCATCACCATCATCACCACCATCACCACCATCACCATCTTTGTCATCATCACCATCTCCATCTTTTGGATGCGAGACAGAACCATCACCATCTCCATCATCACCATCACCATCACCATCACCATCAACCTCACCGCCATCACCATCATCACCAGCATCACCATCTTCATTATCATCACCATCTTTGTCATCATCCCAATCTCCATATTTTGGATGTGAGGCAGAACCATCACCATCTCCATCATCACCATCACCATCACCATCAACCTCACCACCATCACCATCATCATCACCATCACCATCACCATCACCATCAACCTCACCCAAACCCTAGCCCTAACCCTCACCCAAACCCTAGCACTAAGCCATCTTCTCCATCCTCACCATCACCATCACCGTCACCATCAACGTCTTCATCATCACCACCCTCTCCATCATCATCATTGACTCTACCTCTAACCCTAATTCAATTTCCTTCTATAACCCTAGCCCTAACCCTCACCCAAACCCTAGCACTAAGCCATCTTCTCCATCCTCACCATCACCATCACCGTCACCATCAACGTCTTCATCATCACCACCATCTCCATCATCATCATTGACTCTATCTCTAACCCTAATTCAATTTCCTTCTATAACCCTGGCCCTAACCCTCACCCAAACCCTAACACTAAGCCATCTTCTCCATCCTCACCATCACCATCACCGTTACCATCAACGTCTTCATCATCACCACCATCTCCATCATCATCATTGACTCTACCTCTAACCCTAATTCAATTTCCTTGTATTACCCTAGCCCTAACCCTCACCCAAACCCTAGCACTAAGCCATCTTCTTCATCCTCACCATCACCATCACTGTCACCATCAACGTCTTCATCATCACCACCATTTCCATCATCATCATTGACTCTACCTCTAACTCTAACTCTAACTCCAACTCTAACTCTAACTCCAGGTTCCTCATCAAAGCCTCCATCATCATCATCTTCATGACCATCGCCATCGCCATCACCATCACCGTTAACCTCTTCATCATCATCACCATCATCATCATCATACATGCTCGGTGGATAATTTTCCAGAGTTGACCCCTGTGTGCAAAAATTGCACACTCCCTCACTGAGAAAAACCCTAGTTTCCAAGATGGACGTACAAGATGAGGGTGGGGCCACCTATCACTATCCCGGCGTGTTGAATCCAATGGAGTCGATGGTTCGTCGATCCGAGCCACGGTCTTCATTCTATGGCGTGTCTCGTCTCGCTGCCATAAGGCCTTCAGGGACACCTGCTAGATACCTGCCAGGGGCGTAGAACTCCAACCGTGCAACAAAACTGGGTTCCGGGGAGTCCTGCAAATGTGTTTAGGAAGATTCCAGCCAGGAACGCTAGCCACAAGTGCTCGATCGATGATTTTCCAGATTTGACCCCCGTGTGCAAAAATTGCACACTCCCTCATTGAGCAAAACCCTAGTTTCCAAGATGGATGTACAAGATGAGGGAAAGGCCACCGGGCCAGAGGGGAGGGGCACCCCTAGCACTATCCCAGCATGTTGAATCCAATGGAGTTGATGGTTCATCGATCTGAGCCACGGTCTTCATTCTATGGCTCGTCCCATCTCGCATCCAAAAGGCCTTCAAGGACACCTGTTGGATACCTGCCCGGGGCATAGAACTCCAGCCGTGCAACAAAACCAGGTTGCGGGGGGTCCTGTAGGTGTGTCTAGGAATGTTCTAGCTGGGAACGCTAGCCACAAGTGCCTGGTGGATGACTTTCCAGAGTTTACCCCCGTGTGCAAAAATTGCACACTCCCTCATTGAGCAAAACCCTAGTTTCCAAGATGGACGTACAAGATGAGGGTGGGGCTATCAGGCCAGAGGGGAGAGGCGGCCCTAGCACTATCCCGACGTGCTGAATCCAATGGAGTTGATGGTTCGTCGATCCGAGCCACGGTCTTCATTCTATGGCTCGTCCCGTCTCGCTGCCAAAAGGCCTTCAGGGACACCTGCTGGATTCCTGCCGAGGGTGTAGAAATCCAACCGTGCAACAAAACCAAGTTCTGGGGAGTCCTGCAGGTGTTTCTAGGTAGGTTCTGGATGAGAACTCTAGCCACAAGTGCCTGGTGGATGATTTTCCAGAGTTGACCCCCATGTGCAAAAATTGCACACTCCCTCACTGAGCAAAACCCTAGTTTCCAAGATGGATGTACAAGATGAGGGCGGGGCCACCGGGCCAGAGGGGAGGGGCACCCCTAGCACTATACCGGCATGTTGAATCCAATGGAGTCGACAGTTCATCGATCTGAGCCATGGTATTCATTCTATGGCTCGTCCCATCTTGCATCCAAAAGGCCTTTAGGGACACCTGCTGGATACCTGTTAGGGGCGTAGAACTCCAACCGTGCAACAAAACCGGGTTCTGGGGAGTCTTGTAGGTGTGTCTAGGAAGGTTCCGGGCGGGAACGCTTGCCACAAGTGCCCGGTGGATGATTTTCCAGAGTTGACCCCCGTGTGCAAAAATTGCACACTCCCTCACTGAGCAAAACCCTAGTTTCCAAGATGGACGTACAAGATGAGGGCGAGGCCACCGGGCTAGAGGGGAGGGGCACCCCTAGAACTATCCCGACGTGCTCAATCCAACGGAGTCGACGGTTCATCTATCCGAGCCATGGTCTTCATTCTATGGCTCATCCCGTCTCGTTGCCAGAAGGCCTTCAGGGACACCTGTTGGATTCCTGCCGGGGGTGTAGAACTCCAAACGTGCAACAAAATCGAGTTCCAGGGAGTCCTGCAAGTGTGTGTAGGCAGGTTCCAGATGGGAGCACTAGCCACAAGTGCCCGGTGGATGATTTTTCAGAGTTGACCCCCGTGTGCAAAAATTGCACACTCCCTCACTGAGCAAAACCCTAGTTTCCAAGATGGACATACTAGATGAGGGTGGGGCCACCAGGCCAGAGGGGAGGGGCACCCCTAGCACTATCCTGGTGTGGTTAATCCAACGGAGTTGATGCTTCATCGATCCGATCCATGGTCTTCATTCTATGGCTCATCATGTCTCGCATACAAAAGGCCTTTAGGGACATCTGTTGGATACCTGTCGGGGGTGTAGAACTCCGACTGTGCAACAAAACTAGGTTTCGGGGAGTCCTGCAAGTGTGTCTAGGAAGGTTCCGGTTGGGAACGCTAGCCCTAAGTTCCTGGTGGAATATTTTCCAGAGTTGACACCCATGTGCAAAAATTGCACACTCCCTCACTGAGCAAAACCTTAGTTTCCAAGATGGACGTACAAGATGAGGGCGTGGCCACTGGGCCAGAGGGGAGGGGCACCCCTAGCACTATCCCAACGTGCTGAATCCAACGGAGTTGATGGTTCGTCAATCCGAGCAACGCTCTTCATTCTATGGCTCGTCTCGTCTCGCATCCAAAAGGCCTTCAAGGACACCTGCTGGATACCTGTTGGGGGCGTAGAACTCCAACCGTGCAACAAAACCAGGTTCTGGGGAGTCCTACAAGTGTGTCTAAGTAGGTTCCGACTGGGAATGCTAGTCCTAAGTGCCCGGTGGAAGATTTTCCAGAGTTGACCCCAGTGTGAAGGCCATGCCAAATTCGCTGAAGGGGGCCATTTCTCATTCGGAGGTGCCCGGGCGTGCATGGCCACCGTGGACATGTCCAAAATGGCCACATGGACCTATGGGAGGCGACAGAATGCAAGTCCTCTCGTCTGTTTGGGTTCCGTGGTCCCGGGTAAAATCCTCCAAGTGTCCCTGAATAGCCCCAGGGTGCCCGAATAGAATGCCCATAGCACCCGAACCGTGGCTCGGTTCGTGAATCCGTCGATTCCGGTGGGTTCAGGATGGAGGGTTTCAGCTAGGAGACCCCCCACATCATCCCCTGAAGACCCAAAAGCCGTGCCAACGGGCCATCTCCGGAGCTAGGGTTTTGCTCAGTGCGTGTCCCTACTGAACGTTGCAATGGTTGGTGGGTAACGTTCATTGTATTTATTGCCCAACAGATTAAAATGTGTCGGGCTATGCCTAGAGCCCCTTCCCATAAAGAGCTCCTCCCCCATAAAGGCCTTTAGGACCTCTTCTAACCCATAATCCCTAAGGGCATTTAAGTGCTTCTAGGTGTTTGGGGGTTTAAGGGTATATTTACAAATTTGTGTATTTTGATTTCAAAACATTAATTTAATTTTCAGTTAGAAACATATGTATTACATCAAGAATAATTAAATACATAGTAGATATATATTAATGTTGTATAAACACTGCTCGGAGGTGCGATTATTGTGAGATCGCAGTATGTCAAACTTGTTCATAATTACCATCAGATTTTATTTTCTTAGGGCGATGCAGATGTAACAAAATGCACTTTGATGGTTAGTTTTATTTGCTGGGAAATATTTGCCCGGTTAATTTATGGGGAAGGATAACAGTCTTGATACTCCCACCCCTATGGAAGGCTGGGAAAGCATAGCACAGAAGGTATAAGCTTGGCTTCATGTAATATGCAGAGCACTCTTCCTTACATTGCTGTATTAATCAAAATCTAATGCACCTGTTACTTTTTGTCTCAGTGTAGGATGAAGATGATGAGATGTAAAGGATCTAATCAAGTAGTCATGGAGGGCCTCCCCATCATGGAATATTATAAGAATAGTTTTCATCTGCTGTAAGTGGAATCACAATTGCAATAAAATAAGGTTTTTCGTCATGATGATCTAATGATGATGATGATGATCATGACGAAGATGATGATGATGATGAAGATGGTGATGATGATGATGACTAATGGAGATGATGATGATGATGATGATGATGATGATGATGATGATGATGATGATGATGAAGATGATGACGAATATGCAGTACATCATCCTCATCATCATCATCATCTTCATCACCATCAACAACGTGATCATCATCATCGTCATCATCTTCATCATCATCATCATTGTGAGGACGAGGATGGTGATGATCATGATGATATGATGATGATGATGATGGTGGTGGATGATGATGAATATGAGTATGATGATGATGATGATGATGATGGAGATGATGACGATAGTGATGAAGATCATGATGATGATGAAGATGGTGATGATGATGATGATGACGATGAAGATGGTGATAATGATGTGTTGAATATTGTAACTTCTAAGAATATTATATTTGTACATTATTTATTCCGGAGATGTTCCATCCCTCTGAGGTGATTCTATTATGTATCCGAAGATGTTTATTCCTCCGAGGAGTTGTGGCAACTAGGGTTATTAGACCCACCATGTGGGGGTCATCCCAGTCAGTTATAATAGGGTATTTAACCTAATGGTTAAATATGAGCCTACATGTACTTGTGTAAAATATATGTTAGAGTAGTGTATAAATAGAGGAGGTGTGTTCCTCATTTGACACACTCACACACTTGAAAAGAGGAGCACTTGTCTGGGAGATTTACAAAGGAGGATTAGAAGGAGGGAGCACATCTTGTATTTTGGTTTATCATCTTATTGAGGAAAGCTTTGCTGGGTTTTCTACCCCATGAGGGTTTCCCAGGATAAATCTGTGTCTCTTGTGTTTATGCTATGCTTGTTGTTTCTTCAGTGATCCTGTATATGCTATTATTGTGAAATAGAATGTAATGCTTCTATTTTCTGTCTTAGCATATTGAATTTTAACATGGTATCAGAGCTAACCTAAAGGAAGGCAATGTATGGCACTTATGACACTTGCTTCTCTTGCGACAATTTGAAGGTTAGGGTTTTATATAGGAAAACTAGTCATCGTGGAACTTTCGCTATAAATCCATTTTTCCGAAGTTTCAGGATCTGAAAAGTTTACAGGTCATATATAACATCCCCAGGTACCTTTTTTCCAAAGGGCACCCTCATATTCGTTGTACTTTATGAGTTATGATCAGTACAAGTTAGGGTTTCTGCCTCTTCCAGATCTCAGTCAAAATCAGGTGACCTTGGAAAAAAGGTCATAACTTGGGCTAGGAAGCTCCAAATGCAATTTCGTAAAAAGTGACAGGTAGTACCCAGACTATAACATCTCAAGAAACGTTTTCAGATGCCGAAGGTGAACCAGTGACACGTGGCACGCCGTACAAGTTCGCTCCCCTGTTTTATCCCATAAACAAGTCACGTTGCGACACTTGGCATAACTCTCTCTCAGAGAATCCAATTGAGGTCAGACCTGTCAGGATGGAAAGATAATAGGGCATGCTATCTCAAGAAAAAAAATTAGAAGCTGAAGTTCAAACAGTGACACGTGGCACTCCGTACAAGTTCGCTCTCCTGTTTTATCCCATAAACAGGTCACGTTGCGACACTTGGCATAACTCTCTCTCAGAAAATCCAATTGAGGTCAGACCTATGAGGATGGAAAGATGACAGGTCAAGCTACTGCATAAAACATTTTCAGACCCTGTGGAGTAGAAATTTCAGAGTTATAGCAGAAACAATCAGGTGCATATTTATGTCAAAACAGAATTATTTTTGGAGCACCTTTATTCATGGCTTCCAGAATTTAGGGTTTCGAAGAAAGTTAGAATTTTTGGAATCGGAGTCCACGGCTGGAAGCTCCTCAGAAAAATAATATTTTAGAGCCTTGAATCAAACCTTTTGATTGGACAAAAGGGTGGGCTTCATCAAACCCTAGTTCGGGTTCCTGTCCAGAAGATCCAGAAGTTTCGAAGGCAATTTTGAGGGGTCAAATTTTAGAGATTTCAAAATTGAAGAATGCTAGGTTGATCAGCTCAGCAAGATACATTCTTCCATCCATTCAGAGGTGTGAAAGTCAAAGATTGAATTTTTTAGGGTTTCTCTAGCAAACCCTAATCAAGCTCCAGATCAAGTTTCAGGGGGAGTTGAGGCTAAGGCCTTACATAAGAAGACTACAAAAAGTCTCGACAGGTATGACTTAAGGAGGTTCAGGTATGTCTTGAAATCTGATTCTTGATTAAAGTTCATGATGTGTTTGTCTTCAGATTATTTATTAGTACAATCTTGATTAATGTTAGAATTGTCTTATCACCCTAGTAACAATATGAATGCATGTGAATGATCGAAGACATTCATTGATTAGGGCTATATGATTGTACTTATGCATTATGGTGTTGTGTAAGGTTGATGTTGTCTGCTAAAAAGATACAGGTACATCACAAAAGACAAATCAAGTTCCATGACCATGACAACATGAAGACAAAGACTCACGAGGTATGTATGACTTTGTTATATTATGTTAACCTATGAGACATGCAGGTTCTAGCTCAGGATCTCTAAATCATTGAAGAGATTGTTTAGGTATGTTGTACATAACTAAGCAGGTATACTAATCCAGGTATGTTTTCCAATGCCATGTTAGAATCTTACCTTGTGTTCGGATCCCTTATGTAAGTATACTTGGTATGATTGGTTAGTAATCAAGGGTTTATGCATATTATGTCTCTTATCTTGGTTGATGATTTAACTAACTAGATCAAACAAGAATATGCATGATTAAAAGAAGACTTCCTTGAAACCCTGGATACTAATGATCATGACTGTACATATTCAAGATTATTTATAATTAGAATGTTTTGATAATATTGAGAATATACTAATGAATGTATGTTTGTGTATGAGATCATGAGGATGACACTAGTGTACACTTGAGTATGCACAGTGGTACAGAATGAATAGAAGTTCAGAAGACATATAGAAGATCAAGCGGGAGGCAACCACACAAACATAAAAGATAAGTATTTGGGTTGTTATTAGAAATAGTAAATGATATTGCTAGTATGCATATTTGTATTCCTAGAATATATCATGCTGAGTGTAAACATTCATAAAGCATTGAACAGTATACTACTAATATGCATATGATTGGTAAATTGGAAAAACATTCCATTTTTGCTTGTCTAGAATGAAACCTCTTTGCTGACATGCTGAGAGCTGTGCACACTCTCGATAGTATGTTCTGGTAGAGATGGAAGGAATCTAGATAGCCACTGTATGCATACAAGATATGGGAAAGTGTTGTGCCAAAGTACTGGTCAAAATAGTTGCATAACTATGTAAATGATATCTGTATGCATAATAGGTTATCATGTCAATATGATTTGATGATTATGAAGTATTACTAATCATGTACTTAATTTTGATTTGTAGGAAAGATCATGATGAATGATGACCTCTGAACAAGCGATGGATGTTCAACAAAAGATTTACAAATCAAACACACTATAGAAAGCTTGTGGTTAAGAGATTCTCTTAGAAAGAGGAAGAGAATCATGATGAGATGTTTTGCTCCAAGGGACTAGATAAGACCATTCTCTTAATAATGTAATCAGGTTCTGTATGGGTTCCCAGGATCGGTAGTCAATTGATGAGCTTAATGATCATCATGGGTGATGTGGATCTCAACCTTTGCTACAAGGTTGAATATGGGTCTATACACATATGACATGGATGCAAGAAGGAACTCACCACAAAGTTCGAATGATTTTGAGGCTCATTTTAGTAGACCCATCTGACGAGAGATGGCACAGATAGATATGTAGAAGATCACTCAATGTTGAGTGTGAATAATGGACAATTGACAGCTTCATGACAAAGCTTGGGCTTTACCAGAAGTAAAGCTGTTCCTAACCTTTACCTTAAGGTTGTGGATGATGAACCTATCATACCATTATTGTATGACGATGATCTCTTTTTGACAAGGAATGAGAAACAGGTCATGAAAATGGCTGCAGAAATGAAAATGAAAGATCTCGGATTAATGCACTACTTCTTAGGTCTAGAAGTATGGCAAGATCCAAAAGGAATCTTTTAATTCAAGGTAAGTATGCTGTGAAGTTTCTAAAAAGATTTGATATGTTGGAGTATAAAGCCATGGCCACTCCCATGGACTCCAACTTGAAGTTGTTAGTTAATGACTCATTGTATTTAGTGGAACTAACCCTATATAGACAAATCATTGGGTCATTGATGTATTTAACAAATACTAGGCAAGATATATGCTTTGCTGCAAATACCCTAAATCAGTATCTAGTAGAACCTAGAAAGGTTCACTTAATAACTACAAAGCATGTAGTGAGGTACCTAAAAGGTACATTAGATTTTGGTCTATATTATCTTGGAGGTCATGAACTCCGTTTACATAGTTACTCAGATTCTGATTGGGCAAGAAGTGCCTCAGACAGAAAGAGTACATCAGGTGGATGTTATAGTCTTGAATCTGCCATGATCTCATGGTTCAGCAAGGAACAATCTAGTGTGGCTTCAGAAGCTATTATATGGAGTGTTTGACTTAGAAATGAATTCCACTATGATTATATGTGACATTCAAAACTGCATCAAGATAGAAAATCTTGTATTCCACGATAAGTCAAAAACACATAGAGATACGATACTTCTATATACGAGATATGGTGCAGAGAGGAGCTATCAAGCTCGAGTATATAAGCACTGAGGATCAGATTGCTAATATCTTGACTAAACCTCTGTCTCGAGTAAAGTTTGAATACTTCCAAGACAAGCTTGGTATAGTCTAGAAGGACCCTCCTCGAAAGGGGGAGTAGCATAGTATCTGATAACAAGTCTGTCTCATCAATGATGAGGTTACCTATTTACTACACCTAGTTACTTAGAATTATTTAGATTTAGGAATCTTATATTTTTTCTTTGGATGATAGATGTATACATGCTTTTGATGATAGATATATACATGCTTTTGATGATAGATGTTATGCATGTTTTGATGATGAGGATACATGTTTTATTATACATGTTTTGATGATGAGGATACATGTTTTGTTATACATGTTTTGATGATGAGGATACATGTTTTGTTATACATGTTTTGATGATGAGGATACATGTTTTGTTATACATGTTTTGATGATGAGGATACATGTTTTGATGATGAGGATACATGTTTTCTTATACATGTTTTGATGATGAGGATACATGTTTTCTTATACATGTTTTGATGATGAGGATACATGATTGACACATGTTTTAATGAAGTTCTTGGTAAACATGTGAGGGGATTGGATCATCCTTGGACTTTAGTCCAAAAGAAGAGCCGTAGATGTATGTCTTTGAGAATGAAGTCCTTGGTGGACTTGAGGGGATTGGATCATCCCTAGACTTCAGTCCGAAAGAAGAGCCGTAGACGTATGTCTTCGAGAATGAAGTTCTTGGTGAACATGTGAGGGGATTGGATCATCCCTGGACTTCAGTCCGAAAGAAGAGCCATAGACGTATGTCTTCGAGAATGAAGTTCTTGGTGAACATGTGAGGGGATTGGATCATCCCTGGACTTCAGTCCGAAAGAAGAGCCGTAGACATATGTCTTCAAGAATGAAGTCCTTGGTGGACTTGAGGGGATTGGATCATCCCTGGACTTCAGTCCTAAAGAGAGCCGTAGACATATGTCTTCGAGAATGAAGTCCTTGGTGGACTTGAGGGGATTGGATCATCCCTGGACTTCAGTCCTAAAGAGAACCGTAGACATGATGTCTCCGAGAACAAAATCCTAAATGAACAGGTAAGGGGATTGGATCGTCCTCGGACTTTGGTCCTGTGAATTGAACTGTAGACATGAGGTCTCCGAGAATTGAATAGGACTGGATCGTCCCTGAGCTTCGGTTCAAAAGGTACATGATAGGACTGGATCATCCCTGAGCTTCGGTTCAAAAGGTACATGATAGGACTAGATCGTCCCTGGACCTCGGTTCAAAATGTACATGACAAATCCTAGAATTGTTCTAGGTTACGTCCAGCATGAAATAGGGCTGGCTCTGTAGATGTGATACATCCAGCATGAAACAGGGCTGGCTCTGTAGATATGATACATCCAGCATGAAACAGGGCTGGATCTGTAGATGTGATACATCCAGCATGAAACAGGGCTGGCTCTGTAGATATGATACATCCAGCATGAAACAGGGTTGGCTCTGTAGCTGTGATACATCCAGCATGAAATAGGGCTGGCTCTGTAGATGTGACACATCCAGCATGAAACAGGGCTGGCTCTGTAGATATGATACATCCAGCATGAAACAGGGCTGGCTCTGTAGATGTGATACATCCAACATGAAACAGGGTTGGCTCTGTAGATGTGACAAATCCAGTATGAAAAAGGACTGGCTCTGTGGCGGTAAATCCTAGATTTGATCTAGGTCACATCCAGTATGAAAAAGGACTAGCACTGTGGTTGGGATTGGATCGTCCCTAGACATGAGACTTGTTTTAAAGAGATAAGGATTGATCATCTTGGAACTTGATCTGGATTGCATCATCCATGGACCTATGTCCTAAAGAGAGCAGGATTGATCATCCTGTAATATGATCATGTGATGATGATGCTGCCGATCATGTGATGACGATGCTGATCATATGATGACGATGCTGATCGTGTGATGACGATGCTGTTGATCGTGTGATGACGATGCTGATCGTATGATGACGATGCTGATCGTGTGATGACGATGCTGCCGATCGTGTGATGACGATGTTGATCGTATGATGACGATGCTGCTGATCATGTGATGACGATGCTGATCGTATGATGACGATGCTACTGATCATGTGATGATGATGCTGATGATCGTATGATGACGATGCTGATGATCGTGTGATGATGATGCTGATGATCGTGTGATGATGATGTTGATGATCGTGTGATGACGATGCTGATGATCATGTGATGACGATTCTGATGATCATGTAATGACGATGCTGATGATCGTGTGATGACGATGCTGATGATCGTGTGATCGTGTGATGACGATGATGATGACGATGCTGATGATCGAGTAATATCAACTCTGATGATGTTGATGTTCCAGTAACTAGTTGAGTTATTGATGATGATGAATTGAAGAAAGCTTCCGATGATATATAGATGATGTAGTCAATGACTCCTTGTTCCTGCAGATGTTGTTATAATATCCTTCTCGTTAAGGGGGAGTGTTGAATATTGTAACTTCTAAGAATATTATATTTGTACATTATTTATTCCAGAGATGTTCCATCCCTCCAAGGTGATTCTATTATGTATCCGGAGATGTTTATTCCTCCGAGGAGTTGTGGCAACTAGGGTTATTAGACCCACCATGTGGAGGTCGTCCCAGTCAGTTATAATAGGGTATTTAACCTAATGGTTAAATATGATCCTACATGTACTTGTGTAAAATATATGTCAGAGTAGTGTATAAATAGAGGAGGTGTGTTCCTCATTTGACACACTCACACACTTGAAAAGAGGAGCACTTGTCTAGGAGATTTGCTAAGGAGGATTAGAAGGAGGGAGCACATCTTGTATTTTGGTTTATCATCTTATTGAGGAAAGCTTTGCTGGGTTTTCTACCCCATGAGGGTTTCCCAGGATAAATCTGTGTCTCTTGTGTTTATGCTATGCTTGTTGTTTCTTCAGTGATCCTGTATATGCTATTATTGTGAAATAGAATGTAATGCTGCTATTTTATGTCTTGGCATATTGAATTTTAACATGATGATTATGATGATGATGATGTTGATGATCAAGATGATGACGAATATGTAGCACATCATTATCATCAACAACATGATCCATAGAATGATCATCATCATCATCTTCATCATCGTTCATCATTGTGAGGAAGAGCATGCGGATGATGATGATGATGAAGACGATGATGATGATGAAGATGATGATGATGACGACGATGATGATGAAGATGATGACCAATGGAGATGATGATGATGATGAATATGCAGCACATCATCCTCATCATCTTCATCATCATCAACAACATGATCATCATCATCACCATAATTATCGTCATCATCTTCATCATCATCATCATTGTGAGGACGAGGATGGTGATGATTATGATGATGGTGGTGGTGGATGATGATGAATATGAGTACGATGATAATGATGATGATGATGATGATGGAGATGATGACGATGGTGATGAAGATCATGATGATGAAGATGGTGATGATGATGATGATGACAATGAAGATGGTGATAATGATGATGATGATGACTAAAGGAGATGATGATGATGATGATTGATGATGATGATGATGTTGATGATGAATATGATGAGGAATATGTAGCACATCATCTTCATCTTCATCATCATCCACAACATGATCCATAGCATGATCATCATCATCATCTTCATCATTGTCGTCATCATCATCATTGTGAGGAAGAGCATGCGGATGATGATGATGATGAAGATGATGACTAATGGAGATGATGATGATGATGATGATATTGATGATGACGAATATGTAGCAAATCATCCTCATCATCTTCATCATATTCATCATCATCAACAACATGATCATCATCATCACCATCATCATCGTCATCATCTTCATCATCATCATCATTGTGAGGACGAGGATGGTGATGATCATGATGATGATGGTGGTGGATGATGATGAATATGACTACGATTATGATGATGATGGTGATGAAGATCATGATGATGATGAAGATGGTGATGATGATGATGATGACGATGAAGATGGTGATAATGATGATGATGATGACTAATGGAGATGATGATGATGATGATTGATGATGATGATGATGTTGATGATGAAGATGATGATGAATATGTAGCACATCATCTTCATCTTCATTTTCATCCACAACATGATCCATAGCATGATCATCATCATCATTTTCATCATAGTCATCATCATCATTATTGTGAGGAAGAGCATGCTGATGATGATGATGATGAAGATGATGATGACGACGACGATGATGATGAAGATGATGACTAATGGAGATGATGTTGATGATGACGAATATGCAGCACATCATCCTCATCATCATCAACAACATGATCATCATCATCACCATCATCATCGTCATCATCTTCATCATTGTGAGGATGAGGACGGTGATGATGACGATGATATGATGATGATGATGGTGGTGGTGGATGATGATGAATATGAGTACAATGATGATGATGATGATGATGATGGTGATGATGATGATGGTGATGAAGATCATGATGATGATGAAGATGGTGATGATGATGATGATGATGATGACGACGATGAAGATGGTGATAATGATGATGATGATGACTAATGGAGATGATGATGATGATGATTGATGATGATGATGATGATTGATGATGATGATGATGATGTTGATGATAAAGATGATGACGAATATCTAGCACATCATCATCATCTTCATCATCATCCACAACATGATCCATAGCATGATCATCATCATCATATTCATCATCGTCATCATCATCATCATCATTGTGAGGAAGAGCATGCGAATGATGATGATGATGAAGATGATGATGATGACGACGATGATGATGAAGATGATGACTAATGGAGATGATGATGATGATGATGATGATGATGAAGGTGATGATGAATATGCAGCACATCATCCTCCTCATCATCGTCATCTTCATCATCATCAACAACATGATCATCATCATCACCATCATCATCGTCATCATCTTCATCATCATCATCATTGTGAGGACGAGGATGGTGATGATGATGATGATGGTGGTGGATGATGATGAATATGAGTATGATTATGAATATGGTGATGATGATGACAAATATGATCATCATCATCAAAATCATCATATACGTCGTCATCATCTTCATTAGTCATCATCATCGCCATCTTCATCATCCTCACCATCACAATCATCATCATATGATCATGGTCACGATGATCATTGTCTTCGTCATCATAATCGACATCTTCATCATCCTCATCATAGCCATCTTCATCATCATCATCATCATTACGAAGATGATGATGAAGATGATGATGAGGATGATGATGATGTGCAGCATATTTGTCATCATCTTCATCATCAACATCATCATCATCTCTAGTAGTCATCATCATCATCATCATCACCATCTTCATCGTCATCATCATCATCACCATCTTCATCATCATCATCGTCATCATCATCATCATCATCATCATCATCTTCGTCATCATGACGAAGATGATGATGATGATGATGATGACGATGATGATGATGAAGATGGTGATGATGATGATGTTGATGATCATCGTCGCCATCTTCATCATCATCGTCATCATCATCATCATCATCATCTTCGTCATCATGACGAAGATGATGATGATGATGATGATGATGATGTTGATGATGAAGATGATGGCGAATACGCAACACATCACCATCATCATCATCTTCATTAGTCATCATCATCGCCATCTTCATCATCGTCCCCATCACCATCATCATCATATGTTCATGGTCACGATGATCAGTGTCTTTGTCATAATAATCGGCATCTTCATCATCCTCATCATACTCATCATAGCCATCTTCATCATCATCATCAGGAAGATGATGATGAGGATGAGGATGATGTGTAGCATATTCATCATCATCTTCATCATCAACATCATCATCATCTCCAGTATTCATCATCATCATCATCACCATCTTCATCGTCATCATCATCATCACCATCTTCATCGTCGTCATCATCATCATCATCATCATCATCATCTTCGTCATGATGATGATGATGATGATGATGATGAAGATCATGATGATGATGAAGATCATGATGATGATGAAGATGTTGATGATTATGATGATGGCGATGATGATTAATGGAGATGATGGTGATGATGATGATGATGATTATGATGTTGATGATGAAGATGATGGCGAATATGAAACACATCATCATCATCCACAACATGATCCACAGCATGATCATCATCGTCGTCGTCATCATCATAATTGTGAGGACAAGCATGAGGATGATGATGATGACGATGATGATGATGATGATGATGATGATGATGATGATGATGATGACGAAGATGTTGTTGGAGATGATGACAAATATGAAACACATCATCATCGTCTTCGTCGTGATGATATGATGATGATGGTGGTGGTGGTGGTGGATGATGATGAATATGAGTACGATGATGATGATGACTAATTTGGAGATGATGATGATGACGGTGATGATGATGATGATGAAGATGATGAGGAATATGCAGCACATCATCAACATCTTCAACATCATCATCAACTTCCTCCTCCTCCTCATCATCATCATTGTGAGGATGCGGATGATTATGAGGATGATGAAGATGATGATAATATGATGATGATGATGATAGTCATCATAACAGTCATCTTCATCATCCTCATCATACTCATCATCACCATCATCCTTATCATGATGATGATGATGATGATGACGACGATGATGATGAAGATGGTGATGATGATGATGACTAATGGAGATGATGATGATGATGTTGATGATGAAGAAGATGACGAATATGCAGCACATCATTCTCATCATCATCATCATCTTCATCATCATTAACAACATGATCATCATCATAACCATGATCATCATCATCACAATCATCATCATCATCATCATCATTGTGAGGACGTGGATGACAACGTTGATGATGATATGATGATGGTGGTGGATGATGATGAATATGATGATAATGATGACAAATATGATCATCAAAATCAAAATCATCATATTTTTCATCATCATCATCGCCATCTTCATCATCCTCACCATCATCATCATCATCATATGATCATGGTCACGATGATCATTGTCTTCGTCATCATAATCGTCATCTTCATCATCCTCATCATACTTGTCATCTCCATCTTCTTCGTCATCATCATCATCATCTTCGTATCATCATCATTTGATGATGATGATGATGACAACGACGAAGATGTTGTTGTTGATGATGATGAGGAAGAGGGTGATGACGAAGATGATGATGATGATGATGGTGGATGGTGATGAATATGAGTACGATGATGAACATGATGATGATGTTGATGATCATCGTACTCATCATCAACATCATCATCATCATCTTCATCATCATCGCCATCAATGTTGATGATGAGGATGATGATGATGATGATGGCGTTGATGATGAAGATGATGACCTAGATGTTGATGAAGATGAGGAAGAAGGACGATGATGATGACGGTGTTGATGATGACAATGATGATGATGACGAAGATGATGATGATGATGGTGATGAGGATGAAGAAGATGATGATGATGGAGATGATGTTGATGTTGATGAGGATGGTGATGAAGATGATGATGATGATGAAGATGATGATGGTGGAGATGTTGATGAGGAAGGGGGAGATGACAATGATGATGAAGATGTTGATGATTATGGTGATTATGGTGATGATGGGGATGATGATAATGATGATGATCATCATCATATTCATCATGATCATGATCATCTTCATCACCATCATGATCATCATCCTCGTCACCATCATCCTCATCACCATCATCATCATCATCATCATCACCATCATCCTCATTGTCATCTTCATCACCATTGCCATCATCATCATCACCATCACCATCATCTCATAATCATCACCATCATCCTCATCGTCATCTTCATCACCATTATCATCATCATCATCATCATCACCATCATCTCATCATCAGCAGCATCATCATCAACATCTTCAACATCATTTTCATCTCCCCCTTCCTCATCAACATCTCCATCATCATCATCTTCTTCATCATCACATCTTCATCAACTTCATGTATCCCCTTGACAAAGGAAATTAAATAAACCATACAAAGGCATACAATAGCACGTACGTGCAAGGATGCGTGCACGCTTTCAATAGCGAGTGCGCGTATTTGCGCATGCGCGTAGATGCGCGCGCATGTTTGAATTCAAATTGTTTTTGGCGCCCTTGCAGCCTTGGAATTAGGTTCAGATTGCACCTTTAGGCTCGGTCTGATTTATCCCTGATTTATAGCAGAAAACATCAAACGTTGCAACTTCCTGTTTTTCACAACTAGTTCTGCATAAGCTCCACGAGTGCAGTGTAGATGAAATTGCACACACTTGTCGAGCTTTGTGTGCAAATTCCAAATATATAATTTTTTAATAGATATGTTGTTGTTCTCTATTTTTAATTCATTTTAAACTCCACTCATGTCAAATTCGTAAAAAACATAGGTCGTTTATTTGGCCTATAACTTTTGATTGGATTACCTATTTTGAAAATGGAAAAGAACCCACGTAAGAGCACGAAAATACCTACAACCAAAAAAAAAATGCATTTTGATTATTTTTAGACCATGATATTGTGGATTAAAACTTGACAATGTCGTTTAGGGCTTCACTGACTTCGGTAATTTAAAAAAAATATGAAATTGACTTTTAAAATTTTGGAAAAATAGCCCAACACAAGATTTTTCTGTTGCCTATGCCTCTACATATTTTTTTTCTCGTAAATTGAAAATTTACATAACAAACAGGCGGGTCAAAAAAAACATGTGCATTATGTTTTAGAAAAAAAATAACATACCAATCTTCGAATAATGACATTTTGGAGGTGGTTATACCACTTTTCCATAAATAAAAATTATATATTCCGAAAGGTCATCGGTCTTTCTACGTTTCATCTTTTTACACCTAATTGGAAAAATTTTTGTAGGTACCTCTAATAATTGATTTTAATGATAATATTTGTGTTTTTCCAGAATGTCATTGCAACTAACATGTCATAATTGGGTATCATTACCTTGCACCAGCCCTTGTAGGTTGTGATGTAATAACAAATTGGTTCAATCATTGCAAATGCATGGCCCAAGCTCATCCTTATTGGGTTTATTACTATGACCATCGATATTTAGTTTGGTTATCAAAAATTACCTAACTCTCATATGAAAGGGGAATTTAGAGTAATCTCGTTGGGATAATCAATATTAAAGCAAGAATTATTTTAATGGAAGAAATTATTTTAAGTATTTCTTCATGATTTATGGATAGTAAATTGGTTAAACTCCTTAAACCAAGAGATTCCCATCATTGACCTTTTCAATTTTAAAGATAAATTTCAAATCTAAAACAATTTCGTAAATTTAAATATTATACATATTATTTAAAAATTATTTTTTTATTTAACATATTTAAAAGTTGGTACTTCTTATTATCTAAGAAATTTTTTTGAGTACTTCTTCAAGATTCATAAATAACAAATTGGTTAAAGCCCTCTTATTAAGAGAGTAGAACCATTTGTCTCTCCAATTTACAATATATATACTATTTAAAAATCAAAATTTTAACATATTTAAAAGTTGGTAATTATGTTTTTTTTTCAAGTGAAAAATTCACCTTCTTGTTATTATGAAGGAATCAAGAAAGGCTAAACATTTATGAGAAATCTCAATAAACTTCCGCACATATCATGGTCTTGGACTTGGTAATGATATTATTATCAAATATAAAAAAAATTATAAATTTTTCATGGTTTATGAATGGTAAATTGGTTAAACCCCTAAAAATGGACTTGGTAATGATATTATTATCAAATAAAAAAACTTATAAGTTTTTCATGGTTTATGAATGGTAAATTGGTTAAACCCCTAAAAAATAATTTTAAGAAAGTAAAACCAATCCCACATATCGTGGTCCTCGACTGGGTAATGATATTATTATCAAATAAAAAAACTTATAAGTTTTTCATGAATGGTAAATTGGTTAAACCCCTAAAAAATAATTTTAAGAAAGTAAAACCAATAGCTTTCCAATTTTAAAGATAAATCTTATATTTAATTTTTTTTAGTAAATCTAAAACTTATACATAATATTTAAATTTTTTTTTAATTTAACATATTTAAAAGTTCTTAATTATTTTAATGATTTTGAATACTCTCCAAGAAATAAATCTTTGACTTTTTTCAACTCAACGGGCAAACTAAAAATCGTAAAAGCCCATTATTATGCTTCTTAAACCCACTACTTAGTACTTATACCGAGTTGCCCAAGTCCAATATTGCAGGACAGTTATTCAGTTAGCGTGAGGAATCTGTGTACTTAAACTCTCCTTGGCGATTGATAGGGCGGTGGTGCTACGATTACTTCAAAGGCAGGCAGCATCCACATCGTAGGCTCCATCCTCCTCTCCATCTCGATCTCAAGGGGGGAGTGGCGGTGGATTGGATCTTCGCACATATTTTCACAGTCCAGTGCCATTCATCCCTGCAATTTTTTGGAAAATATTCGCTCTTAAGGTTTTGCAATACCGTCTTCCTCTCCCTAACTTGCAGAGTCAAGATCATATTCTTTCGTTCGATGCTTGTAATGTTTTCAACAGTAAATGAGGCAGTAAACTATTTTAGAATGTTTTAACATTTTATATTCTTTCAGGATCTTAGCAGCATGGAATAATATATTTGTTATTTTGGCAGGTCAGTTAGCTGGAGAACGGTCGAGAAAAACAGACGGGCAAATATTGCGAAAAAGTCTTGGTTGTGTTTCGGTTTAGCAGGCCGGAGTTTACCCTAACAATCCCAGTTTCAGGTTAGTTGGGCTCTACCTAATAATAGGTAAAGCTCAAG
The DNA here is from genome assembly GCA_027924585.1 of Larix kaempferi. NCBI lineage: Eukaryota > Viridiplantae > Streptophyta > Pinopsida > Pinales > Pinaceae > Larix > Larix kaempferi. The sequence goes on from BSBM01001777.1 coordinate 128,281, forward strand.
AGTTCTTCTGAGCCTACACCAACAGCTAGGAACCGGGTGATTTCGTTTACTCGCGGGTAGATCTAAGAGGATTAATTGTCGCCATGGCAGATCGAGGCCATGGGTATATATCCTCCTTACGAGGATGTTTGGGTTGGGGTCAAGATCCGGCCGTGAGAGAAAAAAACCGAGACGGTTTTGGTTTCTATGGCGATCGCTATCAGAACACCCCATTTGATGGCCAACTCCGCCCGTTCGTAGACCCGGAGCACAGCGACCCTACAGGGAATCGCCGGGCACCGGGCGGCAGCATCCCACCATCTCGTCGTGGAGGGCCGAACGAAAGATACCTTAGCGAGGCCGACGGTCGGTACCACTATTACGAAGACGAAGGATTTTGGGACTGGCAAGGGGATTACCATTTTCTGCTTGAGATGGGATATTTTGACAATGCTGGGGACTTTAACATGTTTAATGACATGGCCGAGCGGTTCGGATTGGGGTACTTTACCGAAGATCGCGAATTTTATTTCTATGAAGATGAAATTCATCGAGTCGACCTGAGGCGTCTTTTGCAAAACATTCAGGGTGGCAGAGCAGGAAGTACTGAATACGGAGAAGAGCAGAATGGCCGTGCTGTTGCAGATGCTACTAGAGATGAAGAGGAAAACGCTCGTGCTAATAGAATCAGAGATGATGAAGAGAATGACAGTGCCGATAATACTGGAGGTGAAGAGGAGACCAAACTGAGGGATGAATATAGAGATGGAGGGAAGAATAGTGGATGTGTAGAGATTAGAGATGGAGGGGAGAATACTGGATGTGTGGAGAATAGTGATGGAGATGGTCAAATAAATCTCCATGAAATGGAAATGGAGACTTCAGATGAAGGGGATGAAGAAGTGTTACAGTTGCCTTTCATTTTTCCTTTGATTTCGAGGCTTAAGAAATTGGATGAAGCCGAAGAGAAAGAACAGTTCTCTACACGTTCCCCATCGAAGAATGCAGGTAAGTGTTAAAAATTTTCCTTGAACTTGGTCTGATGACACATATTGAGTTAAAAGTTTTGTTTTTTTTCAATTTTATACGTTGCCTGTCACTACATGCCCACCACCCATCAATATTTTACACAATTCCTTACCTCAATTGCACAATGCAAAAGACATATTTAGGTTATAACCAGTTCTTGTGAAGATGACAACATGATTGGTTATAACAAAATAATGTTGCACACTGCAAAAGACATATTTAGGTCATAACCAGTTCTGGTCAAGATGACAACATGATTGGTTATAACAGAATAATGTTGCAGTGTATTTCCATTCTTGTCGATTCTTGTCAAGATGACAACTTGATTGGTTATATAACAGAATAATGTTGCATTGTATTAGAAATTTTACATTTCTTCTAGTTTAATGCCATTTATTTTATATTATAATATATCACTTATTAAAATTGGTTAGGGTTAAAATTTGACTTCCAGCTTACTTAGGGTTAAAATTTGATCATTAAATTGTTTGTAACACATTTCTTATACTTATACTTATCAATGGATTTGTTGCAGGAATCTCACCTATTTGTATAAAAGATAAATCCCCGAGAGATAGTGCTTCCACTTCGCTCACTAATATGGAGTACTAGTACAAAACTCCATCATAAAAATATTCTGAATAGTAATATACCTCTTTGCATAAATATCACCCCTACAGCATTCATGCTTGCATATGTTCCCCTTTCATACTGGCATATGTTCCCAATTCAGATGGTTGGTGCAAATTATGCAAAACCAATGAATTGTTGATGGTGTTTTGACATAATAATATTTTAAGCTTGTATTTAATTTCTTATGCAATGTCATATTTTAATACATATCATACTTATCACAAGGTGTTGAAGGTTAAAATTTGACCTTTTGTCCCTCTCTTGTACTTGGTCAGTTACATTTTGCAGAAGAATAGATTGCATTTTGCATAAAGTGTAGAGGAAGTATTGAATTTACTTTAAAAATATCACCTATTTGTAAAATCTTATCTATAAAAAATCATCTATTTGTAAAGTCTTATTGGTCTTATTGGTTGCATATTGCAAATAGTGTAAAGAATTGCATTTTAAGTAGTGGAGGAAGTGTTAGATAGTTCTTCCCTTCATCATTTATACACAGCTTTACCCTTTATATACAGTTAAAGTAATAAAAAACTTCATGAAAACATTCTAAAAAGCAATACACTAACTTTATATTATTATTATTATTATTATAAATCACTTACCATTATATAATTACACTGCCCCAGTCAATACAATTTACTCAATATCTTAGTGATTAGCATCTATCATTGTATAAGTAACCCAGCCCCTCAGCTTTGATGGCCTCCTTCCTAGCAACCCAGCCCCTCAGCTTTGATGGCCTCCTTCCTGGCAGCTCATCACCACATTTTGTACAGATGAAAACATTTATGATCTTGTAAGTGACATTTATGATCTTGTAAGTGTTTATTTTTTCGAGAGAATTCAATTACATTTTATTGTGGGGTTCTTGTTTAATCCAGGTATGATTTAAATTTTAGATGATTGTTAATTGAAATTTGACAAGTTTACGAGTTAAAATCTAGTTAAAATTGTTAGAATGGCAGTTTCCAGTTGTTAGAATTTTGGAATTGCATAATTTGAGTGTAAGAGGTAATTAAGGAAGTAATTCAATCCATTTCTGCAATCAAAATTGCAATTCCATCGATCTACATTACAATTTAAAAAATACAAATAATTAAAATCCGACCTTCCATTTTTTTTTCTATAGTGAATTCTAGAATTCAACTGGAACTTCTTTTTCATAAATTTATTTTCTTACTCTCGTAATTTTAGCATCCACTTCTGAAATCGTTATGGCAGTGCCCATTTCCACGGAGCGGTCTCTCGGTTCAAAGCTTGAACTGCTAGTTCAATTCAAAATCTCTTTTCTTGAAAAATTCAGCTAAATTATTAGAAATGTATTTTAATGTAAGAAATTTGAGTTAATAGTCAAATTAAACTATGATGCAGGTCCTTTGCACAGCCCAGCAGGTTACAGATCTGCTCCACCAGATGATCAGATGCATGTTGTACTTAACAATCTCCACTCGGTTTCCGATAGAGCTAATACAACTCCGCCAAAGCATTCCACAGATTTTAGGGTTCGCCCTAGCTCTACCCGAAGCAATGGCTCTAGCCCCACCATGGCCAACCCCGATCGCCCAGGGCCGAAACATAACACGCCAGAGGAGAAGTTTCATATAAATAAAATCTCTGGGCTGGTTGGTTCCTCTAGACTAGCAGGGCGCCCGACCATCTCATCGTCTTTAAAACGGTGGGGTTCCTCCCCTAATAATAGTTTTGGAAGCCTTCGTGCTCTTGGCGCTAGTCTACCCGCGGCTCGCACTGGGATGCCGGGAACCAACCGGACCAGTCAATCGGCACGTGTCTCCTCGGCCGGAAGGCGGAATCCGAGACTGGCACATCTGCCCGCACGATACCAGGCGCTCATGACCGGGGACCCGTTTGTCGACGATGTGGTGGCCCAGGAGATGGCGGACTGGGCACGAGAAGAGGCAGAAGAGGCCAAAGAAAAGAACAGAAACAAGAAAGGCATGGCCAAGCCCCGCCGTCCCTGAGCTCTGAATATGTATTCCCAGTTTCTTCTGTCTTCTACTTAGGGCGTTATTTTCTTTCTTAATAGGTCTGTGAATTATCTTTCTGTTGGTTATGTTGAATTGATTGGTTGGGTTCATTTCATGGGGTTTTCATTATTATGTTCTTTACGTTGGCTAATTCACCGTGGGCTGATGGTCACGTAAATGGCTGTTCCGCTGGTTATATTCGTTCTGTGGGTTTTTCAGAATTAGATAGTACGTTTTCTGAATATGGGTTTGTGTTCAAACAAAATTTATAAACTGGTTTTTTCTTCGATGTTTGAAATATGGTACGTTCTTTTTGCGAATGTTTGTTAATTGGCCGTGTAAATATTCATTCTATCTGTTATATTCATTTCACAGGTTTTTCAAAATTCAGTAGTAGGAGGTTCCTTGTGATGATTATATTCATTTCATCCGTAGATAGTAAGTTTTCTGCATACTGATTTGGATTTTTAAATTCGTTTCTCGATACCGGTTGGGATTTATACTTTATAAAATGTTTTTTTTTCAATGTCCTTTCCCTGGCTAATATCTGGGCTACTGCACAGATAAATGATTCAATTTGATTGTTATATTCTTTCATGGACTTTTCAGTAGTTACTACGTTTTCTGCATACGTGGTTGGGTTTATAATTTGTAATATGATTGTTCCAATGTTTTATTTGTTATTTTTCAATTTTATATAAAAGATGAAATGCAGATTATTATTTATATATGATAGATTATGAATGAGCTTCTTCTAAGCCAGCCAGTAGATTTCAATTTTAGACATTGCCATAAAATATAGACATGATCAATATGTTTCACCTTATTTACTTATTGTGTCAATTATTTTATTTTTGCCATGGTATACAACTTGGTGAAAGATTTTCTCATGTGTTTCTTCGAAATACAATTACATTAAATTTAATACTTTTTAACAATTTGAAATATAAGTATAATTAATTTAGTAGTTTTCAATTTTTATTTTTATGTTTTGGATTTTTGAATCCAATTCAAGGATTTTTTCCATATCTTCCTTTTTTTAAGTGTATGGTTTATGGAGATCTTTACAAAAAACACTAGAGTGTTCACAGAAAAACTATCATTGTAGATGTCATATATCTTTGTATCTTTGTAGTATTCAAGTGAAAATACAAAAAACTTTGTGGATCAATGGACATGTTGTTGAGGAGGTAGAGCAAATCCATCAATGAAGGGATGATGGATCTTACTTTGTTTCTTATTTTCAAATTGGACCATTTTCCAGCTGAGATAAATGTTAGCTAGTGCTTTCCACACAATTGAGACTCATTCTCTTATTTTTCCTTTCCATAAATGTATATTTTATCTTCATTCTCTAGTTTCTAGTTTCCCATGCATTTCAAGTTAAACACTCATTTTTCATACATCATGAGGTAGTTGTAGGACCATTTAACCCTATCTACAAATGCATCACCTAGTTTACTTCCTAAAAAGGGTGCACTTGTCTAATATTGTACTTGTGTAATTAATCTATTATGTATAATATTGATCATTCAATTGATTAATGGAGACTATTGTAGATATTTACTTGAATTCTTTCTTGATTTCTATGAAATTGTATTGAAGTATCATCTTTGGGGATCTTGTCTTTTTAGGTTATTGAATATTATGTTACTCTAAGATCTTTTCCTTTATGAATTCATAATTATATTATTGTTCCATTTATCTTCTAGATCTAGTGGTTCAAAAGTCACAAATATCATCTACAAAAAGCATATAAGATAACCATTAATCTATTTTAATTAACTCCTTACAATTCTTGTACTCATTTCTCATACATGATTCACTAACTACCTCATCAGATAGTTGTAGGACCTCTCTACTTGAATTCTTTCTTGATTTCTATGAAATTGTATTGAAGTATCATCTTTGGGGATCTTGTCTTTTTAGGTTATTGAATATTATGTTACTCTAAGATCTTCTTCTCTTTTATGAATTCATAATTATATTATTGTTCCATTTATCTTCTAGATCCAATGGTTCAAAAGTCACAAATATCATCTACAAAAAGCATATAAGATAACCATTAATCTATTTTAATTAACTCCTTACGATTCTTGTATTAGCCTTGCATCGTAAATATGATTACTTAATCCTTCCTCTACTAAAGGAAAGGTACATTAAGAGACATATTTTTTGAAGAAGAATTAAAGGCCTAAAGGTAATTTGTTTTGTTAATACAGCAAAGAATGCATTCCTTCATAGGTTGATCCTAAAATATCATGAAATTTGCCCTTGAGCAAGATTTTAAATTGCTCCTCAAATTATCTCTAGAATAATTCCTTTTAGTGTATTAGCAATGATTATTAGAAAATCTAGCTTCAGCCATATATTCTCCTTTGGTAAATCATTGAAACCAATGTATATTTCCATCTTCCCTTTCTGCTTCCAACTCCCTATTCATTTATTTGCATGATTTCCCCAATGTTATCCCATTTAAGGTATTTGAAGAGATATTTATAAGTATTTCCCATTATTTTTCTATATCTTTAAATACATGACCCTTCCACCTCGATTGCCTATTTCACAAATGCTATTTGCAAACCTTCTAATGGTTTGCATTCTTATGGAATAATTCTATGTTGTTATCACCCCTATACTAGATAGCCTTGCTACCACTATGTTGCTTCTTATCTAAAATATTTTATTTCACCTTTTAAATTTAGTAGTATTTCTCAAAGGAAACATCTACTTCATGATTCTCAAATAGATTTTATTACTTGCTTTTACCTCTTGTAAATCTTTTTAGTTTTTTACCTTGATTCCTTTCCCTCTTAGTTATTACTCTTTTCATAGTTTTCAAATTATCAAAAAAATCTTTATGAATGAACCTTATAAATTTCCATAAATAGGGTTTCTTCACTTATCCATGAATGATTAAGTTCAAAGGGCACATAGGGTTTCCAAACCTTCAAATTCAATTTGTAATAGGATAGGAAAATGGTCTAATGACAACATCCCACACATGGATGTGGGATGTGGCCATTAGACCATAGATGTGGTATAATGGTCCATCATTGTAGAGACCATACAAATTATTTATTCTAAAAAGATTCCCTAATTTCTTAGATATAACATGAATCATTATTTATGCAATCACAACATTTAAAAAGATGACATCTAAATTAGAATCCCACCTTAATACAAGGCCTCCTGATATTCCTACAACATATATCAAGAAAAAATTCCAATACTTCAAGAAGGAAGACATAATCTCAACAACTTTGGGCCCAAAACACATTTCTTAGAGAGTAAAGACTACTTGATTTTATATATTGTACACATTATTTTAGGTATTTATACTTACGGGTACCCTAACCCCTCTAGTATTAAGAGATACAATAATAATTACGAAACCATATTATGGATATTCCATTATCTATGAACCACACAAATGGTTAATTTTTTTCCCTCTCTAATCGTTTTCTTAGTTTGGGATTCTTCCTTGGAAGACCTAGGATTCTCTCCCAACTGAGGCTAGAAATTCTTGATCTATATCCAAACCCTCTTCACTATATATTCCTTTTTTTTCTTAGATCTTATAAGTTATGGATTTTGAAACGGAATTTAATGTTTTTTTTAACTTTCTTACTCCAAAATTTGGATTGGTTCTTGTGCTAATAATTCAACTTATGATTGATGCTTTCTAAATATCCATAGACTCAAATTGTAAGGAAAGATATGATTATTGAGTCTCACTATTTTTCATTGTATCTCTCGTCCATCAATCAAAGTTGACTGTAAATAACTAATGGTAAGGATTTGATTGATCCTTCACCATTACTGAAGATGATGTTAAGCCATTGACTCTCGTTGTTTAAAATAATAGTCCAAACCTTCCACAAAACAAGGTAAATTATTGTCAACTATTTAAAACCAAAAAGGATAGTCGAAAATTTGCATACCTTCACTAACGAAAGAATATATGTTATTTCTTTCATGTTCTTTGAATCTTTGGGAATAATTCATTTTTTTTTTTAAATGTTCATGACTTGTCAATAGTAGAGGGTGAATGATTCAATAAGATGAAGATTCCCCTTTATTTACTTTTAAAATTCTTCATACAACCTTTGAAAAAACCAATAAGATGATATTTATTAACCCATATCATATGTTTTTAGCAAAATTCCCTTAATAATTTTACAATTTTCCAAAAAATAGGGAATATGTGGGTAGAGTTATTCAAATAATTCCTATATATGTCAAAAAGGGGGCCTCACAAAGTCCCAATTATACCCTAACCATTATGAATAGGAACAATGGATATGTTGGCATTACTTTAGGCAAAGGAAAGGGTAGAGTGTGTAAGAGTACACCACCAAATTTAGGAAGATGACTACTATGTTGGGTATTTTAGTTGGTAATCCAAATGAACTCCTAACCTATCTAGGAGGTCTACATAGTCATTTATGAAAGCAAGTGATGCTCTTCAATCCCAAGACAATTAACGAGCCTTTGTGTGCAAGAATAATACCTAGAGATTATAGGCCACAAGGAAGTACAACCAAGTTGTTCCAAACATAAAGAGAACCAATACAACTTCCAAGGAGGGGAAGAAGTAGTTGAAATTTATTAAATAAGAAGACTACGGCCAGTAAAAGTGTCATAAACTACATTTAGAGCTTAACCTTAAGAACTACAAGAAGGATGCCAAGAAGAAGAACCCTCTAGCTATAGATTCAAGCAAACAAGTAAAGAGAATTTAAAATGTGGATGAGAAGATTATTTGCACTTTAATGCATATGGAGGTGAATCTCGGTAGCCTTCATCATAAGGAAGTGAAGAAAATGAAAAAACTCTTCCATATCAAGATAGAGATGAAGAATACTAAGGTAGATTCTCTATTTGATGTTGGTTCAAAGGCTAATCTCATAGAATATGATATGGTAAGAAAGATTGGGTTGGAGGTTCATGATCATCCTATCCCTTATCCATTAGGATGGTTAAACATGATACAAAGATCAAGATCACAAAATTGTGTAAGACCAAATTTGTTATAAGTGCATATTTTATTGATGAAGTGGAGATACATTTACTACCCATTGATATGTGTGATGTAGTGTTTGGAAGCACCTACATATGTGGGATGCAGTATTCATGAGGAGGAGAAAACCAATACCTCTTGATCAAGGATGAGAAGTCACATATTATCAATGCACATAAAGGTGAATCAAAGATATCATTGGTAAGTGTTAACCACCAAATATATGATTAGTGCAAGTAATAAATGTGTTTTTATTTTCTTATGAGAGAATCAACCTGGTGATGAATCAGTAAGAGTAAATGCATCGTTGGAGGGATGTACCAAAGAGATAAAACATGTGTGGGAGGATTTTATATAAATGTACATGGGTTTGTTCTAGGAACCTAAAAGGATACCACCTAAGAGAGAAGTAGACCAAGAGATACAATTTTTTCATGACTGTCCATTACCAAATTTTTGTCTATATAGATAGTATGTTTTTTAAGTAGATGAAGTGAAGAAGTAGTTGTCACAGTTGCTAAACAAAGGGGTGATTTGACCAACCACCTCACCTTGTGGTTCACCTATTATCATCATACCCAAAAAGGATAGAACTAAAAGGATGTGAATAGACTACAGAGATTTGAACAAGATTACACTTAAGAATCAGTACCCTCTACCAAGGATTGATGAATTGTTAGACCAGTTGTAGCATGCCAATTAATTCACCAAGTTGGATCTCAAAAATGGATACCACTAGGTATGTCTTAAACAAGAAGACACCAAGAAAACTACCTTTAATACATGGCAAGGTTTGTATGAATGGTTGGTCATGCCTTTTGGTTTATGTAATGCACAACTATATTTATGAGACTGTTGAATGATGTTTTGCACCCATATTAAGATTCATTTGTTATAGTGAATCTAGATGATATATTGGTTTATAGCTATATATGAGAGGATCACATTGGACATTACATGTTAGATATAGAAAAAACATCAACTAGTGTCTAATCTCAATAAATGTGAGTTCGCTCAACAATAATTGGTGTCTTTTGTAAAAGAGATTGATAGAGGTGTTAACACCTAAATCTCGCGCACATACGACATTTTGATGATTCGTGCAGTAAGGCTTCATCAACATATAGAATGTAGCTCACCAAAGGAATCCTCAACAAATCCAAAAGAAAACATGAGTCCAAATGTTCCCAAGAAAATTCAAATGGATAGTTCATGCGACTGAACCCTTATTAACCTACGAAATAACGCATGTTACCAGTTCATAAAACATGTGAACCTTGTGCATAAATTCCTTCAATATTCATGCGATTGTCAAATGTCACCCACCAATGGTGCAATTGAAGGCTCATCAATGGCCCATCACTTCCACAATTCGAATTTAGGATCTTTACACTATGTGTGGCATTAAATAGCCCCTCTTGTGTACTTCAAACCACTTCATGCGGTGATGGCATTCACATTTGGAGCTAGTTGTTTCTTGGCCACCTATTGGCCTATAAAAGGAAGCCATGGGCATGCATATTGTGGAGAGAGAAAAGAGAAAATTTATGATTCTATATTTTTGTGAAAGCTCCTTCGTAGCTCACCTCTTTCCACCTTTGAAAGAATTATAAATCTCCCTTGCCTCCTTCCTCTAGAGAGGAAGAGTTTCTCTCCCTTGTTCTCTCAACCCACTTAGCATTTAGTTTGGACAAGAAGGACCTCTCTAAGGGATATTGTTGGCTTACCTTGAAGCCTACACCTCCTAGGTGTTGTACATGCTTGATCATTGGGAAATACAAAGTGGTTTTGTATACATTTGGTTGTTTGAGTTTGCATTCTCACCCAATTATCTTTGTTATATTTTGTTTATTCTCTTTCTTTTGTTCAAGTTTTAGTAACAACCACTTGCAGGATCATTTGGAGAACTCGCACTCCCCCAAGGGGCTCCAAAGACTGAGGCCTTGCTACAACCTAAAAGGATTAGCCTCTTTCCAAGTGGAATAGTGCATCCTTGTGCATTTTTTTACCACAATAGTCCTAATGGTGGATCCACTTATTTTCGTTTATTTCTTTAAAACTAGGTTATTTTATGTTGAGTTATCAATTCTGGGTGCTTTCCATTTGCAGGAGATCAGTTTTACCACCTCCAACTCCAAAATTTGGACCCCTATCGGCCACACTATTTTTTTACAAAGTAACATGGATCCCAATGTCTCTACCATGCTACACGCACAGAAACTCCTTCGACAACCATGTTTCCCCCATATAGAAGTAGTTCACTACTCATGCAGTACTCTTCTTTCTGACCTACACACATTTTATGTGTTCTACCCACGCTACCACACATATATTTGTAATTATTCAATGCTATCGTGTGTCAAATTATTTTTTTCCCATGCTACAATCATTTGATTTGCTTTTTATCTACTTGCAATGATCTTTCACCCCCAATGGCTTCTCAATGATGAACTAGAATAATATAACTTGCCATAGTTTTCATTAATTCTATAGTAATTATCCCATTTATACTAATATTAGGGATTAAAGAGTCCTTCTCTCTTGAATCTTACTTAGGTAGCCAACCTTGAGGCTTTGAACAGGCCTCATTGTTGTCACTAGTATTCAAGGCATCTTTTGTTTGTGTTTACTTGGCATGTTTTTAGGATCAAAGATGGTGTAGAACCCACCTTTTGCACACAAACAAGGACCTAAAGACTCTTTCCCCCCTAAGTATCCTCTTCACCTCATACTTCCTTCTGCGTTTGGTGAATCAGAAAGGGGTGATAATTGTGAAATACCTCCATTGCACACTTTTACTTCATTAGCACTTTGTTTGCAAAGTACCCTTAGCATATTTTAGAGTTAAAATTTGATCGAGCCATTTGCATCTACTTTATACTCTTCGAGTTAGTTTGAAACAATCAATGTTCTTACCTCACATGTGTTTGCATCACTAGCACACACTAAGGGACCTAAAAAAATTATCACTCCAGGCATGGTCTTCACTTCGCACTTCTTGTGAGCTTGGTGAATCAGAAAGGAAGGGAATTGTGAAATACTAAAATCAACACTTGTAATTTCCAACCAACTAAAATACCAATCATCCTAATGTGAGCCAGAGTTGTCTTTCTAAAATGTGTAACACTCAATCTGTATATTTGATTTATTAATAGCATGATTTCATTGAGTTACAAATAGTTGTGCAGTTGTTTATGATTATGTTTTACCCCATACTAGTGGAATGTTAAGTTTCTCGTAGTGCATACTTCACAGACCATATGCATGTATGTGGGATATGTTACATACTAGTATCCAAAAAAAGTAAAAAGCATGCATCAGTGCAAAATTCAACGCGTTAGTATATGTTAGTTCCTCAAGCATGCATCAATTCTATTGAACCACACATTGGTGTTAAAGAATGTGGTGTAGTTTGGATTTCTCCATGCATGGAATAGACATATTATCCTACCAATTCTTAACTTGGGATCTAACTATGATCCAAATAACTATAAAACTATCATGGTTGGGAATACATTCTCGAACCTATATTCTATAGTTCTAAATCTACAATTTTTAGATGGGTTGGAGAGCAAAGATAGAATACACCTTAGGGCTAGAGGGAAAGCCAGTTGCTAACTGTAGTGCCTAATGACCAATCACATATTCACACATAGGGCCATTATCAAGGAGGTCTTTCATTTATCTTCAAAAGTTTTTTGTTGGCTTGTAGACATTTGGAAAGTGTTCAACATAGTATTGAGATAGGTTATTTTCTAGGGGTTTCACAAAACTAGTGCTTCAAAGGCCCTTCTAGTTGACATTTGTTAATTTTTTGGGTTATTTCAAAAGTTTTTATACCATGTGTTAGGTTTCCTCATCATATTTTGGCTACATGTTGTATGTTCATCCCTTGGCTGGTCTGAAATGGATTGTAGCATGAGAGATTGTCCATGATAGATATGCACTGTTGAGCGAGGTTTCTCAGTGGATGCTTCACCTTAGGCATTGGAGATCTCTTGCCTAGATGACGGATTCCCTTCATTGTGGGATGAGACCATGTTGTGATACTATCTTGTTAGGGTATTTCCTTATAAAATTTCTATTTCCCCTATAAACCCACCATTTCTTCCGACGGTGGGTAATGTCTACACTGAAAATTTGAATTGGACTAAGGATGGAGTATGCATGCTTTTGGAAATTATGGAAATTTTGGGAACAAAAATAGAGTGAAGTTTTCTTTGATGAGTTACACAATAAAAATTGTCCTCTGTTTTTGACTACTTCCTCCAACACTAAGCCACATAATGGTTATTTAATCCCCATTAAAAGAAATAAGGTAATGAATATCAACATTGGTATGCCTTGTGACTCTTATTCTTCTAACAAAAACAATTGACATAAGGTTTCTAGTTCTGAAACCTTTCTTACTTTCACTTTGGATTTATCTCTCCCAAGTTACTTGTTCTTCCAACTATTGGAATGTGCATGGGTACTTAACTTTTTTCTTGCTACCTTTCTCAAATCTTACAAAGGAATGTTGATCATTCTTTGTGATATAGTCTTTGGTTGGAGTTGTTGTATTTCCTCAATCTCGAGCCTCCAAAAAGATTATCTTTAAGGCTTTCACATTATTTAAATGTGTCTTAGAACATCCACCTTTGACTTCCTTACCACCATAGTATCCTAAATGAGCATGTTGTAGTCTAGAGTTCACCACAATGGGGCTCTTCATGCCTGCACCATGATTTCCAAGACATTGGCCATCAAAACCCATCCTTTGAAAAAACTTCAAGCATATCTCATGGGTATGAAATTCAAAACTACTACCAAAATACTCACATGTTGACTGAAATTGAGCAAGGGGTGAAGTTGAAGTGCTTGCCCTAAAATTCTCTCAATCACGGTATGTGCATCTTGACTCAAAAAAAGGATCCTTTCTTTCTTAAAATTTTCCACCTTCATTTGAATACTCATCAATATGTCTTTCTTACCAACCAACTATTGCACTATATTTTCCACAATCTAAACATTTCTCTCCTTAAGAAGCTTCAATGGATTTCCAAAGTTTTATGCAACTCTTCATTCTTATTGTCCAACTACTATAAATTATTTTCTAGTTTTTAATTATCCTCATAGATTTGTTTATTCATATCCTATAGTTCCTAACGTATCACTCTCTTATGATATTTTCCCATGGAGCCTTACTGCAAGTCCATAGATTCATAAATATATTTCTGTGATATCAATCGATCTAAATCTTTTGGATGAGTTGAGTTCTCCCAATGGCACTAATGTCAAATTTCAGTTAAAACCAAATAATAGGTCTCTTGAATATTATCAACCACATATTATTTCCTTATTAAGAAATAATAAAAATGAAGACAAATGAAAACATACAACAATATACCAATATTTTTAAGGAGAATCCTTTTGCACAAGAAACTCCAATATGATATTCAATCTAATAGATTGCAACCAATGCATATTGTCTTTTATTAGAATTACGAATTATGCAATCTAGGTGTTAATATTGCTCCTCTCCCCAATTCTTAAAGGGTGCTAGTTCAATGGAAGAGAACCTTCCTTACAAGCAGGAGGTTGGTGGTTTGATTCCTCTGTGCCCTAATGATATTACAATGTATTTCTAATAATAATACAAAATTGTTAAGATTTATATTAGTTGCTATGAGGGGGGTTTATAACTGAACCCATAGGAATCTATGAGGGGGTTTTTAAATCATCTTTTTAGGTCTCTATGAGGGGGGTTCTAAACCAGCCTTGTAATATTCTATGAGTGGGGTTCATAACCTCCCTTGCAAGATGGTATGAGGAGATTTCTAAACTGCCCTTGTACATTCCTATGTTAGGGGTTCTAAATCGCCTTCATATGTTTCTATGAGGGGGGTTCGAAACTGCCCTTGTATGTTCCTATGAGGGGGGTTCTAAAATTCCCTCATATGTTGCTATGAGGGGGATTTGAAACTGCCCTTGTATGTTCCTATGAGGGAATTTCTAAACCGCTCTTATATACTCCTACGAGGAGAGTTCTAAACCATCCTCATATGTTGCTACAAGGGGGGTTTGAAACTACCCTTGTATGGTACTATGAGGAGGGTTTGTAATAGCCTTCATAGGTATTTTAGAGGGGGGTTCCAAACCCCCTCCATAGGTTTTTAAGAGGGTGGTTCAAAACCATCAGCGTAGGTTTGTAAGAGATAGTTTATGAGGGGGGTTCAAAACCACCCTTGTAGGTTTGTAAGAGGGAGTTTATCGGGGGGGTTCAAAACCGCTCCCATAGTTATCTATGAGGGGGGTTTAGGACTGTCCCCAAAAGTCACTTTTGGGGGTGGGCTTAGAACCACCCCCAAAAGTGACTTTTTGGGGCAGTTTAGATCTCCCTTAAAACTGCCCCTAAAAGCATAGACTTTTAACGTTGGTGCTATTAGGGGCGGTTTTGTCAAAACCGCCTCCAATGCCAAAACTGCCCCTAGAAGTCACTTTTGGAGGTGGCACAGAACCCCCCCTAAAGGTAAACAATATATTAGTGCATGTTTACCTTAGAGTGAGTACAAGAAAGAGTTCCTTGAAGATTCAAAGTTGTGCCAAGATGTCACCAAGATATTGTGGGCCATTTGAACTGCTTGAAAGGATAAGACTAGTTGCATATAGAATTGATTTTCCTACTAACACTAGAGCTCATAATGTTTTTCATGGTTCTTTGCTTGAGAAATATGTACATGTTCCTAACCATGTAACTGATTGGGATGTGATCTAGGTGGAACTATAGATTTCCAAACCAAGCCATTATGCATCCTAGGTAGGAAGGTAACATTGGGATGGAACCAAGCCATTAGATAGGTAAATGTGTAATGGAAGCACTTCAGTCCCGATGAGGCTATGTGGGATTTGGAGTATGCCATGAAAGAAGCATACCTATTTTTTATTTTTTATTTTATTTTGAGAAAACACTGAGGACAGTGTTATTCCAAGGGGGGGGGATTGTAATACCCCCAGTTTTGATTTGGAATGTATTTAATAAAAATTATGCAAATGATGTAAATATGCTATTATGTATTCCTAGTATGGATCTTAAGGCAAATTCCTGACTAGTGAATGGCTAGGCATATATGATGTAAATATTTCTATTTGGACCATGTGTTTGGATTATCATGCCAATTCGAAACATATGTATATATTATGTTGGAAAATAGTAAAATGGTCCAAGATGGTTGTGCAAAGAAAACTAGAGGGGATATGATTCAACTAGAGGGGTGTGAAATTCAAAGTCACACCAGATCTAAGAGCTGAGTATACCTCACTGAGAAAGAATGAGAAGAAAAAGATGAATTAGAGTGAAAACTATAGTAAAAATGAATAGATAATTAATCATGCATGAGAACTCAGATAGGATCATAATAATGTCACATGATCCAATAATAAGCATAGTCAACAATGATGCAACAATGGAGAGAATTTGAATCACATAGGATAATACGAACCTCAGTTGGTCTAGCATAGGGATTGTCACCACTAGAGTGCTCCGAAAGACTCAAACTCAACCAAATTGAACCTAAACTCATTTAATTGAAGACAAAATGAGTTAACTAATCAAGGAGGGCACATTAGTGATGCTTCCATGTATAACAATCACAAAATGGCACATGGGGACACAATCAGTGGCATCTGGAGCTCTAAACCCCCACAAGAGTCGGCTAACTTAGGTGGACTGCTCTGGAACACTGAGTGGGTTCCTATAAAATAGGGAACTGACTCAAGTGGCCCTAAAATGATGCATGTAGGGCTCAAAATGTGGTAGATGGATACTGGATGACATCTGCACACAACTAGGGGGAAAATCACATCATCAACTACTAGGAA
The DNA here is from genome assembly GCA_027924585.1 of Larix kaempferi. Taxonomy (NCBI): domain Eukaryota; kingdom Viridiplantae; phylum Streptophyta; class Pinopsida; order Pinales; family Pinaceae; genus Larix; species Larix kaempferi. Next base: position 144,793 of record BSBM01001777.1, read on the forward strand.
AAATAAATAATGCTAGGTAGGACAAGGATGGAGTATTTAAATATACTAACACCCCCCCTTAATCAATACTTTTTAATCCTGGTCCATGGTTACTAAGACCAAAGATCACCCATACAATCAAATAATTGATCAAAAATAAAGAATTGTCCATGAACCAAGGAAATGGGGAAAACCTCATGGGAAAATGCCCCCTCAAAATAAGACAATAGGAAGCTCAGAAAAATTTCACACCAAGTAGAGATATGGGAAAGACAAATCTCTTATGAGTGAAAAATTTAGTGAATATGTCTACAATCATCTCCTATGTAGGAAAATAATGCAGCGAGATGGTCTAGTTGTGCACTAGCTCACTGATGTAGTGCATGTGAAACTCAATATGTTTGGTCCTATACTTATGTACTAAGTCATTGGAGATCCGGATGGCACTCTGATTGTCACGAAATAGGTCAACTGAAGGAGAAGTACGAATGGAAAACTCAGTCAAGATCCCATGTAACCAAATTGCCTGGATGGTTGCATTCACAACCTCTCTATACTCTGCCTCTATTGAAGATAGTGCAAGTGTTTCTTTCTTTTTGATTGACCAACATATTGTCTTGATCCAATCATGAATACATACCTTGAAGTGGAATTCCTATCAATATGGTCTCCATCCCATTCTGAGTCAATAAACCAACCAGATCTAGTGGAGCACCAACAAAATAGTGGATCCCAAACTCTCTCGTACCTTGAACATAGTGAAAGATCCTCTTAGTTTCTTTCCAGTGCATCTCATGTGGCTCCTACATGTACCTATCCTCAACACCAACATCATATGATAGATATGGTCTCGAATGTGTCAGATATAACAAGATACCAATTAGTTGTTTGTAAAGTGTGCTATCAACCAAGGGTGTGGAATCACCTTCTTCCAATCTAATGCCAAATAGGAAGGGAAAGGATGTGGTTTTGCAATCATCCATGTGAAACATTGTTAGTAATTTAGATGCATACCTTGACTGTGAAACCATGATCCCTGAAGCATACTGTGTCACTTCAAGACCAATGAATTGTCTCAATATTCCTAGATATTTCATAGAGAATGCTTTGTTCAAGGAAGACTTGATGTGCTTCAAACTAGTAGCAGATCCACCAGTGGTGAGCAAGTCATCCACATACAGAACAATCAACAACATACATTCTCCCTTCTTTTGCATGTAAACTTTGCAATTAGATTTGCATCTTTCAAACTTTAGTGATAGTAAGAAGGAATCCATCTTGGCATACCATTCCCTTGGGGGTTGCTTGATCCCATACAATGATCTCCTCGGTCTGCATACCAAGGGGGGATCATAAGTGTACCCCTCAAGCTATCTCATGTAGATCTCTTCTTCCAAGTCACCATGCAAGAAGGCACACTTTACATCCATGTGATGTACCTCCCATGCATACGAAGCTGCAATGGCCAAAAAACTCTCACTGAATCCATCCTTGCAACATGAGTGAATGTCTCATTGTAGTCCAACCCTTGCAATTGTGAGTACCCCTTTGCAAGCAACCAATCATTGTACTTGGTTGTAGATCCATCATATCCAAGCTTAGTTTTGTAGATCCATTTGCAATGAACTAATTTCATCCCTAGTAGAAGATGGAAAAGATCCCATGTTCCATTGTTTTGTAGTGACTCATGTTCTTCATCCATGGCTTCTTGCCATATCGGATCATGGAAAGCCTCTCTATAAGATTGTGGATCAGATCCTACCATCATGAAGCACATTTTAGGGAGAAGTGGATTTGTATGGAAAAGTGCAATGTTTGCATCTTGGTATTGAGATCTTGTTCTTTTGGATTGGATCTCTAATAATAACCCCAATTTCCTCAATAAGATTTTGAGCCCATTTACGCTTTGGATTAGGAGTAGGTGCTGGATCTAGATATGGATCTGCTAGATCTTCTTGCTCAATATCTAGATCTGAATCATAATGGTCTTCTTCTTATGAATATGAATATGGATCACCTGTAGAAACATCATTAGGAGAAAATGGAGGTAGATCAGTTATACCTTCTTTGTTAGCTGGTTGTAGATCATGCAATGGATCCTCATTGAACTGCACACTTCTTTCAATGAATCATATCTTGGTTGCAATCTCCATCAACTTGTAAGATTTTGCATATTCTGCATATCCAAGAAGGATGCATTCACTACTTTGAGGTTGAAGTGCTTTCCTCTTGTCACTGGGGATTCTGGCCCATGCCTTGGATCCAAAAACCCTCAGATGAGAGACATCAGGTTTGTGTCCCTTCAATGCTTCAAATGGACTAACCCCATAAATAGATTTGTGAGGTAGTCTATTTTGAATATATGTGGCATAGTTTATTTCTTCTTCCCAGAGATTTGATGGGAGATCTCTTGATTCAAGCAAGCAAGTAGCCATCTCTTTCAATGACTTATTCTTCCTCTTTGTTATGCCATTTTTTTGTGGTGTGTATGGAATATAATGTTGCATCTGAATGCCTTCAGAAGCACATAGTTGTTGCAAATCCTTTTTGATGTACTCTCGTCCATTATCGGATTTGAGTGATTTGATCTTCCTTCCAGCAGTGTTCTCAACCAGGGATTTGAATACTTTGAAGCATTCAAACACCTCATATTTTTGTTTTATAAAGTAGATCCAACATAATCTAAAGTAGTCATCAATGAATGTCAGAAGATATATGGATCCATTCATTGAAGCAGTGGGCATTGGTCCTGAAACATCACTATGAATCAGATCTAGCCTTGGAGGAGGCTCTCTTTGCCTTCCCAACTTCATACTTTCTCTTTGGGTGCTTCCCTACCAAGAAACCTTTGCAGATCCCTTGAGAGAATTTTACGTTCGGTATACCTTCAACCATCTCTTCCTTGTGCAAGTGTTGTAGATATTTTGATTTTAGGCATCTAAATATTTCATGCCAGAGCCTACTTGTCTCATTTGGATGAGTCAAGAGAGCAATTTGATGGGAGTATGGAAAGAAGTAGGAGAAATCATAAGTATTGGAGACATGATTTGCAAATCCATTGGCTATCATCTTCCTAGATGGTATCTCAACAACCTCAATTGAATCAGGTCCAAATATTAATTTATTTGGAGGAGCTGTGTGTGTCATTTGGTAAACAGACAACAAATTAGTTGCAAGAGAGGTCACATACAATACATTGTTGAACCTTCCACGCTCAAGTTGTATGGCACCTTTCCCTTAAAAAAATATTTGAGAGTCATCTCCCATGTGTATGCTTGGTCCATCGGTGATATCTAATGAATAAAATGGCTCTATGGAGGAAACCATGTGGTTGGAGGCTCCATAATCAATAAGAAAATGTTGGGATTATGAGAACCCAGCCTTTAATGCATGGAATCTCTCATGATATTTTGACTTGCCACCTAGATCAGTCTTCCTTGCACCTTGAGGAAGGGAAATGCTATTCTTCTCAAGGAATTTTTCTATTAGATATACAGTCTTTTTCATAGAAGAAATCTTAGGATGATTACCCTTCTTTCAATATGTACTCTTGGATTTCTCAAACTTCTTTTTTTTTCCTTCTTGGAGATGGAGGCTCCATCTAATGGACTTGGCTTGGAATTTTGCTTGGGTTCAGATTGCCTCTTCTCCTTTCCTTTGTGCTTCCCCTTCCCTTTCGCACTTTTTGCTTCTCCAGCCATAAGAGCTTCATTTTTGGAGGCCTTCAAGTCGCCCATCAAGATCAACTTATCTTGTTCTTGGATGAAAGACTCAGTGAAAACATCTAAGGATGACATCTTCCAACCAGGGATCGAAATTCAACCTGAATGGAAGGTAGAGACAAAGATAGAGAACTCGGGACCTAGCTTGCTTAGAATGGATAACATCAACTACTCATCCTTCTTCTCAATGCCACACTAGCATTGCATAACCAGATATTTGAATTTTGAAAAGAATTGCTGAATGGTATTGAAACTGCTCGGTTGAAGAGAAATCAACTCATTTTCCAAAATATGGCCTATTAGCTCATCTTCTTTTCCGAACAGGGTCTCTAACTTCAACCATAATTCTCTTGGATTCTTCAATCCATCGAGGTGGAAGAGTAGGTATCTGAAAATATGAATACACATGAAACCGAATGCTTCATCCAATCTATTTACATATTTGGCCTTCTCCACAACTGCTTGTGGTTCAACCTCCTTCCCCATTGTTACACTGTATAGTGACTTATTGCACAAGACCATCTGCATATCATCCCTTTAATCAAGGTAATTTAAGGGTTCCAGGATCCTAAGAGAGAGAGAGGAGAGTTCTAGTTGTCCATGAGAACTGTTGGAGCGAATAAAAGATGAAAAATGCTGCTACTGCTACACACTCAAAAATATTTGAATAAACCGAAAAAAAAAAACTCAATTTTTGGAGATAGAATACTACCGAGCATTGCTTTTGGACAATAGGTACATTTTTCTAGATCCTTCACACCTGGATAGACCTCATTAGATTTATCCAATGAATTCAATGCAATGGCACCGGGGTTTGCTGTGGAAATCCAGAGGCTTCTAGTGCACTACTGAAAATAGTTTCTCACCCTACGCTCATGAGATCTGATACCATGTGAAATTCAAAGTCACAACAGATCTAAGAGCTGAGTATACCTCACAGAGAAATAATGAGCAGAAAAGATGAATTAGAGTTAAAACTGCAGTAAAAATGAGTAGATAATTAATCATGCATGAGAACTCAGATTGGAGCAGAATAATGTCACATGACCCAATAATCAGTATAGTCAACAATGATTATACAATGGAGACAATTTGAATCACACAGGAGAATTCAAACCTTAGTTGGTGTAGCATAGGGATTGTCACCGTTGGAGTGCTTCAAAAGACTCAAACTCAACCAAACTGAACCTAAACTCAGTTAACTGACCAAGGAGGGCACATTAGTGAGTTTGTCATGCATAACAGTCATGAAAGGGTGCATGAGTCCACAATCAGTGGCATTTGGAGTTCTAAACCCCCACAAGAGTTAGCTAGCTTAGGTGGACTGCACTGGAACACTGAGTGGGTTCCTATAAAATAGAGATCTAACTCAACTAATCATAAAATTATGCATGTAGGGCTCATAAGGTGGCAGATGGATCCTGGATGACATTTGCACACCACTAGGGGGAAAATGACATCATCAACTACTAGGGAAAATAAATAATGCTAGGTAGGAAAGGGATGGAGTATTAAAATATCCTAACAAGGGGAAGAGGAAAGAGGGGTTATGGGAAACTAAATCCTTTGTTTCCAAGTGTCAACCTTAGAACTCATCCAAATTATGCAATGTTCTTTAAATGATCCAATTACCAAGTCTCTTGACTATTAAACTCAATCATTAAATGGATATGTGAGGTTGGTGGGAAAAGTCATTTTATGCAATTATTGAAGCATGGAGGTGGTGATGGTTTTATTAGCTATCATACCTTATTTTATTTTATGTTTAGAAGCTATGTTAGTTGTCTTTTCACCATCATCTCATATCCCTTGGAGTGGCTATGGTTGGGTTGGAAATTTCTCTTACACAACGAGTTTCTCGGATATTCTTTGTTTAAAGATAAGTAATCTTTGTATTCGAATATGTAATGCTTTAATTGATGTCTACAATGTTGAATCTTTCATATGCATGCTTGATGTGTGTAGATAGTTTCGTTCCATCGTATATTTTTCTTATGCATCTGCACACATGTTTTTCTTGTTATGAATTCATAATCATGGTTATGGGAAAAATTTAGAAGCCCAAATTTACTTAATGTCCCCTTTGTTGGATGGATTGAGTGATGGGGGCATTACAATTGATGGTCTATGTTCTTGAAATATGTGATCGTGACACTTATGTTGATTCTCAAGGTGTGCAAGAATGGAAAAATGCTATGAATACTACAATTTATTCTTTGAAGAAGAATCAAACTTGAAAATTTGTTCATCAGCTACAAGGAAATAATGTTGTGTTAAGTGTCGATGGGTCTATAAGACTGAGTTTACTTTGAAGAATGATGTTGAATGTCACAAGGCTTGTTTGATAGCTAAGGGATTCTCTCAACAAGAAGGCATTGACTACAATAAAACCTTTCCTCATGTTGCAAACATGAACTCTATTTGCAAATATGAAATTTGTTTGAGTGATCCTTTCTCTTGATGCTTGTTTTGGATGGGAACTTCATCAAATGGATGTTGAAAGTGTGTTTCTTCATGGATACTTATCCGAAGAAATCTATGTGGAACAAATGATTAGTTTTGTGATAGATTCTAGTATTATTTGTCGACTAAAGAAATCATTGTATGGTTTGAAAAAAGCACCTCGTTCTTGGTATGAGAAGATTGATAGTTTATTTCTCAATCTTGGCTCCAAACCTTGTGAATTTGATCATAGTATTTATGTCTTCCATGTTCATGGTGATACATTCATTATGACATTGTATGTTGATGATTTAGTCATAACTGAAAATAATGTCAATCAGATTTTGGGTTTGAAGAAACAACTTGCAGATACCTTTGAGATGACTAAGCTTGGTTTGTTGCATTTCTTTTCGGGCATTTAAATTTTGCAATTGAATGATGGTATCTTTATTTCTCAACCTAAATAAGCTTTAGATATTTTGAAATGATTCAATATGGATGATTGTAAGTCTTGTGCTACACCTTATCTTTCTAAAGTGAAGTTGTTAAAATAGACTCTCCACAATACAACACCACTCTTTATCGACAATTGGTTGGTAGCCTAATTTACTTAACTCAGTCAACCCGATCTGTCCTTTGATATTAATGTGGTATCCTGGTTCATGCAAGATCCTCGATATATCCACAGGAAATATGCAAAGAGAATTGTTCTCTATATCAAAGGAACTTATCAGCATGTTATTAAGTATTGTTGCATTACAAAACCATTGGCCAGATTTATTGATTCCAACTGGGGAAGTGACAATGATTACTATAAGTCCACTTTTGGCTATGTGTTTCCACCAAGTTTTGGACCCTTGGTTTGGTTGTGTAATAAATAGAAGGTTGTCTCTCTTTTGACTACAAACTCAAAGTATCGTGACATTGTCAATGTAGGTATAGAGGAAGTTTGGATTCGTTAGCTTTTGGAAGAGCTTGGTTTTCCTAATCAAGCCTTGATCATCATTCACTGTGATAATCAAAGTATGATACAGGTTGTTGATAATATTGTTGCTCATAGAAATATGAAGCATGTTGAAATTCATGTTCATTATTTATGATAGTTGGTGTAGGACAATGTTGTCTCACTTGGTTATTACAAGTCAGATGATTAGATCGATGATATCTTTACAAGTCCTTTACCAGAAGATAAGTTTATGAAACTTCAAACTATGATCAAGCTTCAAGAATATGCAATTATGGGGGGGTGTTCATAGCATATAATTACACCTCCTGAATCTCTAGAGCATTGTGATGATGGAGAGTGTTGGAACCTAAGGTTATGCAGGTTCATCACACTCTTGGATCTTCTAGAGACAGTAAGAAAATAGACAATAGTTGACTAGAAAAACACTTGACTAGTGGATTGACTCAGATAGTCGGAGGCTTGAAATAATGGTGGACTTGGCCATGGTCGTCTTGACTACGAAAAATGACTAAACTATGGGACATTGCATATTTCTTGGAAATGGTTAGAACCAATGACCCCTATTTGTGGACCAGAATTTCTTCGCTTCAAGGGATTTGGTTATATATGGAGACTGTAAAAGAACAACCCTATGGGTTGCATTGATATGGATTTTGATGTTCCTTGTATTGTACTCTTTGTGATAATGCATTTTGGTGTTATGATTATAATGCACTGTGCTTAAGTGTTGTAATGGTGCCTTTAGACACCTCCTCTCTTCCTAGAATGTTGTTCCCTTTTTCTATTTAATTTTATGTTCTATGGTTCAAGGTGAAGTGGTTCCCCAATAGATAGCAAGAGAAATATTTGCATTTACATCCAATTTATGGGTCATTAAAAACCCAAGGTTAAAGGTAAAATTAACAAAACACTTTTTTTCATTGACAATTGGCAAATTGTAATCATGTGGGTATGATACATAATGGTGTTTTGTTTCCTTGTTTGTGAAATGATGAGGACACTTTGTTTATGAGGGGGGGTTAGCTTGAATTTTTTGGGAGGATATAGCCTATGTTCAAATGTAAAAGTAAAGACATATTTTTATTAAATTGAACTGAGAACGTGATGGAGATGTAATTTATGGAGTCAATAAATCAAACTTAACATGGTCAACATGACACCTTATAAAAATGTAGTAGGAAGAGAATCAAGATTAGGGAGAAGTGGTTGTAAAATTAACCTTGTTGCATGTATGGTTCATATGAATAGAATCCTTCTTCTCGAACTTCCTCTTCTATTTTCATGATGTATTTCCTTTATTTGTTTTTGTCAATGGCTATTTATTAATTTCTTAATATAGTTATATGTTTTCTCTCCTCTTGTCTTCACATTCATTACTTTTAGTTCTCAATCCTCAAGATATGGATAAAAAAGGGGACATCATTAAACATGATAAATTGATGTCTAAAAATAACGAACAAACAAAAATTAAACTTCATAATAAGTATATGTTTTTCCTCATTGGTGTGGAGTTGGATTTGTATGTTTTTCCTCATTGGTGTGGATTTGGATATGTAGCTGGGTGAATATGTCATTATATTACTAGACTAACTACTCACGATCTAGAAATATATGTAGGAAACATCACATAAATATTTATAGATACTTAAAAGGATAGAGTTCTTGACAAATCGAATAGAAAAAGTTGTTTTACATTGTGACTAGAGCCAAGTCGTTACTTCCAGACATAGCCTTATTGTGTTCGATATAGAACTCAGATGAAAACACTAATTCCTACAACCATCTTATGCCGTGGATTCCAATTGAACCTCAAGAATCACGAGGAAATAGATTTGATTGTGTTTTGGTGTGGACTAAATAATAAATCTATGAATCTACAAATCAAGCAATTCTCTATGAATTAAGGTGTCATAGTATTGGACAGAGATATACGTGTACAACTTGAATGTGGTGGATTGATCCACGATGTGGGAGGGAATGATTTTCTTGTGAGAATGGACTAGATTAGGCATGAGACTAGAAGAATATTCCTAGAAATTATATGAATGAAAACCATGGCATGGGGATATGAATGCTAGAGAAAAATCATGAAACAAATGCTAAAAAAATGAAGCACACTAGTTGGGAAATGGAGGAATAATATTGAACTAAATTCAACAACTTGAGGAGAAAGAGTTATGCGGTGACCTGGGAGCCACATTGACTAGACTAAAAATTATGGTTATTAAATTGGAGGAGATCAAAACCTTAAGAAAACTAAGAGATGGATTTGATAAATTTTCAATAGGTGGGGAAAAGAAACCATAATGAAAGTGTCTATGAGGTCTTGATCGAAATATCTAATACCAAATGATGATGTGCGTAACATAGTATTGTAGGAGAAAACACTTCAGCGGGGAAATTCAATAAAATTAAGAGCTGAAACTATTTTTCTTATCTTTTATTACCTAATAATAACATTATATAAATTTAGAAAGGATCGTTTTCATTATTATTTGGCATAGTAAACTTTATTGACTTAATAAATAAACAAAAACGACATGGAACTCAAGACTCAATGTCCAATTATTGACTCCAATAATGAATCAATACATATAGAATCAAGAGGGAGACATGAAGACAATTATCTCAATCAGGATTTGAAGATGTGTAAATATGTTATTATATTTTTCTTTCATTATTTTACATTGCTATGCAATTCCATGTTCCTAAATGTGTGTGGGAAGAGGAGATAGCCTTGAAAACCAATACCAAATATAAATGGAGACTTCTCTGAAGTGGATGAAATAGGTGTTCCATAAAGAAAGATGAAGGTATTTCTATGTATTGGTATCTATGTTCGTGTATACGAGGGATGGAGTAGACATTTCCTCAATTAAGAGGTTGTGTGCTATTGTGAGGATGTGATAAAGTGATCAGGGCTGGTGCAAGGTAGTGATACCCATTTACGATGTATTAGTTGCAATCTACTTACTAAAAAATAGAAATCTAATCATTAAAATGAACTTTTAGAGCTACCTATACAACTTTTTAGATTGTGGTGTACAAATATGAAACATAGACGATCGGGTCATATTCCAGAATATATAACTTTCATTTATGGAAAATAGGTATAACTACCAAAAAATGGATTTCTTCTAAGATTGGTATGTTATTTTTTTTCTAAAACATAATGCATATGTTCACGTTAGGCCGTTGGTTTGGTATGTAAATAGTCCAAATTTGTGAAAAAAAAAACCTAGATTTGTAGATAATAGGTGGTTCTTATGCAACACTATTTTTCCAAAATTTTCAATGTTAATTTTATATTTTTTTAAATTAAGGAATTCAATGAAGCCCTAAAATGACAAGGTCAAGTGTTAGGCCCCGCTATGGCAGTCTCAACCTAATCAACCAACTATATTTTTTCGAGTACATAGGTTTTTGTCCGTACTTGTGCAGGTTCTCTCTCATTTTCAAAATAGTTGAGCCAATCAAAAGTTATAGCAGAAATAAAAGACCTATGTATTTTAAAATTTTGACATATGTGAAGATAAAAATAAATAAAAAATATTGTATTTATCAAAAATATATATATTTAGAATCTACACACAGATCTTTATAAGTCTGTGCAGTTTCATTTGAAATGAACACCTAGAGCATATGTAGAATTGTTGTTGAAAATAGGGAGCTGGAGAAATGGATTTGTTTTGGCTTATAGAGTCTGAACCAAGAGGTTTGTCAATCCAAACCTAAAACCAAAGCAACCAACGCATCCACCACGTAGATGAAGAGAGGTTGCCCCACCTTTTTTTTAATTTATAGGGACATGCACACGTTAATATCTTGCACATTCTATCAAAATGTACACACATTAATAACGTGCACATGCTATCAAAATGTGCATGCCTCAATAACGTGCAAGTGTTACCAAAACACGTGCACTTTTATTACATGTAAACATGTATTTACTGTTTTTACCGTAACTTTTGATATAGAATTCTGATTTTGATAATCCTTATATCGTTGGAAAGGTATTTATGAGATCTATAACTTTTGTGATTTAGGTTTTCTAGGAATCATCACGCATGTTTTGTTATTTTTAAAATAATATTATGAAACTTTTGATCAATAAAATAAAATGTGTCCATGTTTATTTTACATAAGAACATGGCTTCATTGTTTTTGCCATAAAATTTGATTTGGAAATCATATTTTGATTCTCCTTATTCAGTTGGAAAGTTATTTATTAGATATACAAATCTCTCTCTCTCTCTCTCTCTCTCTCTCTCACACACACACACACACACACACACACACCCTCCCCCCTCTCTTTCCTTGCATTAATCCCTCTCTTTCCCTACCTCAGTCCTTCCCTCCATCCATACCTCTATCGTTACCTCTCTATCTCCCTCCTTCCCTCCCTCTCTTTCTCTCCCCATCATTCTCTCTCTCTCTCTCTATCTATCTATCTATATATATATATATATAAAGACCTAACCCACATTCTCTCTCTCTATAAGCCCCTAACCCCCAACCTATCTCTCTCTAAAACCCGAACCCTCTCTCTCTCCCTCTATTTAAACACCTAACCCCCAATATCTCTCTCTCTCTATTTAAACCCATAACCCCCAATCTCTCTCTCTCTCTCTAAACCTGTAACCCCCAATCTCTCTCTATCTCAACTCCTAACAACCAATATCTCTCCCTCCCTCCCGTATATTAGTTTTACATCTTAATGCGGAATTATAGTAGTACTTGAAATCAAATGAATAATAAACAAGCATAAGCATTCACATGAGGCACAATATTTACCCGAGGTAAACCCTCTAGTACTTGAGGGAGAAAACCCCAACACAATTTTCCTTAAAGTCTTGATAGATAGTAGATAATGTATTTACAATGAGCATATTACATCAAGTACCCCTGGTGCATTATGAAAGAGAAATATCAAGCACCCCTGGTGCACTCATAGAGCAAGAGAGAACATGGAAGAATAGAACTCAAAACAATATTCCGCACAAAGAAAGTGCATTGGCTTCAAGAGAGAAGAGAATTTGATCTCACATTGAATTTATTAATCATGCATAACATATATATATATATATATCATTCTTCTCATGCTTTAGCTTCTACTTTTGTATTCTAACTTTAGGATGGACTCACCCTTCATCTGTATGCTAGGTCACTTAGTTAGGAGGCTAACTCAAGTGCCATCATGCAAGTGTCACAACTTAAGTGTTGTAACTGAAGTGTCGCAACTCAAGTGTCGTAACTCAAGTGTTGTCTTTTAGGTCAATTTAAGTGTCGTATTTTAGTTTTGAAATACAAAACACTTTAGTTAACTAGATCACTTTTATTAACACTTAGTTAACTCTTTTAACTGAATTCCTTCTTGATAACATCACTTAAGTGAACAATTCAAATTCTCCGTTAATTAACTAAGTCTTTCTTATTAACATCATTGAAATTTAACAATTCGAGTTCTCTCTTATTTAACTGAAGTCTTTATCATTACTAATAAAATTGAGTTCTCTCCTATCTTATCACATCCTATCTTTATCTCTTGTCTTATCTGCATGGTCCACATGTACACACTTTAATTTGTCTATCATATCAAATATACTAAGGATATTTTTCCAATGATGTGATCATCTTGTTCTACTATCGTTCCAAGTGGTCATATGCCGACATAATCCACTCTAGATGCGTCCAGTCTCTACAGGAGAGTTAATATCTCAACCATGGTTAATAGTACATCACACACCATTCATTCTTCAACATGCAAAGCATTACCTCAACACATGAGGCACCACCTCAACACATGAGGATATGTCTTGACACATAAGACCTTAGTCTTGACAAACAAGACTATACAGCACCATCACTTTGACATACAAAGCACTTACCCCAACACATGATGCTTATTCTTTATTGAGTCCATCTCAAGATTCTTCTCCAAGTTTCCCGTGTCCAACTCAGGATCCTATAAGGAACTACCTCGACACACGAGTCTCAATCTTGACACAAGATTGACTTGGATAATTACTCATGATGTTGTAACTTTAACACTCCCTCTTAGTGAGGTGCAGTGATTGAGGCATTCTCTTCCATACCAAGCTTGTCTCAAAAGTACTTATACTTCATCAAGGACGAAGGATTAGTCAAAATATCTGCTATCAACTCATCAATAGCAATGTACTAAATTATTATGGCACCTATCTAGATCATGTCTATGATGTAGTGGTATTTCATCTCGATGCGCTTCGATCGGTCATGAAACACAGGGTTTTCTGAGAGCTTAATGCATCTCTTATTGTTAGACTAAATGATAGTAGTCTCAAGCTTCTAATTGAAAACCAAACAAGTATCTTCCTAATCCACACAACTTCTGAGTAGGCGGTAACAACTACAATATACTCTAATTTTGTAGTACTCTTGTGTACAGAGCCATACTTCCTGCTATACTAAGAGATCATAACTGATCCCAAGCTAAAAAAAAATTGGATGTACTATTTTGGTCCACAATACTACCTCCCCAATCATATTCAACATCACTGAGCAGCATCACTCCTCCACTGGAAGCATATATGATTCCATAAGCAATAGTACCTCAAATGTATCTAAGCGCATGCTTGGTAGAAACCCAAGGTCTATGTCTTGGATCAAACATGAATTGAATCAATATATTCATTGCATAACATATGTCTTGTCTACTATATATAAAATACATCAAGGAACCAATGATATTCCTATACATGGTGGGATCCAATACATTCAATTCGGAATATGACTCATGTAGTTTCTTCATATTTAAAACCATTGGTGTAGACATGGATTTATAGTCCATCATACCAAATTTGCGAATAACATCAACTATGCACTTTCCTTGTGAAAGAAATATCTCACATTTCCTTTCCCAAACTTCAAGACCAAGAAAGTAGTGCATAAGACCCAAGTATTTCATTTCAAACTCAGAGGTGAAATCATTATTGCACCGAGATATTTATTTTTCCGCTCAAACAATGAACAAGTCATTAACATAGAGAACCAAGATAAGAGAACCAAGATCAGTGGTTGGTTCTTCACAACCTTGAACTATAGGTTGGGGTCAGCTTTGCTTTTGGTGAAGCCCAAGATTTGAGTATAGATGTAAATCCTTAAATACCAAGCCCTTGGTGCCTACTTAATCGCATACAAGGATTTCTTAAGTTTGCATACATGGGAATCCTTCTGATGAACTACAAACCCCTTAGGTTTTTGTATGTATACTTCTTCCTCAACTTCACAAGGCAGTATTCACATCCATCCAGTGAAGCTTACACCTCATAGGTGGTGGGTTTTGAATCATTGATGTGACTCATCTGTGCTACATATCTTGAATATATTTTAGGTCTCCTTCACTCTCTGGATGCTCCTGATGGTGCTCTATTATTTTTTGCCTCTTGCAGAATGTCTCGACACCAAGAATATCTCCTCTTAGCAAGAGGTTCATAAAGTTATATTTTTACTAGTTCTACTAGATCTTCAGGATCAAGTGGATCTAAGGATTCTTTAGGCTTCTCCCTCTCAAAATATGGAAGAGGAGAACCATAACTTGGATCCTCCATCATGAGAGTCTCATGCTCATCCATATCTGAAACACAATGAACTTCTTTAGAGTGCTTGAGGGTAGCCTCTTTATGAAATGTTACATCTCTACCGACTTTAATGTGAGTTTGACCTCGAACATAGATTCTATAATATTTGGAGGGTTCAATATATCTAACAAATGTGCCATTCTTTCTATATGGCTCCATATTTGTCCTCTTCTCTTTTGGAACATGAATGTAGACAAGAAAACTGAAAAACCTCAAGTGTTCAACATTTGGTTTTTCACCAGTGAAAATTTCTTCAAGAGTCTTTTCTTCTAGGATAGCATGTGGGCTTCTATTTTGAATATAAAAATCAGTGCTTGAGTCTTTTTCCCATAAGGAGGTGGTAGATCCTGATCACACATCATAGCTTTTGCATCCTCACGTATTGTTCTATTCTTTCTTTCAACAACCCAATTTTGTTGGGGGGTGTAAGGTACAGTCAGTTGTTTTCTTATCCCTGCATCTCGACAGAATTCATTAAATTTATGAGACTCGAACTCTCCTCCATTATCAGATATCAAAGCACAAATTTGTTTTCCAGTTTGATTCTCAACCAGTGCTTTGAACTCTTCAAACTTGTTGAAAGTTTCACTCTTTGCCTACATAAAATATATACAAAACTTGCAGGAGAAGTCATCTATGAAAAACACATAGTTAAAATAACCACTCAAGGATGGTGTTGACATAGGACAACATAGATTGGAATGTATCAATTCTATGAGCCCTTTGGATCATTTGGTACTACTTGGAAATCTCTTCTTAATGTTCTTGCCAAGAGAACAACCTCTACAAAGACTATCATATTAAGATTTAAACATAGGCATACCTTTTACCATCTTTTGCAAGTTAGGTAGCGCTTTGAAATGGATATGACCAGGTCTATGCGACAGTTCACAAGGACTGACTGTGTCATGAATCATGGCTTGAATGATATTTCCAGGAACTTTATAGAGACCTCCCTCTCTAACTCCAATTTCAAATGTCGAGTTCAAGTCTTTATGCTTAGGCTACAGGATCGCTTTATTGTCCATAAAGATTACTCTAAATCCATTATCTTCTAGAACTGAAACATAAATGAGGTTCTTCTTCAATCCATGAACAAAAATAATTTCATCAACATGTAGTACATCTCTTGAATCCAAATGTAAAGAAGTGGATCCAACTCCTTGGACCGAATAGGTGGTATTATCTCCAAGATCTACCTAACAGGAGTAATTCTTTTCCTCTAGATATGTGCTAGCACTCCTATATCCAGTGATGTGCATGGATGCGACACTATCGATGAGCCATGTATCAACATTAGTGATAATGGATACAGATAGGGATGAGACAAGATAGTAATCCTTCCTCGTATCCCAATCATTGAAATAATTCTTTCTTGTAGGTTAATCTTCTATAACAGTAGAAGCATGAAACCTACCGTGAAATTTCCTCTTTTCTTTGCACGACATCCTCTTTCAAAGTGACCCTTCTTATTCCAATTGAAGAATTTAACTTTAGACTTATCAAATTTCTTGTTCTAATCATTTTCCTTTTGATGAGAACTTATTGTGAGAAAAGGATTTCTTTCCTCTCTTCATCCGTGTCACAAGAGCAAGGTTCTCTTCTTTGGAGGAAGTATATTTGCTCTGGATTTGCCCTTCTTTTTGTAGGAAATCATGTCACAATATTTCAAAGTTTGGTTTCACTTCTCGATCATTTACTACAGCTATTAACACCAAAAAAGTGCTCACCAACTCATCCCTTTGGACATACACCTCTATTGACCAAATTTCCTACCAACCTAACCTCCAAAACCCCAAAATTCCCTCAAAAACATATTAAAACCCCAAAAAGAGGGTCAAAATCAAAATAATAAGGAATAAAACTCAAAAGAAAACCAAAAAAAAGAGAAAATAGGGCAAAAACCCTAAAAACCTAATTAAAATTTATAAAAAGGGGTGGAGGCCCCTCATTTCCACATCCCTCAACTACTCTACCCTTATGCTGCTAAATTTTTTCCAAATCCTTAAGCCATTAATCTTTGAGCTTTTTGGCCTCCCTTGAGATAAAAAACTTTAGCCACCACTAAAGCATGGAAGAGGAGAGTACGGAACCAAAGGAGCTCCGGAACACACTGTTAGGACTCTGCCAACCTCATCTCTGAGGTAAATCTTTTGCAAGCCCTTGCTTGCCCATAATACAAAAATTAAAGATTCTTTGTTACTTTGTTTCGAAAATCAGTTATTTATTTCTTTAAGTTGTTTTTAAATCTCATGCACATGTTAGATCGAATGCTTTATTGTTTTTTATGATTAGTTTAGGTGTTTATCACTTCCCTTTAACCTGCTACTAAGGGTCCTTTCCCTTAGTAGGTGCTCTTTTGCACAAGCAGGGGTGAAAACCCCAACTACAGATTGGCGACTCCGTTGTCTGAACCCTTCTCTGACAGTTTTTAGCTTTCATTGTTATTTGTTTAAAAGTTCTATTTTTTTATTTTATCAGCTTAGTTACAGTTTTACAAGTTTTTTGTGTGGGTGCAACCAGTTTGCATCGTTTTCCTTGCAGAAAACAACATCTTTTTTCCTCACAGCTGCGGCCCGCACTGCAGCTGTTCACCATTTTTGCGCAGTCTGCAGCTTGGCTCTTTGGCCCTTTGCTGCGGTCCAGAGCACGGTTTTCATGTATCTTTATGTGGTTCACACCGCATCATCCTAGCACTTGTGCATGGTTCTAAACCACAGATTACCCATTTACAGACCCGGTCCACATCGAGGTCTACACGAGCCTACCCGCGCTGCGTCCTCTACACACAGACGGCGTCGCTCACCAACCTGCCACCTGCGTGGCCCCCACCGCTCACCAGGTTGCGATTTCCGCGGCCCGACTGCAGAGTCCCCAGCGCAACTTGCGCTACACACTGCGCTCTCTAAGGCGTAAATCGTGCTGCACACCGCCCAATCCATCCCAGAACTAGCGCTGCACACCGTACTGACCACCGCTACTATCACGTTGCACACCACACTTCCCGACACACCCCTATCGTGCTGCACACCGCACTGCCCGATGCTCCTTTCGTGCTGCACACCGCACACTTTCGACCGAGAAGTGCGCTGAACACTGCATTTCATGGCTCGAAACTCGTGCTGCACACCGTAGTTCATGACCTAAAACTCGCGCTACACACTGTGCATATCCGACCCATAGCCGTGGCCTAATTTTCAAAATTTTTACTCATTTTTGTTATTTAAAAAACAATAATAATAATAATAATTTTATTTTTCAAGTCTTTCATTAAGCATTCAGTTTCCAACATTGTTTCCATTTTTCTAGCATTTAAATGCCATCTTTTTATTTGCTAGTTAGCTGCCAACATTATCATTGCACATACTCTGTCACCTAACTCAAGTGAGCCCTAAAAAACTACTTAATTCAACCAATGTTTAACCCCACTTGGGGAAAACAGAAGAATTTTGTAGCTAGGTAGGACAAGGGGGATATGTATCCAAATAACACCTCTTTGTCGCTTACATTTGAGACATAATTGTTGTCATCTAGGGTGCCAAAATCCCCTAGTATTTGTTGACATGGTTACGAGCAATTTGTCGAAAAGGCCTCTCCCTTAGGAGGGTTGAAGTGGCGAGACTGGTTCCGGAGGCCTGAGTGGAATACCACAGTCCATTCAGTCACCGAAGGATACCTACTCGTTGTCCACATGTGGTGATTCCTTTTAGGCCCACGCGGTGATAGGAATGGAGCCGCATATTCACCTTTCTGGACGTGTCATGAACAAGGTATCTTAGTTTCCTTTCTTCTAGAATTGACTACCCGGTGTCCCTCCTGGTAGGGGGATATCATTGGCCTTTGGTTCTACTTTTCGTATTGTCTGATTGGGATTTCATCACCCTGTAGAGGATACGCCTAATTCGAACCAGCATACCTTTTAGTTAGGCGTTTGCATGCTCCCTTACCTCCCCTAAGTCTAGTGAGTACACCTTTTTTTGTTCACTTTCTAGGAGCCTTTTTCTATTGGTATTCTGACCATTTCTATTGTCGCTCCGTTTGATTGCAGCATAGCTATTGCAACAAGTATTTTGAGCATTGTTGTTGGCCTGAGTGCCACCTTTTTTTTATGCTCTCCTTGTGCACACATGATTACACTAGGATTTTTTAGCCTTTTACTCACCACTCCTTACCCGGATAACCCTCATCGCCACCATTGAGTCCCAAAGACAGTCCCAGCGCCAACGGGGCCAACCCCCGCAACAGGGTTTACTTAGCTCTCCTCACCACCGACACAGAGCCTCGTCACTTGATCCATACGCTCCTTATAGCACATCCAACTCGAAACTGGAGTACAACACATACACCACCCCGTCTAGCCCCTTGGTTGGTATGATGTCCAATGCCTTTTTCGGCAGGATGGTCGCTGGAGGACCCTCCACTCACCCGGCTACCACAACAACATCCATCCCAGCCACCACATCCATTCCTATGGGTAGTGGGTTGGTCACCAATACAAATCCACTAGTGACTAGTAGCATACTTAGGGGCAACGACCCCACCATTGCTGCTATGGCCCACACCATTGCCCCACACATTGGGGGCAACACCCCCACCATGGCTGCTATGGCCCACACCATTGCCCCACACATTGGGAGAAGCACCCCCACCATGGCAGCTATGGCCCACACCGTTTCCCCACACATTGGGGGAAGCAGCCCCACCATTGGCGCTATGGCCCACACCATTGCCCCACACATTGGGGGCAGTGGCCCCACCATTGCCGCTATGGTCCACACCATTTCCCCACACATTGGGGGAAGTGCCCCCACCATGGCCGCTATGGCCCACACCGTTTCCCCACACATTGGGGGTAGCGGCCCCACCATTGACCCACACATTGGGGGCAGCACCCCCACCATGGCCGCTATGGCCCACACCATTGCCCCACACATTGGGGGTAGCTCCCCCACCATGGCCACTATGGCCCACACCATTGCTCCACACATTGGGGGTAGTGGCCACACCATCCCCGCCACGACAAACACACTTCCCCCACCACCCCCAATGCATCTTCCTACTAGTTTTCCATTCATGGCATGTCTGAACCTCCTCGACTTGGCTAAGTTGACTAATGATCCGATATGACATGATCCTATGTGGCCTCCTATGCCCACCAAACTCCCCTTGGACATACCCAAATTCGAGGGAAAGGGAGGAGAGGACCCTCAAAATCATATCATGTCTTTCCACTTATGGTGTTCCTCTAACTCCATTGTGGACGACTCTATTCACCTTCGACTACTACAAAGAACCCTCACTAGAGCTGCAACTAAGTGGTATATTGACCAAACTCATGGGACCCACCCTACATTCACATCCCTTGCCTCCACTTTCCTGCAATTCTTCCAGCTACCCGTTCATTGTGATGCCAGTGTAGAGATCCTCCTATCTTGTAGGCAGAATACGGCCACCCACATCACGGACCACATCCATGAGTGGCGTAAATGGTGCACTTTATGTAAGATCAAGTTGGACGACTGTATCTTCTTAGATTGGTTCCTGAAGTCTCTCATACCAACCATCGCAAAGGATGTGGCCTCCAAGAGACCTTAGTGTGAGGAAGAAGCCATCCTCAAAGCCCAACAATTTGATCTTATCTACGCCAAATCT
Source organism: Larix kaempferi (assembly GCA_027924585.1). Taxonomy (NCBI): domain Eukaryota; kingdom Viridiplantae; phylum Streptophyta; class Pinopsida; order Pinales; family Pinaceae; genus Larix; species Larix kaempferi. The sequence goes on from BSBM01001777.1 coordinate 165,174, forward strand.
GGCTACCTATAGTCTATCTTACTAGATGCCCCTCACGTCGACGCCTCCCAGAGTGATTCCCAAGGAGCATGCCATGCCATCGACGGCATCATCGGGCATGTATCATCACACACTCAACCATACACAGCTATTCCCACTCCTTCTGGCCCTGATCTTTCACATGCCACGTCCCATTCTGGAGCAACTACATCATATGCCCCGGTCATTCGGCCTCTTCATACTCATGTACCATCATTCCCACAACATTGTTATGACCATGCAGACTCCCCTTATACTCTTCCTGCAGGCCAACCCACCTTTTATCAACACCCGGCTCCGCCCACACATTCACACCCCCAAGTTCAACAGGCTTACTACCCCCCGCAAGCCCCAATTACATAACCACAACATCCTCCAGTTTATCATCCACCACCGACCCCACCAGCTCCGTCCCAACCTCAAACACATCCCAGTTACTACCCGCCGTCGGCACCTTCACCACCTACTCAACCACAGAATCCTCCCAAACCCCAAGGGCAAGTTTACACCCAAAAGCACCCACAACAAAACCAACCTGCTCAATGCAACCAACAAGGCCAACAGAACAGAGGAAGAGGATGGAACCATAGGACTAACCAACCTCAGGACCAAGGCGGTCAACAACCAAACCCCCCCAATAACAACAACACCGCCCCACCTGACCAAAACCCTGACAGACCACCTCGTCAGGGCAAGACTCCCAATTTACGAATGAATCATCCTTGTTCCATATGTGGGGTATAGGACCACTATACGCACAATTTTCCACACTTAGATCGTGCCCGTCAACTGTGGACAGATGATTCCCAACGCCAAGGACAAGATGCTCCTCCTGCACAACCCAACCCCCAGCCACCTCCCTTGGTGCTACAAAATCCCTTGCCCATGCAAGGAGTAGTAAACACCCAACCACTACCTCCTCCTCAAGGAGCTGCACAAATACCTAAGCAAATCACATATGCTACATAAACAAACCAACCGACGGATTCGGGTACCCACCATCTCCTCATGATGTCATCAACCGATGTCAACCTTCAAACGTGTCGAAATCAATATGGAACCAACCCCGAAACCCCCCATTGATACTACTGCTCCCACAGATAAGCCCTTATGCATACCCCCACCACATGGTTATGGAGCCCCTAAATCCCCTCGATTCCCACTACGACGGATCAACAACAATCCTAATGCTCGTGTAGTAGCAAATTATAATATTGTAGAAGAATAGCGTAGTCTCCTGCTGCTATGTCTTCCTTGGAAGTCCTGAAGAACTGTCTTACACAGAGGAAATTGTTGTTATCTTCCATCGGTGCGATAGACCCTAACGACTCGAGATTGATGGCATTCGACTAAGACCAAGCCGAACCACATTTTCCTTCAACACTACCCTTCCATGTTTTTGTATAAGTTCGTAACCTTGTCATCCATCGATGCACCATCGATGAAGGTGCCTCCACTTGCGTTATGTCGACGTTTTTTTGGCAGAAGCTTGGATCTCCCACCTTGCAGCCATCAACAACTACTTTAAGAGCTTACAATGGCCGCGCAGCTCAACCCCAAGGCCTTTTGGCCAACGTTCCCATTCAGCTAGGGGGAAAAACGCTCCTAATCGATATAGAGTTCATCAATACACAACTTGATTACAACTTCTTGCTTGGTTGTAGTTACATGTATGCTATGAAGGTCATCGCTTCATCCGTCTTCTGCATCATGATGTTCCTCCATGAGGGATGAGTGGTCAAAATAGACCAAATAACATACTATGACCCCAATTCCTCCGTTGCTCCTGAGAATGTTCTTCCCATGATCGAACAACCCATGCACAATGCTCCTACATTGTTAGTCTCCATAGTTGGACCCGGGTTATACCTGGAATCACCCATGCCCTCCACATTCCAATCAATTCCTCCCACTGTGAAGATAACAAAGATATCGTATCTTTGCACAATTTCCTACAACCACACAGCACCTAACCAGCAACCACCTTTTCTACCGCAACCACCGTTGGTACCAAGTTACATTGGGGCAACACCCATCCATACAATCCCATTTTTATTTCCACCATTTGGAGTGATAAGTACCCCGGTGATGGCCACTTTGAACCTCCTCGGTTTAACCCTAGGTCTACTCGTGTGGTATTTACCTGCCCCTACTCCTCCACCCAGGGTTGGAATTTCATTTCAACTCTGCCCTTCGAACTAAATTTTTTTGACGTTTTGAACTTTTATCTTGCCCGTCACATAACGTTTTGGTGAAAAAATAACCCTTCAATAATGAAGTTTTATTAAAAAAACTACCCTTTAATAATAATGTTTTTATTAAAAAAAATTCCCTTCTTAATTGAGTTGTTATCTCCATGGCCTCAGTTCAGTCAGGGCAGCCGGCACCTCAGTTCAGTCGAGGCAGCAGGCACAAATTGTTGGACAAAATGGGAATAATCGGCAGGATCGTAGGTGATCTAATGGGAAAATAAGTGCCTACAAAGGGGCTATTGTAAATGCAATAGTTGAAGAAACCCAAATCACAACTAATATCCTGTCCAACTAATATGCAGTACGCTAAATTTCTGCATAGTATAGGATATTCTATTGAAGGTCAACAACAATACCTTTTTTTATACAAACATATGCAATATGGATAAATTCTGCGTACAAGGCATATCCATGCTCACCCATGCTCACCACAGTGTAAACCTCCAATTTGACTCGGTTTATACGCTCAGGATTGTGAATTAAAACTGCAATTCACAATTTCTAAGGGAACGACCCTATCCTATCTCGGTAGAAATCAATGGGAAAGACCTCGGGTGGGCAGTAGACTGGTATGTACCATAACTCACGCAACTGGAGTAGGTACACTATAGCTGAAAGGCTGCTAACCGAATAAGAGATGGGCCGTCGCGGCCTGACTGCTCCCATAATGCAGGCACAAACATAGGCCTTGTGGTGGTAGAACTAAATTTAAAAAAAAAACACTTGGAACAGTACATTAGAAACACCACGGAATGGAGATGGCAGAGAGCTGGTACGCTGTCTAGAAGAGAACCCATACACGGCCAGCTAGGGTTTTAGTACACCAATACATATCAGTCCCACATATGTACAAAAGTGTGCTTTCAACAAATTCAGATATGCAGATAACTTGATAAGTTTGAATCTTAATCAGCATCCAATGCCCATAATATCCTCACATTCTATTCATTGTTTATGTACGGAAAACTCAAAATTTAGTTCAAAAAACATAAATTCAAAATCCAACCTGAAAACAACACCCTTCCGAAATTCCGTGTATGAAAATTTGATCTGGACCTCTCGCACTACACGAATCTATGTGTCGAACCAGCTCGCCACTCACCTCATGAATCGACCTGAGAAAAAAAATAGACAAGTTGAGAAAATACATAAATTGAGATTCATAAAAAGTAGTCTCCATGGAAAAACTGATAGAAATGCTTCCAAAAAATGCAAACCGATTGATAAACTCCATTTGCAGGCAAAATGAGAAAGATAGTTTTGGGTTTTATCACCTGGTGTACAAACCCATTAAGGAATTCGTGGGTCTTCGACACCGCAGCCTGCAAAGAAGCCCCATAAGCTACAACTTCATCGGGATGGATGGCCTTAGACAACTCCTGACGGCCCTCGAAGAAATCTTTTAGCAGCTCCTGCACTTTGGGTATTCGCATAGAACCTCCCACCAACACAATTTTGTCAATTTGGGTTTTGCTCATTCTAGCATCCTCCACACACTTCTTAACAAGTTCAATGAATTTTTCAAACAGATCAATATTCATTTGCTCAAACTTAGCTCTCCTGATTTTTGAATGAATGTCTTGGTTTTCATGAAGATAGGGTACTTCCACAATGGCCTCCACACAGGAAGACAACTCTCTCTTGTCCCTCTCGCATACTGCGAAGTCTCCTCAACGCCCTTACATTTGAGGATATGTTGATTCTGTATTTCTTTTGAAATTCCTGCACAAAATGGCTTACCAATCTATTGTCAAAATCCTCGCCTCCCATATGGGTATCTCCTCCGACTGCCTTGACCTCAATTTTGTGCTTCTTAATATTAAGCACAGCAACATCGAATGTCCCTCCGCCCAAATAGAAGATGAGGATGTTCTCCCCTTCTTCTCATGAAAAAGCTTTGGACCTGTCAAACCCATATCTGCGAAAAACAGAGTGAGGAATTGTAAGAATTGGCCCACTGCCCACATTGCTCCGCCAAATCCTTGATAATGGGTTCCCTCCAAAATAGGGGTCGGGCTGCAGCCTGCGGGCATTCTGGAGAGTCGACTGAGTCTGGAGACTGGTATACTGTATTCAATGGCATTTAACTTTCACCGAACCAATTTAATGTATTAACCTTCAAGTTGGAACAGGTGGATGCCCATTGCTGACTCACGCCAGCCTGCCAGGGTAGGTTGATGGACACCGTGGCATCATTGGTGTGCGTCGTGGACTACCTGGAGCCTGGGCCAACCTCTGACGGTAACCTGTCGTTCAAACTTCACACGCGTGACTCTTGCTAACCAAAACTAATCACGTTTTTTTAAAAAAATTGAACGTCAAAAATACGTTTTTGCCAGTTCCTTGCCCGTTTAACTCGACGGCTTGGCAAATTTTTTGGCCGTAAATAACGGGAAAAATGCCCCATGACGGGAAAAATGCCCGTCAAATTCCAACCCTGCCTCCACCAACACCCCAAGTCGTTCTTCAACTAGTTCAACCTATTAACACTTCCAACCGCCCACCCCCAGGATTTGCGAACATGCCCTACTATCCCCCTTCCAGTGCAACATCCACATCTGCTACAAAATCTCCCCCACCACCTCCTAAAAACACTAGGGGAAGAGACCCGCAAAACTATACCATCCCACCGACAAGAAAACCTATGGCACCCCAACAACCTCTGTGAGCACCCCCTAAGTGATTCCTATGTGATGATATCGGCCACACCGCCCATAACTGTCCTCAGTTGCTAGATCTCCAAAAACACATGCAGACCTTGGACGATGACCCCAACATCCCTGTAGTCGTATTAAACCCCTCAGCCCATCAGTTCAACAAGGCATTACGTACTAACCATGCTTGCGCTATCTGTGGAATATATGGTCACTACTCACACCACTGCCTAGACCTCCCGGATTACAGAGCAGCCCTCTACGAATTGAATAATGACGACCTAGAGACATCCCCTCCTACCATTGAAGAAATATACCCTCCAACATCTTCCCCTTCGGAAGAAGTCAATACCATATACATGATCTCTATGATCGATAGGCATGAATCTCCTTCAACATCTACCCTTCCCTCGTACGACTTGATCACTCAACACTTCCGCAAGGATGAGGAAATCCTCGAAGCCCTTACAAAACCCGACTACCCATGCGATGACATGCACCATCGATCATATTTCATCCATAGTGATTCCACCCCTATCACATCCAACCAACTGGAAATTGAAACAAAAGAATTTCTCCCTGAGAAGGTAGATTGCTTCAAGAACTCCATCCTAGCACCTAATGCATTTGAAGATGGAAACATGGCCAATATTTCTCGCATTACACAAGTAGACATTGCTCGCCCAGGTGGCCAACCCGATATTACCACCTTAGGTGCCACTTGTACAGAATACAAAATCGGGGAATCCAAAAAACTTTTTCAGGAGTTCCGTGATGTCTTTTACTGGTCTTATACCAAGATGCCCGGCTTGGACCCTACCATCATTGAACACCACATCGATACATGGCCTGAAGTCCCACCTGTCCACCAGAAGCAAAGACCAATTCACCCCTCCAAACTCCCGGCAGTCAAAATTGAAATTGAGAAGCTCCGGAAAGCGGGATTCATCTAACCCATCGCTTACACCACCTGGGTGTCCAACCCTGTACCTATCAATAAAAAATAGGGCACTCTCTTTGTTTGCACAGATTTTTGAGATATCAATCATGCATGTCCCAAAGACAACTTTCCCACACCTTTCATCGACCATCTCGTTCACGCTTGTGCCAGACATGAAGTCCTCTCCTTTATGGATGGCTTTTCCGGATATAACCAAATACACATTCGGAAAGAAGACCAATATAAAACTGAGTTCACTACCCCATGGGGCATCTTTACCTAACGGGTCATGCCTTTTGGCCTAAAGAACGCAGGTGCCACTTTCCAACGAGCCATGACATACTGCTTCCACAACCTAACTCATATCATCCTGGTTTACCTAGATGACCTTACCACTCGCTCCAAAGGACGATATAACCACCTAAATGAACTTTGGCAAGTCTTCCTCCGTTGCCGCAAATACAAAATCCGCTTGAACCCTCTCAAGTGCGTCCTTTTCGTTCCTGCAGGACAGTTGTTAGGATTCATCATTTCACAGAAAGGGATAACTGTTGACCCCTTGAAAGTTCAAGCCATCTTGGACCTACCTCTCCCTCGCACTATATGCCAGTGATAGAGTCTACAAGGGAGAGCCAACTTCCTCCGTCACTTTGTTCCTGAATACGCCACAACGGTTCACGGCTTTTGCCACTTACTCCGCACCCGCAACCCATTTTTTTGGGATCAGAAAGCTCAAGAATCCTTTGCCACCCTTAAAACAGCCTTAACCAATGCCCATTTGATCTCCCCCCAAGATTTCTCCAAGGATTTTATCCTGTATGTTTCGGCATCAGAATACACCGTCTCTGGGGTGCTCGTTCAAGAAGATAATGCATGGAAAGAGCACGTAATCTACTGCGTGAGTCAGACCTTGTCAGGCCCACAGTTGCATTACCCCCCAGAAGAGAATTTGGCCCTAGATGTCATCTTCTTCGTACAAAAGCTCTGTCACTACATATTACTAATCCCAACTACTGTTGTGGCTGACTCTAATCCTATGGTTTACCTTTTGAGTCGCTGCCTCCTACAAGGCCATGTGGCTAAGTGGGTCATTATTCTCCAAGAATATGATCTCCAGTTTACAACACTAAAGAGCATTAAGGCCCTTGCATTGGCGCAGCTTATGACACACCTTCAATCATCATCTAATTCAGCTCCCATCAATACTAGTCTCCGCGACAATCATGTATTTATCATCTCCTCAGACGACCCTTGCCACGACGACATCTTGGTGTACCTTCGCACTCAGAAATTTCAAACCGACCTTCACCGTGATGGGCACAGACGCATATGCCATCACACCTCGCATTACCTTCTCCTTGGAGACATGTTATATCGTTGTGGTATTGATACCATTTTCTGACGCTGCCTCACCCGTAATGAGGCTGAACAAGTCCTTAACGATTGCCATAGTGGAGCCTGTGCTGGACACTTTTCAGGGATGGCCACCACCCAAAAGGTTATATGTGTCGGATATTTCTGGCCCTCCCTCTTCACTGACTACATCACTGCAGTGAAGCATTGCCGCAACTGCCATCTCTTTGCACCCAAGGCAAGGACCCCACCCGCTCCCCTTCACCCAGTCATCACTATTGGACCTTTTTTCAAATGGGCCATCAATTTCATGGAGTGCAACCCAACCTCGGAAAATGGTCACAAATATATCATCGTCGTTGTGGATTACTTCATCAAATGGGCTGAAGCCATGCCCACATTTAACTACAAATCCGACACTGCATCTCGTTTCTTTTTCAATCACGTCATCGCTCGTTTCGGTGTCCCCCAACAACTTGTGTCTAACCACGGAAGACACTTTGAGGACTATGTCTGGAAGGAACTATCTATCCTTCTTAAATTCAAGCATCAACATTCTTATTCCTATTACCCTCAAGGGAATGGCCAGTTAGAGGCCATCAATAAAATACTGAAGACCATTCTTCAGCGTACTGTAGATCGCCATAAGTCCAACTGGCATCACATGTCATTTCCAGCACTTTGGGCTTATCGCACTTCCACTAAGACCGCCATTGGTTTCACCCCTTTTCACTTGGTCCACGGTGTCAAATCGGTCCTCCCCATAGAGTGCCAGATTCCCTCCCTCCACATAGCTGTAGAACTCCTGCCCGATACCTCCCCACTTGAACAACGCCTAATACTTTTGGAACAGGCTAACGAGGATCACCGGACGGCCCTCCAAACCATTGAAACTGCAAAAAACTGCTCCAAAGCGGGTTATGATAAACACGTTCACCCACACAATTTTAGGGAGGGAGACCTTGTCCTAGTCTATGACCAAGCACACGATAACACCAGGAAAGGAAAATTCGAATCCAGGTGACAAGGACCATATATCGTGCATACTTGTTTGGGACATGAGGCATACATCCTCCCCGATTCTGAAGGGACCCCTTTGCGTAATCCTCGAAATGGGTTGTACCTTAAACATTTCTATCCATAACACCTTTTTGAGGACCCACCAGTCGCCTTTTGTATAGTTTCATTCCTTTTTGTTTCCCACCTTTTTAACTTGTGACCTTACATTTTGGTTACCCTGCATGATCACAGATGGGCTCCCTCCCACCACAATACGTCAGTTTTGCTGATGGCTCAAGTCGCTGGTCCCCGAACCTCACCTCTGTAGCTTGGGTCCTATATTCCCCCTCACACGAGCTCATCCACCTCGATGGAGTGTGCATAGGTGTTTCTACAAACAACCAGGTTGAGTATGATGCTATGGCCGGTCTACTAACCATCGCCCTCCATATGGGCATATGTCACCTTCAGGTTTTTCTTGACTCCTAGCTGCTTGTCGCTCAACTCAACAACCATTACTAGGTACGGGATGCCTGCCTTTTTAGAAAGTTCCTACAAACTAAACAAATAATTAGATAGTTTGAATCCATTACATTCACTCATGTCCCACGAAATCAAAACAATGTAGTAGACCAAATGGCTAATAATATTCTAGACTGGCACGCGGATCACCATATGTAGGGAATCAATCATACATAAATAATCGTACCACCTGCATGTACATCACAATATCATTTAAAAAATATCAAAAATAAATCAAATCATAACTACATCCACGTGCATAATCATAACTGCATCCACGTGCATATAATACAACCATCATGATAGGTACAAAACATCATCACAAAAGGAATCCACGTGCCATAAATACATATATATATCATGAAAATTTCATAAGTACCCACTGTACCCAAATATACATATAAAAAAAATGAGGAGCCCCAACAGCATCCTCGGTAAACATCATAAGCCAGATATACAAAAGTCCCACATGCTCATCATAGTGGGGGCAGCCCAGTCAAGCTACCTAGTCAGACTCCTCCTAGTAGTCCTCATCATCATCATCCCCCTCTGACTCCCCTACCTCGGCGGTGGCCGCTGCAGCTGCCTGTGCTGCCAGCTCATCCTCCCCTTGCTCCTCCTTAGGCAGCTCCTCCTTCGGATCCTCCTCCTATGGGACCTCCTCTCCGGGATCCTCCTCCTCAGGATCATCCTCATCCTCCTCCCCAAGATAGGGTACATACCCTTGAGCGAAATATCTAACTATTTGTGTGGCCATCGTAATGCACTACATGATGGGCCTCCACTCCTATGGAGCATCATAACAAATATCTATCAAATCCTAGTCCAGATACTGCCAGCCATCGCTCAAGATCCCCTCCAGGAGCCGATCAATCGCCTGCCGCAAAACATCCAGAGTAACTGCGGCACTCCGACAAAATAGACATCTATCATGGTAAGGTCCAGTTGCACACCCTAAATCATAAAAGCCTCAATGTCAAAATCCCAGAACTCAACTAACTTGTTCAGCAATAGAGGTTTTGAACGCATATATGAGATCTCTGCGAACTTCAGGAGCCCACTATCAGCTACTGCCCCCCCGAACCACCATGTCTGTCCAGATACACCTCTGGATGTTGGGAGGAACCTCTCGCTCTCTCCATCTAACATCTGGCATCCTGCCAATGACAACAATACAGTCCATTAGGTCCATATCCCAACATAAAATCTAGACTTTCAAGTTCCCTCTAGAGCGCACTTTCTCCCTTGAAATGTGCACTGCAGAGTGCACCTAATAATCCTTTTTCCACGCTATGCACCACGCTTTCCTTTCGGAAATCCATGCTCCACACCACAGCCACACCAGACCCTAGTTGCGCTCTGAAGCACACTTTCACTTCTCAAAGCCATGCTTCAGAGCGCACCTAGACTGGGCTCACCTTTGGTGCACAAGGCGCATTCCAGATGCCCAAGCGCACCTTTGAGCAAGGATCCCGCACTTTGCAGTGCAACTACCTTGGTCATTGCTGCGGTCCCGAGCACACTAAACCATCTGAAACCCATGCTATGCCACGTAGGTACCCATTTATGGCTAGTGCAACTCCCTAGAGCCCCAAAAGAAAATAAAAATGCTTAAATGACAAAGCTAAGGACATGAGCTCTTACCTGCAACTCCCGGAATGCAAATCCACTGGTGAAATCTCCCACAAACTCAACTTTTACCTCTGACCTCCTCTAATCTCCTGTCAAACTCACCACGCACAAATGACACCTATTATCAGGGACCACTTACTATTTATAGACATTGGCCTTATTTTCCTTTTGCCATTATGGGATCATCCGGTGCCCGTTTCTCCAACCGTTGATACTAATGAACTCAAAACACCTAGAACTTCACAGTGGTCGAGTCCGTTTCCACTTTTCACCGGAACTTTTTTGGGCATTTTTTAGTGCCACCATCACCTTGGTTTGCATGCCACATTGGCCGTTGACCATTTTTCGACGTTCTTTATATCGCCGGATTCAGTTTTTGTGCTCATGACGATGCTTGAGATCATTTCTCGCTCTCACCTCTAAATCTTTCGGGCATTTTTACATGCCCCTTGTCACCTCGGTTTGCATGCCACATCGGTCGTCGACCATTTTCGATGTTCTTTATATCACCAGATTCAGTTTTTCATGCTCGTGATGATGCTTGAGATTATTTCTTGATCTCATCTCTAAATATTTTGGGCATTTTTACATGCCCCTCATTGCCTCGGTTTGCATGCCAAATCGGTTGTCGACCTTTTTTTACATTCTTTATATCACCAGATTCAGTTCTCTGTGCTTGTGATGAGGCTTGCGATCATTTATCGCCCTCACGAGAAAACTTTGTGACATTGTATCCCTACACCTTGCTACCTCGATTCGCATGCCACATTGGCCGCTGCCGAGTTTTTACGAGTTTGTGCATCACAACTTATCCATGAGCCCTCCGCTCCATCCATACTGCAATTATGGCATTATTTTTCTCTCATTCATCAACCCGCCAGGAGGCCCCATCAGTGTTCCCCCCCCCTTCCTTTGACTGAACACTTCCTCCTTGCCTCACCATTACTTTTGTTCGGTATAATTTTACCCCTTTTTTGGGCCGATCGATTCCTTTACAAAAAAGGCACTTAGGGAGTTTCCGTTAAGCTCTTTTATGACTCCTAAAACAATGAAAAGATCGTCGACCAATCTTGCTTCCTTTCATGCTCGCTAAAATTATTTGAAAGAGAATCTACCTGGTATAAGTTTACCCCTTTTCTGGACCTCGTAGACTAATTACGAAAAAGGAATACTCTAGTCACATCAGCTAGAAGAGTTCTTCACTGCATCCTTTTACACTTTTTCGGGATTTGGAGACTAACACATGAAAAATAACCCCCTTGGAGTCCTCTTACTACTTTCAGACTCTCTAAAAGTGAAAGCAACCATGAGCAATCACCATCCCGGGCTCGTACAAATCCATAAGATGGTACATGTTCACCATTTTAGAGTCTTCTTATCGCTTTCAGACTCCTTAAAATTGAAAGTAGTTACGAGTATTAACTATCCTGGGCTCACACAAATCCACACGATAGTACCATTTTGAGCACACTTTTATCCCTTCTTCGAGCTCCTTAAACCATGAAGAAGGCCCCAACGGTGCCTCTCGGCACCACACCAAAGCATATATAATCACACTATTATGGCAGCTTCCCCAGTTTGGTTTCCTTTGTTCAGAGTATTCTGTAATAAGTCACCTTGAGAGTCTCCTGATATGATCCATAAGTTTGTCCCCCTGAGTCTTTCCCACTGCAATACTTATCCCTAATACCTTAATCTATGATCCCCATACCCAAAGCTAGTTTCATATGCTGCTAGGTCATCCATATCATCATGCTCGGAACAAAGGAAGTTTGAGTCCACCCACTCTATGACCCTAGTTATTCCCCATCCCCACAGTATGTCAGTCCCACCATCAGTACTGTCACCCTTCGGTTGTACACCTCGCGCTCCTATCAAGGAAACATCAATGCCTTGGTAGTTGCAAGGTCTCCCTCTGTCGATGCCAACCAATCTATTCTAGAGGATAGACCCAGAGGTCCCTGTGCCTTGGACTCATCACCACCAATGGTGAGTGCCTACGGGTCATTTTGAAAGGAGTCCTTAATGCCTCTCCAAATGATTGTTTCTCACATGCTTGACGTCAACACCTTGATCGCATCGTTGAGATTCGTACAGGGATTCGGTCCTTTTAGTTATCATTCAAAGACCTCAGATGTCATCTAAATCTAGCATATTTGTGAGTCTACTTGAGGAAACAACCAGTCACATGTTCCTGACAATATCCGGGCTACGCTAAACGAAAGTCTTATGGAATCACCCCAGTTACACGCTTCCTTGACTTATAGTTGTTGGACACCTTCAGATCCAACACTTTTATCAGTCATTCTAGTACCAAAATCAGCGTGACGAATATTTTCCAGTGTATTAGTTCTTCACATCAACCATGTCGGTCCATGGGTATGTCCCAGATTTGCGTCCCCTCTAGACCAATATGATGTACACAACAGTTGTATTATTTCGGTCCCCCTTTTGGGACTTCATTATTATATTTTGACAACGAGCATGGGTATGCCCGCCTCGTCCATATGTTGAGATACTCCTCAGTGAGACATGTATTTTTTAGTTCTTGGCAGTCAATATAGACCCTGTGCTCTGGTCTCCAACAAGTTTGTGCTCTCCTCCATCCCAATGCTTATCACCTAGGAAAACCACAGTACTTATGATGTCCATCGGCCATACGATGAGCTCCTTCCCCCACACATCAGGGGGCAATCTGTTAACTCCAAAAAAATGCTCACCAGCTCATCCCTTTGGACATACACCTCTATTGACCAAATTTCCTACCAACCTAGCCTTCAAAACCCCAAAATACTCAAAATTCCCTCAAAAACATACTAAAACCCCAAAAATAGGGTCAAAATCAAAATAATAGGGAATAAGACTCAAAAGAAAACCAAAAAAAAGAGAAAATAGAGAAAAAAACCCTAAAAAAGCCCTAAACCCTAATCAAAATTTATAAAAAGGGGTGGAGGCCCCTCATTTCCACATATCTCAACTACTCTACCCTTATGCTGCTAAATATTTTCCAAAGCCTTAATCCATTCATCTTTGAGCTTTTTGGCCTCCCTTGAGATAAAAAAAACTTTAGCCACCACCGAAGCATTGAAGAGGAGAGTACAGAACCAAAGGAGCTGCGGAACACACTGTTAGGACTCCGCCAGCCTCATCTCTGAGGTAAATCTTTTGCAAGCCCTTTCTTGCCCATAATACAAAATTTAAAGATTCTTTGTTACTTTGTTTCGAAAATTAGTTATTTATTTCTTGAAGTTGTTTTTAAATTTCATGCACATGTTAGATCGAATGGTTTATTGTTTTTTATGATTAGTTTAGTTGTTTATCACTTCCCTTTAACCTGCTACTAAGGGTCCTTTCCCTTAGTAGGTGCCCTTTTGCACAAGCAGGGGTGAAAACCCTAGCTACAGCAGCCAATAATGTCTCCCATAAATATGGAAGGGCATCGAAAACAGTTTGTATGAGATCATCATCATCAACCATCACATCAATTCTAATGAGATGATCTCTTACTTGAGAGATATTTGTGAAGAAGGAAGCAACAACTTCATCCTTCTCCATATTTAGATTCCAAAGTTTTTTCTTTAATTCTCTCTTATGATTGGGTGCCTTCTTATTTTATAGATTTGTCAAAGTGTCGAAGCATTCCTTTATTGTATTCAATGGAGTAATTACTGGAAGCAATTTTTCTTTCACAGAATCATAAATGATGCTCTTTGCTTTGGATTGATTCTTCTTTAAATTAGTGCATACTGCATTAGTAGTAGGTTGTTCAACAACATTGGATATGTAGCTATCCATATCATGCTCTTCTAGTATATTCAAAATCTTGGCCTTCCAAGTTGAGATGTTCAAAGTTCCTTCAAGTCGCTCTTCTGGTCTTACTAATATTGAAGATATTATTTTTCAAGGACTATGCTCAACTTTTTCCACTCAGGATCAACATAGGCTCAAGCTTGACTGCAAAACATAGCTCATTCATTCCTTGAGCTCTGGTACCATGTTAATTTTTTATCTTAATGTGGAGTTATAGTAGTACTTGAAATCAAATAAATAATCAACAAGCATAAGCATTCACATGAGACACGATATTTACCCTGGGGAAACCTTCTAGTACTCGAGGGAGAAAACCCTAGAAAAATCTTCCTTAGAATATTGATAGATAGTAGAGAATGTATTTACAATGAGAATATTACATTGAGCATGCCTGGTGCATTATTAGAGAGAAACACCAAGCACCCTTGGTGCACTCATAGAGGAAGAGAGAAGATGGAAGAATAAAACTTAGAATATTGTCTTCCACAAAGAAAGTGCATTGCCTTCAAGAGAGAAGAGAATTTGCTCTCACATTTAATTTATCAATCCTGCATAGCATATATATATATCATTCTTCTCATGCTTCAACTTCTATTTTTGTCCTCTAACTTCAATATTAACTCGCCCTTCATCTAGATGCTAGGTCACTTATTTAGGAGGCTAACTCAAGTGTCGTAACTCAAGTGTTTCTTTTTATTTCAACATAAGTGTAGTCTTTTAGTTTTGTCATGCAAAACACTTTAGTTAACTAGATCTTCTTTATTAACACTTAGTTAACTGTTTTAACTGAATCCCTTCGCGATAGCATCACTAAAGTGAACAATACGAATTCTCCTTTAATTAACCGAAGTCTTTCTTGTTAATATCACTAGAGTTTAACAATTCGAGTTCTCTCTTATCTTATCACATCTTATATTGATCTCCTGTCTTATCTGCATGGTCCACAT
Organism: Larix kaempferi; assembly: GCA_027924585.1. Classification (NCBI taxonomy): domain Eukaryota; kingdom Viridiplantae; phylum Streptophyta; class Pinopsida; order Pinales; family Pinaceae; genus Larix; species Larix kaempferi. The sequence goes on from BSBM01001777.1 coordinate 180,301, forward strand.
GTGCCAACTTTAATTTATCTATCATATCAAATATACTAAGGATATTTTTCCAATGATGTGATCATCTTCTTCTACTATCGTTCCAAGTGGTCATATGCTAAATTAATTCACTCTAGAGATGGCCAGTCTCTGGAGGAAGCTTAATAGCTCAACCATGGTTAGTAGTACATCACACACCTTTAATGCTCCGACATTCAAAGCATTACCTCAACACATGAGGCACCACCTTAATGTATGAGGATTCATCTTGACACGCAAGACCTTAGTCTTGCCAAACAAGACTATACAACACCATCACTTTGACATACAAAGCGCTTACCTCAACACATGAGGCTTGTTCATTCTTGAGTCCAACTGAATATTCTTCTCCAATTTTCTTGATTCCAACTCAGGATCCTATAAGTAACTACCTCGACACATGAGTCTCAATCCCGACACACAAGATTGGCTTATAAAATGACACATGATTTTGTTATTTTAACACCTCCCTCCCTCCCTAATATCTCTCTTTATCTCTAAACCCCTAACCCCAAATCTCTCTCTCTCTCTCTCTCGTGCGTGCGAGCACACATGCTCTCTCAACCCCTACCTACCAATATATCTACCTCTCTTTCTATATATTTCTCTCTCTAAACCCCAATATATCTCTTTGTAAACCACTAACCTCCAATATCTCTCTCTCTCTTTAAACCCATAAAACCCAATCTCTCTCTCTCTCTCTCTCTCTCTATCGATGTCTCTTTGTCTCTCTCTCTCATCCCCTGACCCCTAATATCTCTCTCTCTATCTAAACCCATAACACCTACTCTCTCTCTCTCTCTCTCTCTCTCTCTCTCTCTCTATATATATATATATATATATATATATATATATATATACCCCTAACCCCTAATCTCTCTCCCTCTCTAAATCCATAACCCCCAATCTATATCTCTATCTCTCTAAACCCTTATCCCCCAATCTCTCTCTCTCTCTAAACCCCTAGCCCCCAATCTCTATTTCACTCTGTCTCCCTAAGCCCATAATCCCCAATCTATCTCTTTCTATCTCTCTCTCTAAATACCTAACCTCCAATCTCTCTCTCTCTCTTTCTCCAACTATTTCCTTCCCTCCATCCCTCCCTACCATTCTATCCCTCTCTTTTCATATCTCCCACATCCTATGACACTCCCTCTCTCTTCCCCCCTCTCTTTCTCTCGAACTCTCCCATCTTACATTCCACCACTCTCTCTCTCTCTCTCTCACACACACACACACACACTATTCATGCTCTCTCTCTCTCTCTCTCTCTCACACACACACACACACACACACACACACACACATTTTCACGTCCCTCCTTCCCTCTCTCCATCCCTCAATCACTCTATCCCTCCCCCCTATCTCCCTCCCTCCCTCCACTACATTCCCTCCCTCTCACTCTCTCTCCCTCACTCCCACCCCTTAACTCTCTCCATTCCTCAATTTTCCCCTTGCCTCCATCCAAACCCCCTGATCACTATTTATCTCTCTCCCAATCCCTCTAAATCCCCCCTACCTCAATTTCTATTCCACCCTCCCTTCTCCCTTCTCTCTCTCTTATTACATTGATATCTCTCTTAACCAAAATTATTCCCCCCCTCTCTCTTCATCCCTCTAACTCCCTCCCTGCCTCACGATGTCTTCTATGTTCCATTCCTCCTTCCCTCCCTTAGTCTTATCCCCCCTCCCTCTCTTGCTTGCTCTCTCGCTCATCCTCCCTTTCTCCCTAACTCGCTCCTTGCATCAATCTCTTCTTAAACCCCACCTTGGTCTCTCTCTCTCTCTCTCTCTCTCTCTCCAAGCCTTAGTCCCTCCCTTGCTCTGTTTTTCACCCTCTCTTCTTCGCTACCTCACTCCTCCCCTCCCTATCTGTATGTTTCTCTCTTTGTGTTGCTATCTTCCTCCCTCCTCCATTGTCTCTCACCATCCCTCCCTCTCTCTCTCTCTCTCTATCCATTTATACCCCACTCTCTATCCATATCTCTTTCTCTCTCCCTCTCCAATGCTCCCTCTCCCTCCCACCATCCATCATGCATGGATGCACTCTCTCTCTCTCTCTCTCTTAGTATGCATACCTCTGTTGACTATGCCAAAGAGAGGAAAATGAAAAAAAGTCATAGATTTAGTTTTTTGAAAATATGAAACAAACGATGCTAAATCATGAAAAACATATAACTACAAAGTTGTAGGTCTCAAAAATACATTTCCAACAATATAAAGATCACCAAAATCCAAGTTCATGATCAAACATTATGGCCAAAATACTGATTATGTTCATTTATATAATAAAAGCATGGGCACGTTTTTAAAAACACGCACGCATTCTTAGAAGTGCACACGTGTATTTAATGTGAACATATTTTTATTAATGTATGTGCATTCATAACGCATGCACTTTTGTGCCAACATGGATCCGTCTATGAAGGTTCGACAATTGTAGGACCAAAAGTGCGTGCACGATGTTGGGAGCACGTGTGCGCTTTTGATTTTTACCGCTCAAACGCTCCCATTGCAACACTTTTGGGTATCATCTTCATGTGAGCATACACCCCTCACCAATGGTAAATGGAATGGAATGAACACAATATCACCCATATTATATAAGTAAAGATTAAGGTATTCATATGCATTGATATCTATGTTCACTTATACAATAGTTAGAATGACTATGTCCTCACCCTTAGTAATAGTCAGGATTTCACATCCCAAATAAAAAAATATATGAAATGCATATCATTTAAATATAATATTCACTTAAATAAAGATGATATTCATTTAGTCATTTAAATAAAGATGATATTCATGAACAAAAGACATTTGGATTTGGTATGCAAAAGTATGGAAATAGAGAAACTCAAAGCCATGAGTGGATTACAAACATAAGCAAATTTCAATCTTATTTAAATTTTTTTAATAAATAAAAAAATATGTTTATTCTCACATACATGTGAATCTGTGAATTTATCTTTAGAAACAAATAAGAGAAAAGTAGGTGAGAAGTGGAAGAGTAATATGTCGATATTAGATAATTATAAACTCGAGAATTATATGAGAAACATGTGATAATATGCATAATGGGTGGCCATAAAAGACACATGATGGTTAGATATTTGAAATGTTGTTCAAATTGTATGGAATATTGGTATAGAGAGGTCTAGATTATGCAAAGGCCTATCCAAGCTATCAATGTTGTTTGTGATGGGATCCAAATTAACTTTGAAAGAAGAGCAATCCTTTATTGAGGAAGGTATTGTTCCCTTCACACATTTTCTTATTTCTTAATAGTCTTTCTTATTTCTTAGTAGTCTTGTAATTAGCTTCGAGAAGAGAGCAATCATATCGCGAGGAAGGTATTGTTTCCCTTCACACTTCAACTTTTCTATTTTTTAATAGTCCTTGTAACTCTTAGGTTCAACTTTTCTTTTTTTTAATAGTCCTTGTAACTCTTAGGTTCAACTTTTCTTTTTTTTTAATAGTCCTTGTAACTCTTAGGTTCTAAGGGAGTGGAATATTGTTGCCAAGGAGGGAGACTGCAGTAGGTCCTAACTCCGAAAATAAGTATATCACATATATATGGGATATTAAATTCGAGATAAGATAGGCTTCACTTTTGGACTTGTCTAATATGGGTTCAGTCTCTTCATATGCTAGTATTTCACAAACAAAAAACGTCCTTTCATATTAAAAAAAGGGAGTTTTAATTCGAGATTACGATTTACTGCCGTATGTTTAATACCAGTCATATAAGCTCAACAGGTTCCTCATGAGTTTTCTGTCTTTTTACATGATGCAATTGTTCAGAATTAGTGTCACATTTAAAGACTCACAATATTACATACTGGAAATTACATATTCACAGGTAATGAGAGTTTTTTGAAGTCAGGAATCATTGAAATTTCTACAAACTCAAATATTACCATTATTTTTTATAGGCGATGCTCGTTCCTGACATTGTTAATGGAGGGAGATTTGTTTGACTGTTGAATAAATAGAGCCCTTGGATTTTCCCGTGGAATGAATATTGCATTTGCATTTGGGCTACAAAGTGCTTCTTCACAACCATTGAAAAATAAGCCCCTGGGACTATCTGATTTAGAATTGTATCTTCGGGGAATGAAGTGGTGCCAGAACAGCAGAGGCACCTTAGATACCTGAGCAGGAAGCTGGATGCACAATGGGCTTCCTATAAGCAGCAAACCCAAGAAAGTGTTAGACCAATCAGCTGCAGGATCAAATAAGAGAACCTAGTAAATAAAACCACCTTTATTAATGTTAGATGTACTTCATTACCCAAAATTTATTTGGTGGAAAGGGTTTGTCATCTTTATTAATCTATGAGCTAGGATGAAAATCATTTTCTCTTAGAGTGCCATGCTAACACCCACAGTACATATAAATTTCATAGTATTTACTACAATACAAACCTTGCTAGCCTCCTAACTTTTCAAAACTATAGTGGGACTATCTGATTTAGAATTGTATCTTGGGGGAATGAAGTGGTGCCAGAACAGCAGAGGCACCTTAGATACCTGAGCGGGAAGCTGGATGCACAATGGGCTTCCTATAAGCAGCAAACCCAAGAAAGTGTTAGACCAATCAGCTACAGGATAAAATAAGATAACCTAGTAAATAAAACAACCTGTATTAATGCTAGATCTACTTCATTACCCAAAACTTCTTGGGTGGAAAGGGTTTGCCATCTTTGTTAATGTATGAGTTAGGATGAAAATCATTTTCTCTAAGAGTCCCATGCTTACACCCACATTACATATGAGTTTCATAGTATTTACTACAATACAAACCTCGCTAATCTTTTAAGTTGCCAAAACTATAATGAGCTTGGAAAACTTCTTATCAAGTTTTTTGAGCATAGGAACAAAAGTTTAAAGCGAACCAAATAATAACCTTTTTAATGTCAGAGATACCAAAATTGATGTCAATAAACCTTAATCATAATCATCAACATCATTGAAATAAGAATTATCTTCGCAATCGTACCACAAATAGCTCAACAGCTCATAAAATTTCAACGTATGAATACGAAAACAAATTACTGGCAGTCGAAGAGATCATAGAACAGTCAGTGAAAGTGAAACGCTCCAGGCCTTTATAAAAATGAATGAAGTAATTAACAATATGACGAGAGAAGCCGATTTCTGTGAAGAGGAAATGGGTCGACGCAAGCTCCATCGGCTTCCAGAAACAGTGCAGGGTGGCGGAGAAGGCAATTCAGAGCATGGAGAACAAGAAGTGAACGCCCCCGCTGCTGATGCTACAGGAGATGAAGAAAAGCAGCAGGTAGATGCAGACGATAAAACTGATGCCACTCGCAATGAAAATGGAGAGGACGAGATCCTGATTAAACGTAATCCTTTTGCTTTCATGAACCTGCATACCCCTAATCCTTTACCTATATCGGACTCCGTTTCTTCTATAATAGCTGTTCCAAGCCGTGGAAGACCGGTGAGGCGCAGCAAACGCGGAAAGAAGCAGACGAGTCCATCGTCGAGCATACAATATTACAGCCCGAGCCGATATCGAGCTGCCAAGACTGGGGATCCGTTCGTCGACGAGGTTGTGGCGCAGGAGATGGCGGACTGGGAACGAGAAGAGCGAGAAGAGGCCGAGGAATCGTGGAGAACCAACCGAGAAAGAAATGATAAATCCTGCTGACAGCTAAATATTTATATTATGTTTGCTTTGTTTACAAGGGACGTTGGCATTCTTCGTTCAAACTATCAGACTTCTATGTTATTCTTCCTGAAAAAAAAATCCAACGAATTCATTCATTGATCTTCATGCTTGGAACAATGGACATTCTCAGTTGGACAATGTGCATTTTTCCATGTATACCATTTTGTCTCAATTTCATATGTTAGACATCAATGCTATAAATAGTTTTTATGAAGTGAGAAATTCACATATCAATTTATATTTATTAGGAAGTGGTGTTTAAGCTGGGGTGATTTGAACTTAAGATTTTCATTTACAACATGTTTTTCATATCAAGCGAATCTGGATTAAGCTAACCCTGCTTACTTTCATAAAGGAAAAAATTTTATTTTCTGCTATTTTATTAAATAAAAAAATGAAAAAATTACATTACCACCAAAAAAAATATAAGAGCTCGAAAACATTCATTTCAGGAATTACATATACATATCTAAAAAATCTATAATATATAACTTTCAAAATATCTATTATAAAGCATAGTAGCATAATTCGAGTACGAATACGATTCAATAAGGAGTAATAAAAAAATCCAATATGAATAAGTAGACTTCTTATATACAATACTTTTAATCAAATATATAAACCAAATTAGCATAAATGTACATTAAAAACAATTCATTTTTATAAGAAAGTAATAAATTGAATGTTGTTTATATTTTATACTTATTAAATAATTAAAATTTGGTTTTCTAAAATTGTTTTTTAAATTTTACTTTTTTATTAGTAAGAATCTATATTTGTATCATATCTATACGGAATATTCCACGAATTCGAAATTGCCCCAAATTTTCGGACGGGAAATGCCAATACTTTATAAGAAAGTAATAAATTGAATATTATTTATATTTAATAGTTATTAAATAATTAAAACTTGGTTTTCTAAAATTGGTTTTTAAATTTTACTTTTTTATTAGTAAGAATCTATATTTGTATCATATCTATACCGAATATTCGACGAATTCGAATTGCCCCAAATTTCCATACAAAAAATGCCAATACGACCAAATTATACCACTATACTGTAAAGCACAAAAAACCAAAATTACGTATACAAATCTAAAAAATCTACAATACATAAACTTCAAAATAACTACTGTAAAAAACAAATACAATAAATATGTCATATCTATAATACATAGAACAAAAGATGAATTACTCCATCAGCAATGTGATTTTAACTCTTTTAATAATTCCATATTATCATCACATATATATGATAATACATATAACAATAAACATAAAAAGCATATTACTATTATGTATTCATGAACAAATTCTCTCTTAAAATCAAAGTTTCGTATTCCTTCTTCTTGAAATATATTCCTAAACAAATTCTCTTCTCAAAGGAAAGTTAGGATTTCATAGTTGTTTAGAAGTTAAAATCCTTTCCTTTCCTTTCACTTCACCCTTCTTGTATTTTATAATTGTTTAGAAGATATGAACCTTTCATTTCACTTCCACCCTACTCTCAAGTATTTATAAATACATTCTAGAATTGCATAGCAAAGACTACCAAGATTGGTTGGTAGTGTCTTATTTCTAGCATAGTAATGATAAGGGAACGTTCAACAAGTCTAGACAACAAATCTTCAGCATCTATTTTGAAAGGCCTTGTGTTTGTATGTGTTATCTTCGAGAAGGTCATAGGTTCAAAACCAGTGGGGGGTAGGGTTGCTCATTGGCCCGTTGTGACAAGGCTTGAAGGGTAGACGACCCTTGGGACAGAAGCTCTCCCTTGGAATAAAGGGTCTCGAGATGTCTCGACCCCTACTGAGTCACAAGTTTCTGGTATATATGACTTGCGGACTGTTGGATATGCCCTTGAGAGATTGTTGTTCCCATGATTAAAAAACAAAATTTAAAGGATTTTACCCTTTGCCAAGGGTGATGGATTCTTAATTAAACCCCATTGATTGCAAAATGCGTAAAATGGTAAGTCTTTTCCACTACGGAAAAGTTGTTTCTCATTTCCCTTACAATCTATATAAGATTTTGATAGGTGTATTATGGTACCTTGGTATGGTTTATGGTGAAAGATCATTAAACCAAATCTGGAATTCCATTAAGAGATATATTTGTAATTTTTAGAAATACAAGTTGGAATATATTCATTTTCTCTTATTTACATATAAAAGTTGATTTTGAAAAAGGGTTCAATTAATGTTTTGGATTGAATAAAATCATATTGAGGGATAAGGGAAAGGTAGATAGACCATTCAACTCATGCATTCGAAAAAATTGTGAAAAGGGACCACATTCAAAGGGCTTGAATACTCATATATCAAAGTGTAGGATTATCTAGATACATATTCACCCGCTCTTCTAAGTTCAAAGAAGGGATTCCAACCGTCTCTCATCATGAAGAACATACCTTCTAAAAAATCTCGATTAAAACAAAGAAATGAAGAAAATGTGTTGAGGCACCAACATCAGTTAGAACATAAATATTAAATCGAAAAAGGATTATAAAGACGGATAAATATGAAACTAAATTCTTTGAAATTTATGATATTAAGGAAATTAGATAAAAGAAAGCCTCATTGTCACAATCCCAAAGATTTAGTATTCGAACATTGGCAATCATTCGACACTACCTTATTTTCTTCCCAAGGACTGTCACCCGAGGCAACATGTTGATAGACTATGTATTTTCACTCAAGGCATGCCCATACCTTTTTCCTTGAGTTACCTATCTCCTACCCACTATACCCAACAACCTTTACCAACCTTTGGACATTTTCTTATTATGTGGATTTGTTGTTTACTTAATTAGCTACACTTAGGTAATATACTACAAGCATGTACAACTAAACCAAAAGAACAACACAAGTATGTTAATTTTCCAAACCGAGCATCGAAAAACCTTTTACTTAAGTAGTATACAAAATATACAATGGATAATTACAAAAGTGGATTTGGCACTTCTATGTCGAAATCCTCTTACAATCAACATTTGTACCTGGGAAAACTTGTCCACTTTGATTCTCATTTCCTATGCACTATGCTTGCCGACGGGTTTGCCTTATGTTCATGACCTTATTTACCGATTGTTTTTCATACTTTTGATGACCCCTCTTGCCAATGGTCACACGCATCTTGATGGGTCTATTTTCCCAAAAATTTGATGTCAATATGTCCTCCTTCTCCCACAAGTATTCATTTTGCGGTGCTTGTACTTCAATACATCAGCTCGTCTCCCTCAACACTACTTCATTGACAAGATTGTTCCCTCATCCTTTGTCATGGAGTCTTCCCTTGGGAAACCCTTCAACTAAGAATTTAATTCTTGTTATATCATAGACATCCCCCAGTCGCACTACATATTCTTTCCAATAAATTTCCTCGGCTTGCTACCCTAGGCCTATGCCCTTTCTCACCTCTATGCCCTTGATATTTTTCTTGTTTTTCCTCCCAAGTTTGCTTGAATTTGCCTTATGTGTTCCCAAGTACTTACATGATAGAGTGTCTCATCCTCCCACATAAGTAGGCATCCAACTTATCCAACGTATTTCCTTATGACCCAAACAATGCCCACATATTCCTGTTAGTGTGCAACCATTTTTCCCCTCTCAGAGTTTCTTACCACCGCACTTAGGCAAGTGGACTTGATAGCCCTTAAGTCTTCGACGTTAATCTTCTTGCAATGTGCCCAAGCCGTCCTCTTTCCAATGTTCTATTTCTTAACACCTTGCTAGGGAACTCCTTTTAGCACCCTATCCCAGTCTTCTTTCTCATTGGCCATGTTGATGATCAAGCTTCTCCAATTGTTGAATTATTCCTTCCGGAGAACCCTTAGTAGAATCCGCCTAACATGCACATGAACCCATCCCATCATCTCTTCTTAAAACTACCAATTAGCATGCTCTTGAATGTAACTATGTTGCTGACCCATGCCTTGGTTCTGCATGGGTGTGTTGATTGTTAGTGTGCTCAAGTCCTTCAATGGATGAGTGAGTGTGGGTTGTTCACATGTCCCAAGGTAGGGACATTATATCCTCTCTCACTCACATATGTTTTCTTCCTTGGAAACTTTGCAATATCTCTTTCCATTCTTGTGAATTTGATGTTTCTCCTACCTACCCATGGTCGTCAATGAAACCATCTACCAGCATCATCCTTCTCACTATCCTTGGTCATCTCATCTCTAAGAGTAGTTTTCCCAAGTAAATTCTCTGTACCACTTCCTTGGCACCTTATCCTACATTTCCTATGATTGATTCAACTTTCTAATGCAAAGATAAGTAAAAACCCTTCTACACTTTAGTCTATCTTGCAACTTCCTTTGGCAAGGTAGAAACCCACTTCCTTCACTTATCATGTTTGCACCTCAACTCAACACTTCATTATTGTCAAGACACCAATATCTAGGCACCCACATGCACACTACCCATATATTGAATAGTGGGTCACCGAAGAGATTTGACTAAAGATGAAATGGGGCGTGGAGCTAGAGCTACGTCTATTGACGTGCCTTCCACTTCTTTTCTTTTCAATTCCTTCGAGCCTATGCCTCATTTTCAAGTTCTTCACCTCTATCTATTTTTTGAAAGACATGTTCTTCTATTGGAAAATGGATTTAATTAACCTTTCCCTATTTCCCATGTCTTTTCTTAGCTCACCTCTTTATTGATTTTCTCAACCCCTTAGTTTATGGATTTACTACGTTGGCAACTTCATCTAGGAAATATGTGCTGCCCAAAACATGATTTTTTTTTCATTGTCTGAGGTGAAGTTTGTCTTGTTGAAGGGAACCCCTGTTGGGAAGAATTTTGAAACACTTTCCTTCACATGAGATATCGTTTGGAGCCTCTGCATGCTTCCTATATTGTTGCGGGGGGGGTGGAGTTGGTCCTCCCACTCCCTAGCATGGATTATTCCCTCTATTCCAACATTTTCTTTGGTTCAGCTGCCCTTGTTGGTTATTGGGGCCTGGTTGGGTTTGGATTGGTTTTGTTGTGCATAAACTTTCCCCTGTGGAAAAGGTGGATCTTAGGGAGAGGCTTGTACTGGAGCTACTGGTGTTGTGCCAGGATTAGGATAATAGGGGTTGACGAGTGAGGGTGGTGCATATCCTTGAGGAGTAATGCCATATGCAGTTCCTTAATGGAAGGTACATGGACATGAAATGTAGGGGTTGGAGGCACATAAGAGGGTGTTTCTCAAGAATGAGATGATGCACATGATAGATTAGGGCCATAAATCTGTGTGGGAAATGATCCCATCGGGGGATGTGCAATGCTAGGGCCGTTACCATATGCGTAATTGGTCGTCATGGTACATAAAGATATATGCATCTAGGAGAGGACGCAACAGTGCCAATGACACCATGCAGTGGCATGAGATGCCCCTAATAGATCCTTCCAAGAGGAGCCTTTGCAAGGGGCATCAGGGGGAATGGTGTACAAATAGCTATACTGTGCATAAATCAGATAAAAATTCCATGCCTTAAGGATTGCTTGTTCCTTAGACTGTGCGTGTTCAAAATCCATGTCTTTGGAGATAAGGGGGGGAGAGACTTGAGGAACCATTCTAGGAATATCCAATCGTTGAGTTTGATCTTACAAAACTTCGATGTCTATGCCACTCATGGATATGGTATGTCATGTGTGTGGTGGAATTCTGTCGACAAGACAGGAGGATCTCAACTCCAGCATCATACCAAAGAAGAAACTGAAACAATTGTAGGAAAGTGGAGGACAAGGAAACGAAATTGGGGTGTGCCCCATGTGGCTGATCAATGTACCACTTAGATGCAAAACTAGTGAGGTTTCTCTGAAAGAGACACAGTCTAATGGAATCATCCACTATGTTATTAAAGGAACATCATAAGTGGAAGGACATGATGTGGTTCTGCGGGTCTTCCCCATCCTTCCATTCAAACTTGGGGAGATTATATGGGAGTTTGGAAGGCATGGGGGGCCAAGTAGGATGGTGTCTAATTGGATCATTGTCCAGTCTATCCAAGTCAGGTAGGTTAAGACTTCCATGAACAACAATCTAGTAGTGGGATAAGACATGGTAGTACTAATGACTATGTTGGATGTGGATGTGATTGTGGATCCACCAACTGTGGTGGTTGTGACTAGGATTGTGGGGATACTTCCACCTAGGGTCAAAATCACTGTGGAATTGGGAATGGTGGTTCTTATGGGACTAATGAATGTCTTGGTCGTGGCAGCAACTGTCGGGATACCACCACTTCCTCCACGAACAGTTACCACAACAAAAGGTGTTGGTATATTTCCATCCATTGGGATTTGCATAGGTGAGTGTGTGGGAGAATTTGACTGATGTGAGTTGGAATCAGACTTGGATGTATCATAAATTGGTTCTGATACTGTGAAGTGTTCCAAACTTTGGTCTGATGTGTATGGTCTAAGAAACCGTACTATGCTAACTACCCCTGAAGTTTACGAGAGTACCTCAGAGGAGATATAGTGACAGAATCATAAAATACTAAATGGGTGTGATATCGGTCTTGGAAAAAGGCTAAAAAATCCCAATGCAACCGAATGTGCAAGAGGAGAGCACAACAAAAGGGAACTTAGGCCAACAACGAGCTTGAAAAACCCACTGCAACTATGTTCTACAACAAATGAGCTACAAAAGAATGGACACAAATCCAACAAGTAGCACTCCTATAAAAAAAAAATGACCTGCTAACCTATTAGATAAAGGAGAAAGCAATCACCTAGCTAAAAGATGAAATTTGTAGTCATAAAAACCAAATGGAATACCAATATGGCTCAAGGATATCCCATTACTGAAAGGGTTCACAGGTAAAAGAGTTATAAAAGAAAGGCTTCTAGGATACATTGTTCAGGACACGTTGAGAAAGGTTACTTGCAACTTCAGTCCAAAGACAACAATCTAGATGATCTTCAATACTGCGTGGAGTGTAGAATTCCACCCATCCATTCGGTTCCATTCTTTCCACTTACCCTCATCAGACAAGAGGCACCACCATAAATCGGTCTCAACCGTGCCCAGAAATACAAGATTATTTTGGTCCCCTAAAGATACAACTGTTATGTCTCAAATGTAAATGACAAAGGGGAATTATTTTGATTCCTATCCCCAATTTCCTACCTAACTACATGACTCTTTTTGGTCCTCAAATGAGGATAACATGTATTGAGTTAAGGTTAATTTTAAGGCTAAGATTAGGGTCATGAACCAAGCATTAACGTTAAGGTATGAAATGTGTGCACAAGTTGTTTGTACCTTGATATAATGCTAAAAAATAAATGTTGAATTGAAATGAGAAACAATAGTAAAAAAAAATTGTCTTTTGGAAAGAATTTAATTTGAAAGAAAAAAATAAGCAATGATTTTTCAACACGCGACTTACTAAAAGAGAAATAATGTAGTCCTAACATATCTAAAAATCACCCAAAGATGCAACAAATAAATAAAAAAATAAAAATTCTTCACTATAGGGCGTTCACAAAGGTAAATATAAAGACAGCTACAACAAGCAAATGGAAGCAAGAAGAACAAAAAGGATACTGCAAACTAACAGGGGTAGAAAAATCAGAGAAGTCTACAAAGGGAAGAGGCGAGACAGAGGGTCCAACGGGTTGAAAAAACTAAACAAATAAAAAATAGTCACAAATCGCACCTATCGAAGGGACAGAGGTGATCTAGGTCACACAAAACTAAAAAATAGTCACGATTGAAGAATAAGAACTAAGGAAACAGGTGGATCTCTCTTGTTAGGGGATTTTGTGTGATAGGTTGCACTTAACTGGGCCAAATATGTGATTTGGGTTTCTCTTAGTAGGAAAACATGAGATAAATGAGCCCAGACAAGGAAGGTTGCACCTATCGGTGTATTGGGTGTGAAAGGTCGCACTTAAATGGGTCAAAGGGGCGTGCTGGGTCTCCCTTAAGAAGTAGATAGGAGTGACCTAGGCCTTGAGAAGGAAGGCGACACCTATCAGGGTGTTGGGTGCAACACGTCACTCAAAACTGGGAAAAAGATGTGACATGGGTCGCACTTGCTGGAAAAACAAGTGCCACCTCGGCCTAGGAAATAATTTTTTTAAGAACTCAAGCACTGGAAAGGGTTGGGAGGGGGGGGGGAGGGGGTTAGCCTGGTTTTCTGATCCAAAAATGATAGATGATGACACGCAGTTTGAAATCAGGCTAAACTGAAAAGACAAAACAACAAGAACTTGAAAAAGGGTGGTAACGCATAACCACATATCAATAGAGATCGAACCCGGTATGGTCGCCAAAAAATCTTTCCGGTGTTTCCACACCAAAACATGCCAAAAGGAACCTACTAATGTTTATGGAAATCAAAGTATATTTTCAAAGAGGTGGCAAATACGTAAAATAAATAATAGAAATAAAAACTAAGCTAAGCATGTGCATGGAGTAAATCTAAACTAACATTTTCAACGAACATGTAAATAAAAGATTTTTTTGTATTATAGAAATGGGCTATACATGGAACATGGAATACCTCAAAATAACAGTGAAAATGGACCCATGTAGTTGTTTGAGATAGAGTGTTCCTAGTCTCTTGCAACCCAATGTTATCCAATCTACCCATAATGAGATGCAAAATCTCCAACAATGGTGAAACTAGAATACTCAAAAGGGAATTCAAAGTTTCAAATTTTAGTAGAGTAACAATATGGAAAATGTATGGAGAAAAGTATTTCAAATGGGGGACCTTCACATTCAATATATAGAAGAAATGGGTGATGGTTTTTCCCTTAGTATATAGGTGGCAAAACAGTTGATGGTCTTGGGTGCCTGTGGTATCTGTTGACCGCTAGTATTTGGATAAGCATTAGGTTTTTCCCTCTTTTATGGAATTTTAAACTTTTCTCACTTCTTTTTTACGTTTTTGGGAATTTCCTTTATTTTGGGGTTTTTTCACTTTTTTTCCATTTTTAAGGGATGTGTCAACTTACCTCTTTTGTGAAAAGGGGAAACTATCCAAAATATTAATTATGGGCCAATTTAATTTGCATCTTTGAGCCTTTAGACATGTGAAGGTCAAAATGGTGGAAATGGAAAGTGGTCATGATGTCAGGATATGGTGTGACTAGGGGATAAGCAAGGTGGACAGTTTTTTGGTTTACACTACCATATCGACTTCTTATATGGAGATTTGATTAGAAATATTATTCATTAATTTGCTCATTTCCTCAATCTTAGCTTCCTGATATTCTAGATGTGAGGTAGAAGGACCCCTTCTTCGTTATTCTTCTTCTTATTATTTTCACTTAAATCGTACCTAGGCTTGATCTCACCTAAATAAGTCACGTCCCCTTCAAAATTAACTACATCATCTTGCATGTTAAATAAGGTTCGAGGGCCTACTTTCTCTAAACATTAAAGCAAAATCAAGACCTAAAGAACCAATATATGTGCCTTTAGTTGTAATAAGGTTTAATATCAACATGAATTCTATTGTAAAACTTACTAAACATTTTTTTAAAATTCAACAACATACTCACTTCTCCTTTTCTTCAATGCACCAAATTCTGCCGAATAATAGAATTTATCTCTCTTTTCACCCCCATTGTTTCATGAATACACCTCTAAAAATTTCTCAAGATTCAATTGAATTGACTTGCAAATCTATGAACCATTTTCTAATATCTACATCCAAAGTTTTCATAGAAAGCCTCATATACACATCATCATATTCAATAAAGAGATAATCACTAAAATATTGAAATAGGGTCATATGATCATTAATTGATATAACTTTTTCTCCATTAAAATTAGATAATTATATCTTAAGGTAATTTACAAACATATGATCTAAGTTGGTATGGAGTGCTAAAGGACCATATCTAGCTACCACTCAAGGATTAACTCTTACTAGAGGAAGTAGCCAGGGATTAACTCCTACCATTAAATTATTTAACATGAGTTTATTGTCTTCTAAAGTAATAAGTTTTTACGGATAAATAATCACACTCAATTTAGACCAAGGCTTACCTTTAGAAAAGGAAAGACCTGAACCTTCTAGGTCAATTAAAGCTTTACCTTTACTTGGAATGGGTTCAACAAGACTTCTAAAGGGTTTTTTGAACACAGGAAGATATTCATTGTATTCAAACTTAGAAAAACTATTTTTTTCAAGAAAAGGACTA
Source organism: Larix kaempferi (assembly GCA_027924585.1). Taxonomy (NCBI): domain Eukaryota; kingdom Viridiplantae; phylum Streptophyta; class Pinopsida; order Pinales; family Pinaceae; genus Larix; species Larix kaempferi. The sequence continues at coordinate 196,176 of BSBM01001777.1, forward strand.
CCTGAAGAGGATGAATCCTATCTGTGATGTGTATTTCTTTGAGAAACCAAGTATTATGGATAAGAAATGATGGGATGTGTTATAATATCTGAATGAGTCCTAGTAGTCTTTTTCTTCTTTCCAAATTGATATTAGTGAAGTTTCTAGGTAAAACTTGTACTTGATCCAATTGATATATTCTTTATTCGGCACTAGGAATTAGATTATTGTTGTTATGTACCAAGGAAAAAAAACTTCCGAACCTATGTCCGCTATGTCCCTTGTAATGACACAAAAACTATGTTGTTCATTTGAGATGTTCCTCGCTAGGGAACTATGCTAAGGCCTTCATAACTATAAAATTAATCTTAAGCTTTCTCGAACAATCCAACGTCTTAATAAAATATATTTCTCAAAATATAGATTTCTTCTCAAATTGTAAGACTAAAAGTCCTTTCAAATAATCATGTGAGAAGTAAGCTAAAGCATAAGAATGAGTGAATATTTATATTACAAGCATCACAACCAATGTATTAGATATTTTAAGCTTCAATAATTTAGGTAAGAAGAATATTTAAGAGGGTAACAATAACGAGGTTAGGGTATTCAATGTATGAATAAATCCAAATGTCCTCTTGAAGGTAATGTGGATTGAGCCAACCAGAAATTAGTAGAAAACAAAATATTAGAGCCAACCAGAAATTAGTGGAAAACAAAATATTAGCTGGAGGCGACGAGTTAACATAGAGGACCACAAACAGAAATTTTTTTTTCCAACTTACAACTCATGCTTTTACCTCAAAGTCTTATGAGAAATCATTCCACTCTCAAAAATCCCCGTTATGCATATACAAATAATACCTCCAGATTTTTACACGCATTTTCATTTTTGTATCTGTTCGATTTCCCATATGAAAAACCAAATATTGGAGGTCGAAGAGTTCAAAGAACAGTCACTGAAACGCTCCCAGGCCTTCATAAAAATGAAGCAATTAACAGTATGTCGAGATAAGCCGGTTTCTGTTAAGAGTAAATCGATACAATCAACTTCGACCGGCTTGAGGAAACTGTTGACGGGAGCAGAAAAGACAGCGCAGAGCTTCGAGGAGAAGAGATGACATGCCATCTTGGTTACAAAGCATTAATTTCATAGGGGGAATGGTTGGAGTGTCTCTATTGATTCCATTGTGGCATCTTTCAGTTATGTATCATTCAATCGGGTCAAAACTTCTTGGATAGTGTTCTAGCGAAGAACTATCCTATGATATTTATCTCAAATGGCCTTAAGTAGTAACAGAATGGAACCCTCATTTAGTTTAAGAATGCTCTTTTGAATCCTGAAATTCAAATTGAACGCTTTCTTTAAGAAGAACACGTGAAATATTCAGTGAAACTTAGAATGGTTGGAAAAAGCCAATTTGTAAGACACCTAGCCTAAACATTTAAATGCAGTATAGAGTCTATATAACATAGGGGCTAACTTGTAATGATCCATCCCTAGAATTTATATCTCCTAATAGAGTTGGATATGCAACCCCTTATTCAAAGTGGCATTCTTGGCAATGTTGATTGGCTTGTTTCTTCTTACAGTTATGCATTAACATGAAATTACACTCTAGGGGTATGAATAATGTTAGCATGGAATGGCAAGGCCATTTTGTCCACCCCATGAAGCTTAGAGACGCCTAGTGAGTACACATATTGATGTGGGTAATTCTCCATAGATTTCCTCAAAGGACTAACCAAGATAGTGGTATTGTAGCGTCATTTTATGGAGCTTGATCACTAGAGCCTTTGGGATTGCTAGTCAAAATAAAAAAATAAAAGTAAAATATCTTGTAAAAAAATACTAAATGCATCTATCTAGATGTCTATTTGGGAATGATATCAGTGCTAAGGTTCAATTTGATACCTACAAGTTGAAAGGAATAATACTGGAAATCGCTAGTGAAGGTGCGATCATGATTGATGAAAATTGATTTAGTAATTCCAGGAAGTTTAAATATATTTTCCATGACGATTTGTGTCACTAAGGAGATGTTCAACAAGTGTTAAAAGGAACGCAACTGACCCTATTTACAAAGGTGTGAATAACTACCATGATTGTTGATTTGTTTTTTTTTTATTTCAGTAACCCCACAAGGAAATGGATAGAAGTTTTAGCCCCCATGTTAGATGGAATGGGTGAGGGTTATACCATTCATGGGGACTTTATTATCTCCCCTTTGTTCCATTCACACTTGGAAACAAAAGCATAGATTCCCTTCTTCATTCTTTTCCAATTCTTAATCTACAGATAAGGTTTCTAAAACCTAAAATAACCCACAATTGGAAAGGAGCGTAATTTAGATAATACCTTATATTTAAATAAAAAATGAAAAATAAAATAAAATACTTTCTTTATGGAAAATATCACTATTCTCCCTAGTGTAGCTTAGATGTGCATATGGGTTGGCTTTGAAATGGTGGATAATGTGTATAATTTTGACATTTACTAACCATTCTTGATGTATCAGATCTATCTAGTCAAGAACCAAGAAAGACAATACAAATAGGGAACTTCCTTTTTCACAATTCCTAGAGAGAGCATAGGCTGCCACATTTCCCTTCTTATATATAAAAGCATAGCTATAACATAATTCATTAAAGCAAAGTCAATTTTATCATTTTGGCAATGATGAAGAAAATGTGGTAAATTTGTCACAAGTTTTTAAATCATGTAAAAATAAGCAACAATCATAATAATTATAAACAACCTAGTAATAGTAATTTTGAATGGAGATTGGAACATGAAATTGCTAATTCATGGAGAAAATATTGTAATTCAAGTCACCTCTCCTAGAGTCTTACTAAATAATGCTATTTAGTACTAAAAAATTCTTGATTTTTCAATAATAAAACAAGAGCATTAGCATATTTAGAAGCAAATGAAAAGGAAAGAAAATATTTGGTGGATTTAGGGATTCACAGGACAATGGCTTGTCTCAAGGATTTTTTTTTATTTCAGAAAATGAACTTCTAGATTCTTATGACAACTTAATTTCATTCCCTCTTTTCAATGTATTTATAAAATCCTTGACTATCTCAACAAAATTAGGAATGAATCTCCTTAAAAAATTATTTTACCGAGGAAAGATTGGACCTATATCTCAAGTATGGTCAAGCTAATCAAATTTATGGATTGGAATATTTCAAAATCAATCTTAACACCTTACTTTGAAACAATGTGCATTTAAATATTTCCCCCTTCATAGCAAAATGTGATTTCTTTGGATTCAAGAAAATACTAAATCTTCTACATTTCTCAAAAGTTTGGTGATGATTCTTCAAGTGGTCTTCATCTAATATGTAGAATACCGTCATGTCATCCAAATATATGATGATGACCTTATTGTTTTCACCTAAAAATATATATATCTAAGCTCTTTGAAATATTTCTCCAACATTCATTAATCCAAAAGGCATTTTATCATACATAAAAGTGCCTCAAGGTGTAGTAAATGTTGTATTTTCCCTATTTGATTTATCCATTTCTACCTAATTATACCCAAAGAAACCGCCAATCATTAAAATTTTTCTATCCCAACCAATATTTCAAACATATGGCCCATTTTAGGAAGTGGATAGTTATCTTTAAATGAATCTCTTAAGGTTTCTAAAATCCACACACAATCTTACTTTACCAATCATTTTTGCATTCAATAATCCTTTAACCTCATGTTCTATATTCATGGGAAGGCGAAATGAATTTGTGTGTCTCAATTTCTATCTAAAATTATTTACTCCCTCCTTAATTGGAATTTTATCTTGAATTATGGTATTATCATATGTTTTCAAACCGCCATATTTCCAAGAAAAAAGTCAACAGATTCTCTAAGTAATTGAACACAACTTTTCTTCTACTCGGGAGATAGATATTATAAACTTTAACCATCTTTGGTTGCTTAGTCGTACCAATATTGCATCCTTTAACGTCACCAACTATGAATGACATGAAGGATTAACATTTACACCATTTTGATCAAAAATATTATCGAAGGGCACAAGTCCGCTGGAATTTGATTTCTTTTCAACTGAATGAAGTTGTGGTTTCAAATTTAATTAGACCACATTGGCCTATCAAGAAGTGGCTCTTGAGCATCATAATTATTTATTTATAATATAAAAGATACCATTCCATAATCCTCTGCATACACATGGACATTCTTAGAATTTCCAAGATTACTAAGAGTGTAGATAAGTTTTGCCTCCCTCTATGCTCTTCGTGTTTCTCTTGCGAAAACTAGACATTAGCATAAGTGATATCCAATCGAAATGGTCCTCCCAATTTATATCCCCATGACCTAGACAATAACTAATCTAGGTGGATAGTGGTGGATACCCACAAGTTTCATTGTGTTACAATGGTTCTCCATCTTCTTGGCAATTTTGCATGGTTTTTTAGGTCCCAAACTTCAAGGCCATTTTGAGGCCCTAAACAAGGTTTTTTTGGCCAATTAGGGGGTCAAAGGTTTGCGTGGCATCATTTGGACCCAATAAAAATTGTAATTCTCTATTAGTTCTCTCCAGTGAAATATTGAGTGCCCTAAATGGATATCATATGCAAAATTTGTGCCCCGGGGAACTTAACATATCAACTAACCACCTTTTGGCTCTTCTTCTCATAGGGTTACATTTATGGATGTTATGGTTTAAATGCCTCTTTATTCGTATTATAAAAATGCTTAGCGTGGTCTCTTTCTAATCCTCTCGTGTGAATGAGTGTAGTTGACAAATCTCTTCAGAGATAAGATACCACAATCTAAGCTAGTTTATTTCTATTTGCAGTTTACAATGTTTTTCCATTCCATTCATTAACTGAATTTGGTTTTATTGTACTATTGTTTTTCTTGAAAAATAATTGTGTGTGTTTCATTTTTATATTGTTGCTTTCATTTTGCTCTACGAATAACCTAGATTAGTGGCATCAAAGCAATTCACTATTGTTGTTTCTCAATGCATGTCCCCAACGAAATCCAGATATCGAGAGTTGGGTCTCTAACTAGTTGAGCTTGGGGAAATTCACTATCATTGACCTAGGAAGCCTCACATGATGACATAATAAAAGAGAGATGAGGGAGTATTATATATTATTAAATTGATGCTCAAGGAATCCCGTGTGTGGCAGAGGAACTAGATGATGGATAATTTCACCCAGATCCTTTGATGACTACCAGCGGGGATGGAATAGGCACCTTTAATAAGCAACCATTTTGGAGGTGAGACTCCATCCAAGTTACAAGTTAAGTTTGAAATTCCCTTATTTGAATGCCAAATAGATGAATATGCCTTATATAAATTGTTAAATCTATTAGAGGTTTATTACTCTGTTCAAAAAACTTCCGACAATGAAATATCACCTTTGCACTCCTTAAGTCCCTCCCCATGTAAAATATTAGTCGAATGGTTACTAAAAGAGGAATTATGGAGATGTCTACAACATATGGTACATAACACACTTGGGAAGCCTTTGTCAATGCCCTTAGCGAGGTTTCTATGGACTCGTAAAAAACTATGATGACTAGTATATGAGATGGATAACTTTGTGCCATGAGAGAGCATAAGTGGGAATTTGAATTTTCAAATTGATTTTAGTAGAATCATTCTAAAGGTGGCCCTAACTCACAGAGCACAGGGTAACGTGTGAATATCCAAAGTGATCACAACTAGTCCAAACCACGGGTGAAGAAGGGAAACAATAATTTGAAGAAGGACACTAGATAGTGGTGTTAGTTCAACAAAATCCATTGGCTCATCACTAATTAATGTTGCTTGAAGCGATCCCAGTTGACCAAGATGAAATACTCATATTTTTACCTTGGATCAAACTCTTATGTGTAGCAATATAAAGGAAACTAGATCACTTATGGAAAGGAAACATAGGAAAGGGAGTGGCCCTTCCACTTATCGATGTGGGTGAATGAGACTCTGGTACATTCAATTGTTTACAGTAGTATCCAAAAGAAACTGATCCCAGTTAAGGTCATCAAAAGATTATATTTGCTAACAATTCCTCTCCCACAACCATACACCAATGGCTGGTTGATCCAAGGGAAAGAGATCCATTTCCATCAGCAATGATGCCTATCCTATGGCATCAATCCCTTCCAAGATGAGGTATTGTGTGATGTTTCCCCACTTGATGTTTGTGAGGTTCTTTTAGGACAACCCTATATGTAAATAAATCATGTCATTTATGATTACATGCTCCATAGTGTCAGTGTTACTTTGGGAGGACAACTCCACATGGTACAAGTGGTAGTTTCGACTACTACACTTTCCTTGATCTCTACAAGGCTGTTGAAAGGAAATATCTCATACTAGGAAATTTGTACTCTTCATGGTTTCTTTAGAAGGGGTGGAATATCTCTGCAACCACCATATCCTCAACACAATGTATCTCTAAATAGCAGAAGCAAGTGGAAAACATTGTACATTAATATAGAGACATGTTTGCCTTGCCTAAGGGGGTGCCTCTACATTGCTAGGTTAAACATTCAATTGATTTGATACCTAGTTCTCCTTTACCTAATTTACCACTATATAGGTGCTCTCTTTTGGATAATGAGGAAATAAAGAATTAGATCCAATATATCATCCAAAAAGGCCACATGCAATTGAGCTCCTTACCTTGAGAGATCCCAATTGTGTTGGTACAAAAAAAAGATGGGACATGACAAATTTGCATTGATTACAGATCCCTGGACAAGATCAATGTCAAGAATTGATACTCAATCCCTCAGATTGATGATCTTCTTGATCATCTTAGGGGCTCCAAGGTATTCAATAATATTTATATGAATTTAGGATACCACCAACTCCCGATCAAGGAAAGCAATGTATGGAATACAACCTTTAAGTCTAAAGAAGGACATTTTGAGTGGTTAGTCATGCCTTTTGGTTTGACTAATGCTCCAACAAAATTCATGAGTATGATGGGAGATATATTTCAACCACTCACAAAACTCTTCACGATATTGTATCTAGATGACATATTCCTTTTCAACAAAACTTGGGTGGGACATTTGCACCACATTCAGTAGGTCTTAAGCACCCTGTGAAATGATCATTCTACATGGAGATAATTTAGTTCCTAGGATACATTTTGGATGGAGATGGAGCACATGTAGTCCCAACCAATATCCAAGTATTTCATGATTTCCTAGCCCTGATAAATCTAACATAGCTCTACATTTTCTTTCCTCTCACCAAATTTTACCATAGGTTTGTGTTGTGGTTTTGTCATATCGATTGTCCCTTAAGACAAGTAACCGACGATTAGGACAAACCTAAGTTTGCTTGGGGTGCATTAAAATGAAAATACTTTGAGTATCTAAAACAATGCCTCTGGTTGATGCCAGTCCTTACTCTTCCATATTTTCAACAAGCTTATGAGATTGATACATATGCTTCTGACTATGCTAATGGTGTATTTGTCACTCCACATGGACATCTAGTGGCCTATCATAGTGAGACACTATCATATTTAGTTCATAGTATCCCACCTATGTTAAGGATATGTACTCCATTGTGAAAGATTTTTGTCAATGGAAACACTACATCCTAGGGAAGGATACGATCATCAACGTTGACCACAAACCCTTGTAGTTCAAGCAGACGTAGGGAGAGTTATAAAACAACTTCCATAAAATGTTGTCAATGTACTTACATCAGTTCCACTTGAACATCAAGTGTAAGAAGTAAAACACCAATCGCGTTGCAGACTTCCTCAACTGACCTCTAGTTGTCGCATTGACTACTATACTCAACTCTTGTGAACATAATACATCCATGTTTCACAAATTCTATGAAAGTGACCCTTACTTTTCTACTACCTATCAGACATTACAAGTAGGAATATTGGTGTCATTATTTCAACTTCAAGATGAAATTTTATTCCATATTAGCCACCTTTTTGTTCCTTGAATCCAGCATGATAAAATTATTTGGGAAGAACATTACAACCGAGTGGTGGGGCACTTCCCTGTAGAAGATAAGTCACAGTGTTGCAGAAGTACTTCTACTGGTCGAAGCTTCGGAAATAAATTTGTAGGTGCATTTGATCGTGCACCTCTTGTTCTATTTCCAAACCTTCCATTAAGAAGCAATGATTGTACACCCCATTTATTACCCCAAAAATTCCTTGGGGGTCTATCTCCATGAACTAAAAGTATGGATTTCCTTTAACCAAGCATAAAAATGACTTTGTATTTGTGGTTTTTGACTAGTTCTCTAAGATGACCATTTTAACTCCTTGTAATAAGAGCATCATAGTAGATTCCACTTCTAAACTCTTCTTTGAGCATGTTTGGGTTCATTTTGGAATTCTACAAACCATTGTTTCATATGGAGACAATAGGTTCCTGAGTACATTTTGGTCCATCCTATGGTCGATAATGGACACCATAATTACCAAATCAACTACCTTCCATTTAGAAACCAATGGGTAGATACAAGTGGTCAACAGGATGATTGTGAATATCCAAATAATGTAAAGCTCCAAACATCCCCAAACTTGGGATGAGATCCTTCCTTATGTTCAACATAGCTAGAACATACCCCTTCACAACTCTATTAGCCACAACCCTTTTCATGTATTCTTGGGGTTCCAACCATTAGCACCAATTTATGTAGCACTTCCAATTGAATATACACAGGAATAGTCATCCCACACTCAAAATGAGTATTATCGAGCAACCAAATTTGCGAAACATATCAAACACATCCAACGACAATTTCATGATATCTTGGAGAAGTCCAATTTGAAGTATAAGTAGAAGGCATTATGAGCATTGAGTTCCACATAAGTTTCAAGTTGGTGACAATTTATTGTTACATTTACAAAAAGAGTTCCTCACGGGGCCCCATTAGAATCTCCACCCACTTCAATATGGTCCTTACACGATGGCCAAGGCTATGGGAGAGTTTTTTTGAGTTGAGTATTATCCCTTTCCTCATCTTGCAGCCTTTCTTTAGTGTGGAGATACTTCGACCATGTTTTCCACCTCTCTTGGAAACCTCAGAGGTATATGAACACTTGGTTCCTACAGAAATAAATCCTTATTGCATTGAAAAGGCTATAGTGGAATACATCACAAACATTAAGATGAAGGTCACTCAGTAGAAGAATATCCATCTATTTTGGGTTTTCAAAGTATGGCAACATATTCACTAAGGAAAGTGGCTCATCAATAGTATGATTCAACAAAATTTTCCTCATATGACAAAGAAACTTTATGTAATGGGGACTGTTTCTTCTTGAGGGTGGAGGAATGATCTAGGTGGATACTAGTAGCCACCCACATATTCTTCTTGCCAATTTTGTATGATTTTTTAGGCCCCAAAATTCCAGGTCCATTTTGAGTCCCTAAACGAGGTTTTTTTTTCCATTTGAGGGTCCAAGGGTTGCCTTGACATGCCTTGGCCCAAGTCAAAATTTGTAATTTTCATTTATTTCTTTCCAATGAGATATTGATTTCCTTAAATGGATATTGTCTACAAAATTTACAACCGTGGGAAGATGACATTTCAACCAACCACCTCCAGGCCCACAAATATATTTGGCACGTCCTCAACTAGGGTTTGGTTTTTGGATATTAAGTTTTTTGCCTCTTTATTATTATGATAAAAAGGACCTTTGCGGTATGTTTGTAATCAAATGTTGTGTATGAGTGTAGGATATAAAATTTGATCATATAGATCTAGGCACATAAACAAGAGAGATATACTATGAAAATTAAATAACCAATCAACTAATCATGTAACAAATGGTTTATCATAGATCATTACAAAAAAACTAGAACATATAAGAATAAAATAATGATGTATTCCATTGACTTGAATGGATGGAGGTGAACAATATAAATAGAAAGGAATTTTGAATTACGTCAGTAGGTTATTTGAATTGTTCATACAATGCTTAGAGGCTATTTAGGATTAAATATAGCCAAACACCCTTAGTTATCCATTCACACTCCCCTAGACTAATTTTAACTTACTCAAGAATCCTCAATCACTAGTTTTGACTAAGTGATGTACAAGCAACCGAGAAAATGTGCATGCAAATCCCTAAAATCACTCAACTAGGGCACTTATGGTTTGTTAGGGATAGTTAATGTGAGTTAGAACCTATATTAGTGGATTGCATCTAGTCCTCAACTACTTAAAGGACGATTCATTCCTAAATCAAGGAATATTTCCTCAAATCAGGGAATGCAACCCCAAATATAGGAATCAAACTGAAGGTTGATTCCGCTAGTAAATTTGGATGGGGTTTGTCCCACTAGAGTCACTAGGTCAAGGTGTAGGTAGCTAGGTAGAGGGTTACTTTCTCTAACACCCCCTGACCCCCATAAACGTAATTAGGTGGGAAAAAAAAAGTAGAAATAGGTCACGACAATTTGCAACCATATTAGGTACCCATGCACACAAGATTCGCTGAAAATTGGGTAAGAGGAAAAAAACCACATGGAAAAAAAACTTGTAAAAGAGAACGTGAAGAGAAATATTTAAGAAGCATGATCAGAATATTCCTTCACTCCCAAAGAATCTCTCAAGTGGGTGAATTCACTATAAGGAAAAGGCCCTTTAGTGGAGGTTATAGTGTATCCTCCTCCCAAAAGAGCCCAAATATTCATTTATATCAGAGGTCACTAGCGGAGGTGAGTGACATGAGGTTTTAGCAGAAGTTTTTATTTTGGTGTGTTTAGTAGATTAAATGCACTAATGAATTTGTCAGAATATTGCACCGGTTCATTTCCCAGCATGTTGCACCATGACCACAAAACATCATTGTAAAAAAAAGAATTCCAAGAGCTAGAGTGGTGCATTTTTTAACACCAAAATGCTCTGGTGCCTATATTAGAAATGAACACATTGTGTAATCTTTTAATAACAAAATACATTTTTTATTATTTTATTAAAAAACACGTTAATTTTAGATATAAACCTCATCTCGGTGAATTAAATAACAATAAACGCCCTAGTGCATCTAATCAACACTAACGCACCGAACTATATTTTTTTCAAAAAAATCACAAACTTTGGCGTAAAGCATATAGATGATGCACAAGTTGTTAAACGCCCCAGCGCGTGTCATATACACAAACACACCGGAAATTTTTTATTATTAAAAATAAATAAAAAATTTATTAACAACCAACCTTTTAAGAATGTAATATCCCTAATCAGAAATTAGGAATATTATCTCCAAGGTTCCAAATTTAATTATGTTTATTTTCAACTCTTTAGCAAACAATGGTTTATGAAGGCTTATCGAGTGTTCTTGTTCAACAAAAGTGGATTTTATGTGTATTTATGATGTCCATTAAATATTTTATGGTCATTAATGTGTTAATATTCCACCTCTATGTGTCCCAAATAAGATTTGATATAAAATTGGAAGTTGGTAAAGAAACTAGGAACACTAGTTCAATTATGGCCACACCGAACATGGGGTTTCCAACTCTCCCCAAACAATACCAAAGTGAATAGAATTCTCCCAAAATCAGATTAATGTAATCAAATATACTCAAATACAACTATATAACCCACATATAGACTCCAGAGAAATTCCAAGGAATTATGAAAGGCACCCTCTCAAGAATAGTGAGGAACTAACTCGATTTCCACACATAGGAATACTGTTTTTTCAACTTGACCCAAACACATACTAATAAATTCTAAGCCTTCCAAAAATATTCAATTAGAATAAACTACATACAAACAAAGATAAGTGACATAGTAACATACCTCAGGGGACTTCTATTAAATTTTTACAATCAGTACTATAAATTGCATAACCATATGAGAAAAATTTATACATGGAATCACCTGTTACTTAAATATGAATACCATATGAGGAAAACAATTGGATATTTATTATTCAGTTTACGTGAACATTAATGACAATGATTAAAATAGTACATGTCTCTTACACAACTCGAAATTCATGAAATTCTCAATTACAATTGTATAAGTTTGAACCTCCACTAGAAGAGATACAAAATGGAGTAGATTTGATCAAATGGGTATATCTCAGTCATATGAACACCTTTTTGAGTGAAAAAAAAGTGTTCCCCACTAGAAAAAATTATCCGAATGCAATGGAATAGGTATCCCATCCCATAAATTCTCATAAGTGTCTAAAATAGAAGCACCATTTCGACCCTCCTTCACCGATCCAAGCTCTAAAACAACAAGAAACATGTAACAATTGTCATGTGAGCAAGTGATTTGTTTTTTCTTTAAAAGAAATATTTACCCAAAATATATTCCTAATGTATTTCTTTCCTTTTCTTTTCTTTTATAACAGTAAATATTTATTTAATCCTTTCTCATTTATTTCCTATATATATTTTTATAAAAGAAGGTATTTTATTTAAATAGATTCATTTAGTACCTTTTCTTTTCTCTTCCCTTTATAAAAGAAAATCTTTTATTTATTTAAAATCTTTCTCTTTTCATAATTTTTTTGAAACAATTAATATATATATTTCCATTAATTATAAAAGAAAAGAACATTAACTTTTCAAATTTTCAATTTATTTTCTCAACCATAAAAGCATAATCATCATGATAATAATAATAATAATAAATTACTGAATAATTTATTATCAAACTTTCTAAAACTTCCACATGTATATTATTTAATTATGCATGCATGAAAAATTTCCTTTTTCCATTTTCTTTTGTCTAGGTACCTCTTCGGCGGGCCCTTTCGACAGTTCCATTTCTTTCTTCTTATGGGGAGCACTGTGTAGCGATCGGGAAGCTTTACCGTGACCTTCCAACTACACTTTCTTGGAGACTAAGGGCTGTTGAGGGATAAGGTCCTCCTTATCGTGTTCCCCTCAACTCATCGTACGTGACCAAATCGTTATGGTCTCGCCTGTACGACACACACTTCCCCAGGTGAGATGAAACGACTTCCTACCCGTGCGTGGATTGCTATCTCAGTGTAGTTTGTCTTCGTACCCCTATGTGTTTTTTCTATTCCTACAATCCCTATAATCCGTTTGTGGTTCAGTCGGTAAATCATCTCACCTACCACTGCACACACACTCAAGTGCACATTAGTAGCATTGCACCATATAAAATATTTTCACCATTCATTATGGTATCTCAGTCAGTCAAGCATACAAACTATTCATCATTTTCATTTTTAAAGCATTCTCATTATTCATATTTATGTCTCAGTCAATCGAGAATTTATTATTTCTTTATAAATCATTTTCATCATTCATCAAATCATTTCTCAATCAGTCGAGCATTCATTTATCATACATCCAATCATTTCTCAGTCAGTCGAGCATTCATTTATCACGCATCTAATCATTTCTCAGTCAGTCAAGCATTCATTTATCATACATCTAATAATTTTTATTTCACATAATAATTTTCAAAGCAAAATCCATGATCTAAGTTTTATAAACCGGGTCACCTCAAACCAGTGCCCTCAATAGTCAAATCAGTCATAGGTCTCCAACACTCTTATAAATCATAAGTCTAAAATAATCAAATCAATCATAGGTGTTGAGGTGGGCATTACAAAACCTCTCCAAGTGATAGAGAAGCCTCCCAAATTACATCCTTTGTCACATAGAATTCATATAATTCCAAAGAATGATTTATTATAGTGAAAATGGTTCCAATGGTGCACCCTCCTCAAGTAAGAACCCACAAATCCAACACCAAAATGCCAAAAAAATAGCTTAAACCTCTACTGCTACAACATGAAACTCCGAACACATGTAGATGAATTCGAACTGTAAATGGAACAATATATAAACCTGCATAAACTGAATCTCACTTGACAAATATGATTTATTCCTCCTCACCTCTCATTCACATGAATCACAATTGAGAAATATGAGTGCATTCTCCTCTCTTGCTAGCTAGGGTGGAATCTTTCACCACCAAAACTAGTTCTATAGAAAGGGGAATATCTCCCAATATTGAGAAGCTCAATGGATCTCCAATACTAAAATTCAAATGACCAAAATACCCTTCACTATTGTCTTCACCCTTTTTATAAATCTTCTTGGAGCATTTCCCCCTTGTTATAGAATTCTCTCACAAATATTTAATAAAATATTAGTTTTATGTGATAATGACACCTTGGGACCTATTTACTTCATCTCTAATGTTATTTGGCCAAATAATGACTTCATCTACCTTGCAAATTTGAATTTGATAGGATTAGCTTGATTTTGGGGGAGTTAAATCCACATGCAAGTGCACTCTAACCTCTAGTGCCCTCCTTGTCTAAATTTAGGACTTGCAACATGTCATACAATGTCATAAGTTGTCATAGGGACCTACAACATGTCATAATTTTTCATAAGATGTCATAGATTTCCATTGGTAGTTACACTTCCACAAGTGCACCCTCCTTTACTATTCTTAGCCTGGGAAGTTACAATTAGATAAGATGCCTTCCACCTGAGAATTCGAATTTGGAGATGCCTGGATTGATTTGGGGGAATTACAACTCATATGGGGCCCAACCCATCCTCTTGTGTGACCTCCTTGTCCAATTGTTTTCTAATGTTGCATTAATCACAAATATTGGACATTATACTATACAAATTTGTGTCCCATGCCACCACCTTAATAATTTATCACCACCTTAATAATTTATCATGAATTTACCAAGTGATTTAGACCATTGAATCCCCTAGTCTAATGGAGTGGTCCTTATAAAAAACTTGGATACATTACAAAAAAGTAATACTGGTGCGTTAACTGACACTAGACACCTCGATACGTGTGAACAAACAAAATACACCAGAAACTATTTTGTTAAAAAATAAAAAAATATCATTTTGTTATTTAATTAAAAATAACACCTACTCATACTGGTGCGCCAGACCATCAAGCACACTAGTGTGCTCGACTATCGAGCGCACTGAAATAGGTTTTAATACAAAAATCGCATTGGCCAACTCATTTTTACCCTCTTTAGTGTGTTTGAGCCCATCTGCACTAGCGTTGCACTTCACCCACCTAGACACCTTGACATTCGTGGTCCCTGTGGACAAATTCTTCACTCCTATTGGCTACTGCCTATAGTTTGAATTTTTCCAAAAAGTGGGAAAAAATTCAAATTTTCCATACATCACCGATATGCCTCCCCAATGGGACGTTATATGGGTAAAATTATTCTTACTTCATAATTTAAATTTTTAACGAATTATTTTTTAAAATTGAGATTCAAATTGTCATTTAAAAATTTTGAAACAAATTGTGCAATGCATTCAAGTCGTTCGGCTCACACTGCTTAACTTTGCACCCTGTAAAATTTTAGAGGGAACATCACTTGCAGTGTTAGACGAATGACTTGAACGCACGGCTCCATCATGAAAAATTATTTAAAAAACATTCAACCACTTATTGGTGCATTGAACAATAAAGATCACTGGTAGTCCAGTGCACTTAAGTGTATGAAATGAAGTGGTATATAAATTATGGTGTTCTTATGTCACATTAGTTAACCGTTTTAGGATTATATGAGATGCATTAGGTGCACCATTAACACGTTCTCATAAAAACATTAAAATTTCAAAAACAATGGTGCTCTTGGATCGCATAAACACACCACTAACGGTGCATTGACGCTATCTAAATGCATGAACATCTAAAAATATAATTTTTTAATGACACAAAAAATTAGATTAATGGTGGCCATTTGGCACATCAGTGCACCAATAACTGGTGCTCTGATGAGCCATAGGTACACCATTAATATATTTCAATAAAAATTAGTTATTTAATAAATGACAGTGCATTTATATCATTTAAGTGCACCATTTACGGTGCGTATATTTGAAATAAATGCACCAACATTTACATTTTATTTGTTTGAAAATGTAGGAAATCATAGTTTAACGGTGTTTCTAGTCCACGTGAGTGCACTGGTGTGCTAATGAGCTTTAGGTGCACCATGAATCAAATTTATAAAACATCCAGGTGTGTCAGGTATTTGGTGCACTGTTGAAATCAATTTTACTATATAGAAATATAATAACAATGTGCAATACATATTTCAATGCACCATTGTGTGGTGCCATTTGTATATAAGTGCTCCATTTGCAGTGCGGTTAAATTATATTGGTGCACAGTTTGTCATTAAAAAAAAATTGATTTTAGTAGATATAATTCTCGTATAATACTTTTATATGTATGCTTATGAGACTAATTTATGTTATATGTAAAACAAATATGTTATCGCCATGAGGCTAGGCAACAACGTGAAGCACAAGTAGATTAGTATAAATTCCACAAAGAGTTGGAGGATAGGGAGAGGGAGAGATATTTATACCCTCATCCCATTACTCCTTAGACTAGACACCTATTGAGATTTGTCGGCCTCCTCAAGTTCTATGAGGAGGAAACATCACTCAAGGGGAGCAATACATTCCTCACCCAATTGATTATACATTGGGATCATCATAGGAAGGCATCTTGAGTTGGTCCCGATGAGTGGTTACAACCAACTAAGGAGGACATATACTTGATTACCGGGCTCTCTAGGAGAGATGAGGACTTTCCTCAGTTCCCTAAGGACCCAGATGGACTTGTAGCAGTGAATTATCTAGTCTATGTTCATAGATATGTTGATCCCAACATCCTCGACCCTGCTCAATTTCATATCAACAATGGGTATCTTTCCATTGCTACTTTTGGTAGAGAGGATGTGAGGTGCCTCTCTTTGTTGGTGACGACCATCGCACATTACATGAGTGATGGGAAACACATTATCTTCCCTTTATTATAGTATTTTTATTCTTTAGTGCAAGCACCTAAATGTTTTAGGTGGTCTGCTATTTTTTTATGGTATTTTTATTATACTCTTAATCGATCTCACGCGTCTATTGGCAGGAGGGAGAACTCCCCTTCTGGTTCATATTTGTTTTGTATTCTTTTTGAGATATTTATAACGACCAGGACATATTTGGACTGGGGCCCTCATAGCTTGATGACATATGCACATATGTGTATCTGAGGGCAGATGATACCCAAGAGGGGGAAAACAAACTTTCCTGTGAGGATAACCGCGGATGTTCCTGACATGCTAGGCAGCAAGGACCTTCCTCGATTAGACATGGTTGCATATCCATATGCAAGTTTTAATTGGAGAGGGTGTGCCAACATCTTCTTCACCCAAGACGAGCCACCTAATGCTAGAGGTAAATTTAGCATTATGTTTAAATTAAGGCTAGTTTCATTTTATTCTCTTTATACTTAATGTAAATGAAATATATTTTTAATTGTTACGTTAAATTCATGTTTAATAAAATTGTCTAATTATTAGTGTGTACAATATTTTACAGATATTAGCACATTTGATGTTGATGTAGGGCCTCCTCCACCATAGGATGAGGATGAGGACATGGAGATGCATGACCAACCTAAGGTTCCTCATCTATATATACTTGGACTTCGACGCAGGCCAGAGAAAAGGTTCTGCCAGGACACTGCAGATAGGTTGTCCAAGTTATTAGTAGATCGAGGAGTTCATCCTGTTCCGGTTAGGGATATTTAGAGGCATGACTTGTATGTTGAGCTATGGAGGCTTCTTCCTCTTGATATGAGGAGCTTGATTCATCACATTGTTGGTTCTTGCATTCTTATATTGCATCACTGATGGCAGTTCATCATCTGATGAAAGCAAAGATCCTCAGCCTCTTCGTCCACCTCCTTCTCCACCAACCTCTTTGAATGGTGTGCAACCTCCACATCCACTACACTTCCACCTCCTCCTCCTCCTCCTCCTTTATCATCTAGTCCTCTACTCCTACTTAACCTTCCTCTCAATCATACTTCATCATCTCCTAAACTTCTAATTAGTTGACCTGTCAATCTTACGTTTCGGCCTAACCATCCACCATTTCCTACTCCATCCGGATCTATTACAAAGATGATTAGAGGGGGTCATACTATTCATCTTGATGGAGCTATCCATGCGTATCGATGCCTCTAGATCTACTGGAAAAGGCGTTGATACTGCCTCTGGATCCATTGGTGAAGGTGCTGATGCCTCTGGCTCTGGTCAGAGAGATAGTGACAATTCCTCTAGTGGAGGTGGATTAGATATGCCATAGCAGTTATTGGACTGGAGATATATTATATTTGGCATATGGAATCATCACTTTGATGTTATATATGTCCATATCTTTATATATATATACTACATTTTTCATGTTTATGTTGATGTTTATTTATATGTTGATGGTGATGCGTTTTATGTTTGTGTTAAATTTTGAGCATTAATTCACAATACTCTAGGATCTTTATTGAGAGAACAACATGTACATTATATCAATGCATATCAATCATAACAAGCATGTCAATCATTACAAGAATCAAAATCATGAGAGACAATAGACACACAGAGTTTCCATGGGGAAAACCCTAAGGTGAAAAACCCCACAACTTCCTCAGAGATAGAGAGAGCAATAGCTCAACCAAAGTACAACCAAATACACAGAGATAGTTTTCTACTAGCAAAGGATCCTCCTCCTCACATGTGCGCCACTTTTCGAGTGAAGGAAGAATGAGTTTCTGAGTGATCCAAATAGAGATCTCCTGATCTCTATTTATACTTGTTCTGTTTTCCCAATAACCTTATGGGGCCAACTTGTCTAGCTAGGTGCAATAACCACATGTTACATAAATTAGGGCCGACCCCAAACATGGTGGTCTAATAACCCATCGAAAAGTTAACACACTTGCGACACTTGTCAATACACATGACGACACTTCCATATAGAGGAATGACACATCTCTATAGGAGTACAATAATATATAAATGAAATACATGGATGAAATACATTCCGAAGTTACATATACATCAACACTCCCTCTCAACTAGGAAGGTATTTCTCGACATAGATCTTCTAGCACAAGTCTTCTTCTCTGGATCATCGTCATCGATGCATCGTCCTCGAATCATCGTCATCGTCACTGCTGCTGCTATCTCAAACAATCTCTGATGTAGGCCCACCACATGTAGGTCTTCATCATCACTGGCCATACTGTGGAATCCGCAGTACTTATTACGTGCGTCACAAAACCTCGAAAGAGCATCCCAGGATGTTACGGGTAAACAACTTTGACTTGTAGGATCTCCCAGGGCGCTATTACATGTGACCCCACCACAAAAACTCGAAAAACCATCCCAGGATGTTATGGGTACACAACTCCGACCTGAAGGATCTCCCAGGGCACAAATTACATGTGGTTACCACAAAACCTCGCAAGAGCATCCCAGGATGTTACGGGTACACAACTCCAACCTGAAGGATCTCCCAGGGTACAAATTACATGTGGTCATGGAAAAACCTCTCAAGAGCATCCCAGGATGTTACGGGTACACAACTCTGACCTGTAGGATCTCCCAGGGCCCAAATTACATGCCATAGGACAAAACCTCTAAAGAGCATCCCAGGATGTTACCGGTACACAACTCCGACCTGAAGGATCTCCCAGGGAACAAATTACATGTCCTCCTAGAGCAATGTCTTGAAAGAGAATCCCAGGCTATTATGGGTACACAACTCCGACCTATAGGATCTCCTAGACATGCTCATCTGCACAACCTGATACACAGCCACAAAGTATCATCCTGATACTCACCATACATCATCCTGATGTACACATGATCATCCTGATCATAATCACTACAACATCCTGCTGCATGTCATCTGGAGCAACATCCTAAAGCGCGTCATACATGATCATCCTGATTGTACAATGCATCTACCTGATGCATACATAGTATCTGTCTGATATATATCATCATACATGATCTACCTGATCATACAATGTATCCACCTGATACATATACAAATACATGATCCACTTGATCATACCTGATACATATCAACATACATGATCTGCCTAATCATAAAACGTATCCACCTGATACAAATACAGATACATGATCCACCTGATCATACTTGATACATATCAACATACATGATGTACCTGATCATATCCAGCATCCAACATGATGCGTACATACATAAATGATCCAATTGATCATATCCAACATCCAACATGATGCGTACATACATAAATGATCCAACTGATCATATCCAGCATCCAACATGATGTGTACATACATAAATGATGCAACTGATCATGTACAGCATCAACATGATGCATACATACAAAAAAATGTAAATGATCCAACTGATCATATAGAGCAGAAACTAGAACATCATCCTGATTCTCATCATCTAGTGCTTACATCTACAGCCATGTGAAAGATCTCCCTTCCACCATGCTAGGAATGGCAACAACAAATGTCTCCATCACTTCTTCCTCGAAGGGTCGTCAATCTGAAGAACACCGAGCCTCTCTCTGAACTACTCGAACTTCACTCTCACTAGTGGCTTCGTCAACACATCTGCAATATGCTCATCCATCACTACAGGAGCTTCATTGCTCCTCTCTGCACCATATCCCTGATATAGTGGTATTTGATCTCTATGTGTTTTGACCTGTCGTGGAACACCGGGTTCTCAGAAAGCTTCACACAACTCTGGTTGTCACAAAAGATACCAGTAGTCTCTAGTGGGAGATCAAATAAATCTGACAGTAGCTTCCAAATCCATACTGCCTCACAACTAGCCGAACAGGCTACAACATCCTCTACCTCGGCTGTACTCAGTGCTACGCAGGACTGCTTCCTGCTAAACCAAGAGATCACACCTGATCCCATACTGAAGCAGCACCCAAATGTGCTCTTCCTATCTGCAGCACTTCCTGCCCAATCCAAATCAACATAACCCTGTAGGTTAAACTTTTGATTAACATCATACTTGAGCCCATAATCAACTGTACCCTTCAGGTATCTCAGAATATGCTTTATAGCAACCAGGTGAACACTCCTCAGATCCGTTAGGAACTGGCTCAATGTGTTCACTGCAAAGCAAATATCTGGTTTTGTATTTGTCAGGTACATCAAAGACCCAATCATCTGATGATACATAGAGACATCGACCGGCTTAGATGAAGCATCACAAAGAAGCTTCAGGTTTGATGCCATAGGTGTGACCATGGAATTGCAATCCATCATCCCAAACCTCTTCAGGATATCTACTGTATACTTCCCTTGTCCAAGGAAGATCCCATCTGCACTCTGCCACACCTCCATACCTAGAAAATAGTGCATCATCCCCAAGTCCTTCATATCGAACTCGGTAATAAGCTTCCTCTTTGTATCGGCAATCAGCCTATCATATCCTATTACAAATAGGTCATCCACATATAGGATTAGTATCACAGGATTTCCTTCCTCAACCTTGTAGTAAAGGTTGGAATCCTCTTT
Source organism: Larix kaempferi (assembly GCA_027924585.1). Classification (NCBI taxonomy): domain Eukaryota; kingdom Viridiplantae; phylum Streptophyta; class Pinopsida; order Pinales; family Pinaceae; genus Larix; species Larix kaempferi. The sequence continues at coordinate 217,531 of BSBM01001777.1, forward strand.
ACTCTTGGTAAAGCCCAAACTAGATAGGAAGCTGTCCATCCTACCATACCAAGTTCTGGGAGCTTGCTTTAAGCCATATAAGGATTTCCTCAATCTGTACACATATGACTCCCTATCATCTATTTCAAAACCGAGTGGCTACTCCACATACACTTCCTCTTCAACTACACCATTCAAAAAGGTAGTCTTGACATCCATCTAGTGTATCTTCCATTTCATTGCTGCAGCTAGGGCAAGTACTTTTCTGATGGAAGTGTACCTGGCTATAGGAGCAAAAGTTTCTTCATAATCTATTCCCTCTTTCTAAGAGAAACCACGAGCTACGAATCTTGCCTTATATTTCTCTATGTTGCCATCTACAGCATGCTTGATCTTGTAGATCCATTTGGAAGTCACAACAGACTTCCCTTCAGGTCTTTGGACAACATCCCAAACATCATTCTTCATTATTGATTGGTATTCCTCGACCATGGCATCCTTCCATTCTTTCTTTTCCACTACTTCTTCATAACTAGAAGGTTCTTTGTTCATGATATCACAGAGTAAAGCAACATAGCTGGTATGTGATCTAGTTCTCTTCTTTGCTCTGTGTTCTTCTTCTGGAATACCATATCTTTCTACATCTTGAATGAGCTCTCTAGCCCATGCAGGTTTCCTCTTGTGAGAGTTATTCTCACGGGGTGGATCTACAGGTTCTTGCGGATCTTCAATTTCATGATCTGCATCTGGAATTGCTTCAGTCATAGTAGTGTCTTGAAATCTAGTTTCCTTAGGTTCTTCATAATCTTCAGCAGGTGTCTTTCTTGATTTGATGAATGCTGGGTTTTCATCAAATGTCACATCCCTGCTAACATTGATCTTTTTGAACCCTGGAAAGTATACTCTGTAAGCCTTCGATCTTTCACTGTAACCCACAAAGATACCCTTCTTTCCTGAAGGATCTAGCTTAGTCCTCTTTTCCATTGGGACATGAGTATATACTGGACAACCAAATATTCTGAGATGGCTGACTTCAAGTTTCTTACCAGAGAAGACCTCTTTTGGTGTTTTGTTGTCCAATATCTTGTGGGTTGTTCTGTTCTGCATATATACAGTTGTCCTAGCTACTTCTGCCCATAGATGCATAGGCAGATCCTGGTCATGCAGCATTGCCCTTGCTGCTTCCATGATTGTTCTATTCTTTCTTTCTGCAACTCCATTCTGTTGTGGATTGTAAGGAGCAGTCAACTCCCTCTTAATCCCTGAATCACTGCTGAGCTTCTTGAAGTCACCTGAAGTGAATTCTCCACCATTGTCAGATCTAAATGTTTTGATCTTTTTATCAGTTTGGTTTTCCATCAAGGTTTTGAATTCCTTGAATTTATCAAACACTTCTTCTTTGTTCTTCAAGAAGTAAACCCAAGTCTTCCTATAGAAGTCATCAATGAAAGAGACATAGTAAACATACCCACTCAGAGAACTTGATGACATCAGACCGCATACATCAGAGTGGATGATTTCCAATATACTTTTAGCCTTGCTTTCACTGCTTGGAAATGCCTTCTTTATGTTCTTTCCTTTTGCACATCCTTTGCAAACACCTTCATGCTTGGTCTTGATTTCAGGAAGACCTTCTACAACTTTGCTTGCAATTGGTAATGCTCTGTAGTGCATATGTGCAAGTCTTCTATGCCAAAGTTCACTTGGCTCCATGGAATCATGTACCATGGAATGTTCAGGTTGTCCCTTCAATTTATACAATCCTCCCTCTTACTCTCCAATCAGCACTGCATCATCAATAGTTTTACCCTTTGGCCACATTAGGACTTGGCCATCTACAAATGCAACCCTCATGCCTTTTGAATCCAATGCAGAGATGGAGAGTAGATTCTTCTTGAGCCCAGGTACATAAAGAACTTCTTTCATCTTTAAATACTTTCCAGATTCTAGGTTGTAGGAGGCTTCACCACTTCCTTTGATGGGATATTGATAATCATCCCCAAATTTCACCTTATGGGGTGATTCATGTTCAGATAAGTTTACAAAAGATTATTTAAACCCAGTAATGTGCTTGGAAGCCCCACTGTCAATAAGCCAATCATTACAACCATGAGAAATAGTACTTGTGAGAGCAGATATTAGAACATACTCTTCTTCGCTTGATGAATCATCATCACTTTCTACTCTAGACTTCTTCTTTGGAGGTTCATCATCTTCAGCAGCATGAGCGTGGTACCTTCTTTTGCTGCCCTTCTTCTTCTTGTTGAAGTCGTTGTTGTTGTTGTCCCTTTTGTTCTTGGGAAATTATGAAGCAAAGTGATCCTTCTCATTGCATGTGAAGCACCTTAGATCCTTCTTATTCTTTTGGTGATAGTGAGTGGATCTCTTCTGCTGAGAGTGCTCCTTTTTAGGCTTGCTTCTTTTGGTGTGATCTGCAAGAGCTTGATCTTCACTTCCCATCTTTTCTTCTCGAGCCACAAGCCTAGCTTCTTCTTGAGAGCATTCCTCCCACAGTCTACTGAAAGAGATCAATTTCTTTCTTGCACAAATTCCTTGAATAAAGGAGTCCCATGGCCTAGGTAGGCCATTCAGAGTGGTCATAACAACTTCACCATTGTCCACTACTTCATCCATAGCTTCAAGTTGTTCCTTGATCTGAGAGACCTTGGAGAAGTAATATTGAATGGTCTCTCCATTCAGCATCTTGACTCCTTTCAATTGATTCCGCAGAGTCATCTTCTGATTTATGTTCTTCCCTTCAAACAACTTGGTCAGGGAGTCAAACATCTCCTTGGGTGTCTTTAGAGATGACACATGTGGTATAAGATGGTCTTTGATAGAATCAACAATGATTCTCTTTGCCTTGACCAAGTTCTTCTTATGTAATACCTTAGCCTCTTCATCCTTTGGGATAGGGACCTCAAAGCTAATGTAGGAGTCCAATTCATTTTCTTCCAGGATTAACCCAATCCTATACATCTAGGCTCGAAAATTATTAGCCCCTTAAAGCTTATCCTCAAGATTGGTGTGGTGAGACATCTTAAAGAGTACTTCAAATGGAAATAGAAAAGACTTAGGTATTACCACTTGCTTCGCTGAAAAACTGGATCTGGTCCCAAATTAGGGTTTGTCGGAAAAACCATAAAAATTCAAAAAGTGAATTTAAACTTTCTGAAAGGATAGAAAGATGTTCCTTGATGATCTGATCATCTTGGTGTATTTAGAATTTGAGATCTGCAAAGCTTCACCCTTCATAAATGCCTTTTAGTTTTCCCAGGTTCACTAGGGAGGACCCTGAATTAGGGTTTTTGTTTCCCGGATATTTACTTAGCCAAAAATCTCGATCCAAAGCTCTAAACTTCAATTTTTCCAAGGAGCTTCGAGCTATGTATTCAAATTTCAGAAATTCCTATTTTTATGGAAACCCTAATTTTTAGGGCCAAATCTGAAAATGCTCAGAATTGAATTCTGATTGGACAGATAGATTCGACTTGATGAGTAGAGTCAATCTACTATACTGCTTTTCCAAAATCTGTGGAGAGAAATCCAATAAACAAGAAACCCTAGTTTTCGTCACTGCACACTGTCTTCTTCTCAGGTTAGCTCTGATACCATGTTAAATTTTGAGCATTAATTCACAATACTCTAGGATCTTTACTGAGAGAACAACATGTACATTATATCAATGCATATCAATCATAACAAGCATGTCAATAATCACAAGAATCAAAAGCATGGGAGACAATAGACATAGAGTTTCCGTGGGGGAAACCCTAAGGTGAAAAACCCCACAACTTCCTCAGAGATAGAGAGAGCAATAGCTCAACAAAAGTACAACCAAATACATAGAGATAGTCTTCTACTAGCAGATGATCCTCCTCCTCACATGTGCACCACTTTCCGAGTGAAGGAAGAATGAGTTTCTGAGTGATCCAAATAGAGATCTACCGATCTCTATTTATACGTGTTCTATTTTCCCAATAACCTTATGGGGCCGACTTGTCTATCTAGGTACAATAACCACATGTTACATAAATCAGGGCTGACCCCACACATGGTGGTCTAATAACCCATCGGCAAGTTAACACACTTGCTACATTTGTCAATACACATGACGACACTTCCGTATAGAGGAATGACACATCTCTATAGGAGTACAATAATATATAAATGAAATACATGGATGAAATACATTCCAAAGTTACATATACATCAATAGTTTGTTAGATGGTGAAAACGATCATGATCATGACATGTTTATGCAATTTATGTGGTGAAAATGATGATCATGGAACATTTATGTTTATTTTTATTATTACATATCTGTGTTATATGATGTTTAAATATGTTAGATGTATATTTTAGTTGAATATGTAATGTAACTCTTATGATGGTATGCTCATGCTTATTTTTGGTTTGATGTAAATGATGGTATGATGGGATGATGGTGTTTATTTTTATGTTTGTTAGATTCTAACAATGGTAATGATGGTATGTTTATGTTTATGTCATGAAAATGATGATGATGTAGGTACATTTATGTTTAGGCTTATGGTTATGTTTAAATGCCAATTTCATTAAACTTGGACTTATTCCAATCCAAGTCACTTTGAAGACAGGGCTAAAACCACCTTTCTAAACTCCAAAATCAAGCAAAATCTGCTTCCAAAACTGCCAAATTCAGGTTCCAAAAGTGCCAAAACCGGTTCCAAAAGTACCATAATCGGTTCCGAAAGTGCCAAAACCGATTCCAAAATTGCCAAAACCGAATCCGAAAGTACCAAATCAAGGTTCCAAAAGTGACAAAACCAGTTCCTAAATAGCCAAAAAACGGTTCCAAAAGTGCAAAATCTAGTTCCGAAAGTGACCAAACCGGCTCCAAAACTGCCAAATCCATTTCGAAAAGTGCCAAAATCCAGGTTCCAAAACCATAATTTTTCTTTTGATATTTACGTCTATATAATATGATGGTCATTTGAAGTTGAATGCCATTAACCAACACCCCATTTTTTAATGAGGCGCAAGCTAAATGAATGAAGGGGCGACCGACCCTTCTTCTGCCCATTATTATTTTCATTATAGTTCTAGAATGCAAGAAGGGTGGTTCGATCCTTCCTGTGTTCACCATTCTGGATACAGGTGAATTGTCAGATATTTGTGTTCTCAATTATCTACTAAAACAAGGGGCGGCCGATCCTTCTTGTCAGCAGTCAGGATAAATATTGTTTACATGTTATAACATAGGCAATGTTCTGATCCCTGTCACATAATGAGGAACACGGTAGTGGGGAAATGTTGTCCCAACCTTCGTAGATTAATTGTTCTTCATTTCTCTTTTAAATGAAGGGTCGAACGACCCTTCTTGTGCTTAGTATTTTTGCAGTCTTCGACATTCAAGATATACATGAATTTGCAGCCTATACTTCGTAGGTTGAATATTTTCACAATTCCCTCATAAATAAAGGGGCGGTCGACCCTTCTTCTGCGCAATATTATTTCAATACTAGTTCTAGACCGCCCAAAGGGTCGACTGACCCTTCTTGTCATTTATATTTATCCAGTATTGACCCTTATGGTTATACATGAATTGATCTCTATTTTGGAAGGCAAAAATCTCACATGTGTGAGCCTCAAAGAGAGAACTGATGCCATAGGAAGTGAAGAAATGGCATCTATGATGACATGGCATCTATGATGATATGGAATGTGTGATGATGACATGACATGTATGATGACATGGCATGTATGATTACATGGCATATATGATGACATGGCATTGAAAGACACATGATGGTGTTCTGATGTTATCATTAAGTCAGTGTTGCAATGTGACATCATTCTGGAAAAGTATGGCAAGTTTGTGAAACTTTGGAAATTGACAAAGTATGGAAAAAGTAGTAAAAAATGTTTGAGAGAATGCCCGCCATAATTCATGGTTTCAGAAAAATGCACGCACCGTCATATCATGCTATAGCTTGTTGAAGTGGCTATCTATAGTTATACATGATTGCGGATTGCGGGAACTGTTTGAGTAATGGATTTGCGACATGAGTTTCCGTAACCCACAATTCGGATTGCGGATTGTGGATTGTGGGAAACTTTGGTTTGTTTTTATTTCGTGTAGTAGTCCCGCAACCCGCAATTGTAGATTGCGGGAACATTGTATATATTTCAAAACAATTAAACACCTGCAACTCGTCTTCCTCATTCCCCAGATTAGATCTCAGCTGTCGACTTGTCTTAATCTTACGGCCTAGAATTAAGCCGACGGAATTAATAAATATGTTGATTTTGTTTCTGTTTATTTTTATTAATTTTCATCTTCGAAAATTACCTGCTGTGTGGATTTTACTGCCAAGTCCATTTCAAAAATTGCCAAATCTAGTATCCAAAACCATACTTTTTCTTTTGATATTGTCACTTTTGAAATTTGTTTTTGCGGTGTTCCGATATAATAATTTTGATGGTCGTTTGAAGTAGTAAAAAATATACAAATTATCAGATGAATCGGTGTCTGCATAATATGACGGTCATTTGAAGTTGAATTTCATTAACCGACACCCCATTTTGAATGAGGCTCAAGATAAATGAATGAAGGGTTAGCTGACCCTTCTTCTTCCCACTATTTTTTTCATAATAGTTCTAGACTGCAAGAAGGGTGGTACAATCCTTCCTGTGTTCACTATTATGGATACAGGTGAATTGTCGGATATTGGTGTTCACAATTATCTACTAAAGAAGGGGTGGCCGATCATTCTTTCCAGTAGTCAAAAGTCCCAAGAAATATTGTTTAGATGTTATAACTTAGGCAATGTCCCGATCCCTACCATATACTGTAGAAGTCAGTTGTGGGGAATTGTCGTGCCAACCTTCGTAGATTTAATACTTTTTCATTTCTCTTTTAAATGAAGGAACGATCGACCCTTCTTGTGATGTTAGTATTTTTGCAGTCCTCACTATTCAGGATATAGATGAATTGACAACCTATACTTCATAGGTTGAATATTTGGACAATTCCCTCATAAATGAAGGGGCAATCGACCCTTCTTATGCCCAATATTATCTTCATACTAGTTCTAGACTGCAAGAATGGTCATCTGATCCTTCTTGTGTTCATCAGTCTTGATACAGGTGAATTAATAGATATTCGGATTTGATTCTCGCAACCCTCATTTGCGGATTCCAGGAATATTATTGTAAATGTTTGTGTTCTGCATTTCCACAACCCGCAATGCGGATTGTGGGAACAGTTCGAATAATGGATTTGCGATTCTCCTCTCAACATAGTTTGTCATTGCAGAGTCTTGATCAAATTCCTTGGTGGTATAGTGAAGAGGATCAATGGAGTTTTACGCATTCCAGGTTCTGCGTGTAACCTAGTATTATTAACAAAACTTATTCATATTCATGTTAGGTTCCTTTTATCTAACAAAGGGTGTAAAATGGTCTAGTAATCTATGGTGTTTGCTAAGGGTGATTGTGTGGGAACTCTATTCAATGTTGATACATGTATTGTTCAATGTAATAGTTATTCAATTTCTACAGTGAACAAACAATCACTAGGATCTACAACCTCACAATTAGAACATGTACATACCTCTAATGGTCATGAATTTTGGGTACCTAAACAATCCCTTGCTTCAAAAATGAAGTTACCTATAAAGGTGAAAATTCCAATGTCTAAAATATTCACTCATTGTTTGAATAGCCAGTCAATCGGCTAAGTTATAACATATAAAAATGGTTTCTCCCGACTTCTGTTTTCCGAAAAGAAGGATCGACCGCCCCTTCTTTTCGTAGTTAATTGTGAAAACATTTATCCAAAAATTCAGATATATCCATAATGGAGAACACAAGAAGGGTCAACCAACCCTTCTTGCAATGTCGAACTATTATGAAAATAATATTGGGAATACGAAGTGTCGGCCAACCTTTCAATTACGAGGCAATTTTCAAAATAGAACACCTTGGATGCTTTAACATATAAAAATTGTTTCTCCCGACTTCTGTTTTCCAACAAGAAGGATCGACCGCCTGTTCTTTTCGTAGTAAATTGTTAAAACCTTTATCCAACAATTCATCTATATCCCTAATAGAGAACACGAGAAGGATCGACCGACCCTTCTTGCGGTGTCAAATTATTATGAAAATAATATTAGGAATAAGAAGGGTCAGCCGACCTTTCATTTACGAGGGAATTGTAACAATAGAAGACCTTGGAGAAAGAGCGGCAGCTCTTTCTCTGAGAATATTTCCACTTGCCAACCAAGCCTTTGAAGCAAAACGTCTATAAATTTTGTTGTTTAAATGTTGATATCTAGTATACCAGGGTGACACGTGGAAGGATCATATTGTGACATGTGGCATATTTGATTTGGAAAATTGAGTATTAGAAATATAGTTTAATTATAGTATTGACTTGTATAGAATATTTTCTCCTCTGAGCACCACTGAATCCATGCTACGTTTTGTTCTCTATTAAACACTATGTTTTAAATATGCTTGGGTGAACTACAAGAGGAAGTGAATAATTATAGTATCATTTGTGGTCTCACAGTATAACTACCTCTCTAGCTACCGGTACACCCTATTATCTTGGTCATTCACGTTGACTCATCTAGATACTTGCAATCGTTGAGACCTATGGATTGGAAATATTGACACCTAAATCCTCCAAAAACAAAGGTATCGAATGCAAAGACTGTGTTTTGAATATTCTATGCCTATGTTTCATGTTCTAATCAGCCATCAAACCCAAATGGTTTCATGTTCCTAGCTTATGATCCTACCATACTGTGATAAATACCATACTGTGATGATTACCATTGACCCCAACAAGAGACTTTGTTGGTGACAAGACATAAACATTATGTGGAGTGAAAGCATGATGAGATTATTCACACGAATGATACAATCCATCATTTACAGTGAATATTATTAATGCGCTGGAAGCAGGCATGTTGGCCATTTAATGCGCTGGCAGCAGGCATGTTGGCCGTTGGATTTTCAAGGAATCGATTGGAGTGATACGTGTACGATTACTCCAGCAAAATATGTAGTCGCTACAGATGATATCTTTAACCACCATGATCCTGCCATGCTGTGATAATTACCATTCCCCATCCTTCCCAGACTCCCATCCCATTCAATCCATTAACACAGTGGCCACTCACTATATATAGGCTAATCCATCATCACAGTGACCACTCACAGCAAACTAAAATGGAATTTTCCAGTTTGTTCACCTTATATTCCCTGGGTATTCATGGATTTGTCATTATGTTCCTACAACCAGGAGGGGACATAGGGAGATTAAGAAACGTTCTCATATAGGTAGACGATAGATGAAGAAACGTTCTCATATAATGGATCTATTGCACCATTTTCCTGCAAATAAATTTGGGGAGATAATAGGTAGCTTGAGATAATTGAAGAATCTTGATATCCATATTCCAAAGCCTCTTCCTCTTCTCAATTTATTGGAGCAACTTCCTAACTTTGAAAGACTAAATATCCACAAAAAATTTTTCTTGGTAAGAAATCATTTTTGTAGTCATTATTATACACACATCTAATTTAAGTGTTTGCTTATCATTTGCAAAGTATATTTCATTGGTTGAATGCCTTTGCTTCCACTAACTACGGTGTTAGGAGATAACCCGTCTAAGCGGGATGCCCAGACCAACTGTGTTAGGAGCTAACCCGTCCAAGCGGGATGCCCAGACCAACTGTTATGGTGCACTTGGCAATTTAGGAATAGTTTCTCTGTTTTTTTTGTGCATGATGATATGTGTGCTCACGCATTGGCTGCGATAAAACGATTATTTTTGCATTTGTTGGAAATGGTTTCTTTTTATGGCAGCGTGATAAACAGTTATTTGTTTTCTATGTAGGTATTCGAGAGAGATGCAATACCGCCGTGTCTAGTCTATCTTCGAATCTCTGTGCCTCTAGATCATGCTGTCATCTTCTTCTAACTGTGCATATTTATTTTACTCATTTTAAAGATGCGCACCTCACCCATTTCCACTACATTTTATAGTCAGTCCCATGACTGTCGAAAATCTCGAGACTTTCCAGCTCCGCAAAATGAAAAACATAATATTATCAATCATTTATATTTCTTCCTCGATGAATTTTAGCTCACCAACTTAATTCCGTGCATAATTTATCTCCTTTGTTCTAAAATGTTCAGCGACTTTAAATTGTTCTGAAGTTGAATTTAAAATAAAAAAATGCAATTGAAAAGGACCTTCTGAAAGTGGCAATATTGGCTTTGAAAAGGGTGTTTTTCTATTGGAACGGTGTGTTTTTTTACTACTTATGAACCTTAAATTGCAGTTTGTTGTTATAAAACTATGAATTTCAATTCAAAAAGTGTGAATTTAAAATAAACAAATGCAGTTTCTTATTTGAAAAGTGCGAATTTGTAAATGTTCTAAATTTTAAGGTAAGAAAATCAATGTCTAAAATATTCAAGTCACTTTGAAGGCGGGGCTAAAATCGCTTTTATAAACTCCAAAATCAAGCAAAATCTGGCTCCAAAACTGCTAAATCCAGGTTCCAAAAGTGCCAAAACTAGATCCAAAAGTGCCAAATCCGATTTCAAAATTGCCAAAACTAATTCCAAAAGTTCCAAATCAAGGTTCAAAAAGTGACAAAACTGGTTCCAAAAGTGCAAAATCCAGTTCCGAAAGTGACCAAACCGGTTTCAAAATTGCAAAATCCGTTTCCAAAGTGCCAAAATCTAGGTTCCAAAACCATACTTTTTCTTTTGAATGAGGCTCGACATAAATGAATAAAGGGGCAGCGGACCCTTCTTTTGCCTACTATTATTTAATAGTATTAGACTACAAGATGGGTGGTTCGATCCTTCTTGTGTTCACCATTCTGGATATAGGTGAGTTGTCGGATATTGGTGTTCACAATTATCTACTAAAAGAAGGGGCAGCCGATCCTTCTTGTCAGCAGTCGAAAGTCGGGAAAAATATTGTTTACATGTTATAGCATAGGCAATGTCCCGATCGCCGACACATACCGCGGAAGTCGGTAGTGGGGAAATGTTGTCCCAACCTTCGTAGATTAATTGTATTTCATTTCTCTTTTAATTGAAGGGTTGACCGACCCTTCTTGTGCTTAGTATTTTTGCAGTCTTCACCATTCAGGATATACATGAATTAACAGCCTATACTTCGTAGGTTGAATATTTCCACAATTCCCTCATAAATGAAGGGGCGGTCGACACTTCTTCTTCCCAATATTATTTTCATACTAGTTTCGGACTGCCAGAAGGGTCGATTGACCCTTCTTGTGATTTATATTTTTCCATTCTTTACCATTATGGTTATACATGAATTAATCTCTATTTTGGAAAGGGAATATCTCACACGTGTGAGCCTCAAAGAGAGAACTGATGCCAAAAAAATTGATGACATGGAATGTGTCATGAGGTTGGAAAGACACAAGATGGTGTTCTGGTGCTACCGTCCTATCATTTAGTCACTGTTGTAATCTAACATCATTCTCAAAAAGTATGGCAAGTTTGTGAAAGTACTTTGGAAATTGAGAAAGTATGGAAAAAGTAGTCAAAACTGCTCTGATAGAATGCCCGCCATAATTCACGGTTTCAGAAAAATGAACGCACCATCATATTATGCTATAGCTTATTGAAGTGGCTATCTAGTTATACATGATTGCATATTGTGGGAAGAGTTTAAATAATGGATCTGCGACATGCATTTCCGCAACCCACAACCCACAAACTACATTCCCTAGATTAGATCGCAGCCCTCGACTTGTCTTAATCTTACGGCCCATATTTAATCAGACGAAATTAATAAATATGTTGATTCTATTTCTGTTTCCTTTTATTATATTTCATCTTCGAAAATTACTTGTTGTGTGGATTTTACTACGAGTTTTTTCTAGGGATCGTTTTCGCCATTTTTTCCAGCTTTAATGAAGGGTCGGCCAACCTTTCTTTTTCTTAGTATTTTTGTAGTCTTCACAATTCCGGATATACTTGAATTCACAGCCTATACTTCGTAGGTTGAATATTTGCACAATTCCCTCATAAATGAGTTGGGAGGAATTATTCCTCGAGAATGGGGCAACTCCCCAGTTACAGACAGAGCAGAGAGAATGGGGAAGATCCCAGTAGACATGGAGCTCCCCAATAGACACGGAGTAGAGAGAATGGGGCTGCTTTGAATGCGTAGAGGGCCAAGGTACCAGAGTTGTATCCAGCTAGCCGGTGAAGGAACCTGCTAGCAATGCAAGAGCGGCACAACATAATGGCCAAGATTAATTACGAAGAAGTGCAAGGTATAGGGTATAATATAACAAGCATTAAAATTTCTGAGGGGAAATGTAAATTCATGGATGTCAAATAGAACAATTCAGATATATCCATAATGGAGAACACAAGAAGGATTGACCAACTCTACTTGCAGTGTCGAAATACTATGAAAAGAATATTGGTAATCAAAAGGGTCGACCGACCCTTCTTCCAGTGTCAAACTAATCTGAAAATAATATGGGGAATAGGAAGGGTCGACTGACCCTTAAATTACAAAGAAATTGTAAAAATAGAACACCTTGGAAGTTATATCATATAAAAATGGTTTTTCCCGACTTCCATTTTACGAAAGAAGGATCTGCCGCCCCTTCTTTCCATAGTTAATTATCAAAACCTTTATCCATCAATTCAGCTATAGCCATAATGGATAATACAAGAAGGATAGACTGACCCTTCTTGTAGTGTCAAACTATTATGAAAATAATATTGGGAATAAGAAGGGTCGGCCGACCCTTCATTTAGGAGGGAATTGTAACAATGATATCCTAGGGTGACTAGTGGAATGATGATATTGTGACACGTGGAACGATGATATTGTGACATGCGGCATATTTGATTTGGCACATTGAGTATAGCGAGGTTACTAATGTGGGTTTAACCACAACACAACCAGGAAATGAAAATTCACTCATAGCAAGATTACCCTCTGGAAATTGAATAGCAACACTTTTTCTATGGAATATGATGAGTAACAAATTGCCCATATTGGTCTTTGTGTTTAAGAAGAGCATTAAAGATCCCATAATGATTAACTGTAATGAATTGCTAGGCAATTGCTTAGAACCTTTCGGTCTGAGAAATGCAATTATTACATCTGTAACGAAATAACATATAGCATGCGCCAACAAAATTTGGATTATTTGTTTTGGGAGGAAATTATTGATCATATATATAGGCAGCACAACATCGATGTAGATAAGCTTTCAAAAGATGCACTAAAAAAAGAAGTTGGTTATTTGTTTTGGGAGGAAATTATTGATTAGTGATGTTTAGATAAGGGATCAGTAAAGTTCTTTGACTAAGCCCTATTCTGGACTGCTTTTTGACCTAGAAGGGCTAAGTTTCTAAATAGCTGGAATTTTTTTATTTTTCTGGCAGAAGGATGAAATTCTCAGACTGTTTTTGAGAAATTATTGTAATTTTCCAGGAATTCTTTTTGACAATATCTGGTTTACTTCGGCTCTCTAGTGAGTCAAGTAACCTCATGGAACATCATGTACTATTTGATTCAGTTTTGAATAACAATAGTATGATTTTTTCTTTTGAAAAAAAATGGATTATAATGTTCATGTATTTAATTATGCTTGATATGTTCAATGTGTGGAATGAAATTATGTGTAAATAAATGTAAGCCATGAATATGCTATGTTAAGCCTATTAAAAGGTGAATATATATTCATGAATGAGGTTTCTTTCAATTGCATAAGCTATCTGCTGTATTAATTTTGTATGTGAATGATGAATGGCTAAACTCCATTTATGTAATACATGTATGCTTATGCTGTCACAACCTCATTGATGGATGGATGCCTCATGTATGTTCTTAGAATGATAGACATAAGCCTAATTATGAAGCTGTTAATTAGATGCTTAATAACTTAACTTAGAAAATTAACTTAATATGATGATATTAATGACTGTTATGTAATTGCAGTGTGAAACAATATGAATCAAGTAAATAAATTTACTGGTGCATAACCTGCATATAAATCATATGAATGATAAATCAACCACACAGATTTATATGTTTTATTATTTAACAATACAATTTAAACAGATTTACATTTTCGGAAACCAAACTTGACACTTTACAAGAATTATAATCACAGTGAAATTGGACATACTAGTACAAACAAACATTCAAGTGTATTATTTAACAAAATACTTCCATTTTTATTTTATTCACAATTGGCCTCACATCGCCCATGCCATCCAGGTGCAGCAAGCAAGGCCATAATTTATCTAGCAAAAATGTGTCATTGACATCGTCGGATTAATTATAAGTTTTTGTTGTAATACAGTTTCCTTCATTGTTAGAAACATGTTTTTCTTCGGTGTCATCAACAATCACAGTATTTGTCCGATCCCAACCATGGTTCAAAGTGTCCCAAACTATACTTAAAGTCTTACAATATACATTAGGATTTCCAACACCCTAAAAACCCTCTTTGGGTACGGAAGAACAATTTTCGTGTGTTAAAATTAATCTAAATTGTTCCCTTTTCAATCCTGTTCTTTGTAATAATTTAGGCAAAAACTCGTCAACGTTTTTTTGTTGAGCAGATGTCCATACCCCAACCTCAAAAATATGAAATCATTTTTCAAAAAATTCCTTTAAGCCTGGGCATATAAAATAATACTTTGTTGATGTTTCGATATCCGGTGGTCGTCACAATCCAAGTTTTTGTTTTCTATGTATTGCGTGTAACAAAACTCCATTGAAATAAAAAATGATCAATGGTTTACTAGAAACAAATTTTCTAGTACTATCTGCAAACAAAAAACACACACACACAAACCAATCAATAAAATATTATGGTTCAATGTTTCTAAGTATATTGCTTTCATGTTCAACAATTTTTTAAACACATTACCAGATACATGGTACGATGTCCATAAATAAGATGAGAACTGTGCAATAAAACTTACATCAATTAAATGTAGGAGTAACTGTAAAAAATATACAAATCACTAAATGAATATATTTTGTACAATATGATGGTCATCTCAAATTCAATGTGTTTAACCAACACCCCATTTTTGAACGAGGCCCGAGATAATTCAACAGAGCACACAACATTGTTTTTATAGTTATATCACTCTCTTGTGAACCATCAAATTTCCAACTAGTTGGCATTTTCAAGCAGTTTTCGTTGCTATTATCGGTTGATTGATATTGCCCTTCATCTATAAAGAACATGTCCGTTTGTTTATATATATTTCCATATTGGCTAAGTACATCCTTGAAGGGCTTTTTGTATATGTTCAGTACTTCACCAACATTATAGTATGCAGACATTGAGTAATTATAAATAGAACTATGTTTGCATTACTCTCGACTCCAAATAAATACAAATTCTTCATTTTTCAACCTTTCAAATACACCCAGGAAATTTTTAATTTCCATGTTGTCGAGCCTGAAAAACCACAGAGCAACGTCAAAATGCTCTCTGGCAACACTGATAATTTTGTGGCTGAACATGCGTGTATAATAATGACAGAATTTATGGACAAAATGAGGTTGTTTGGAAGAATCTTCAATGTTGGGTAACATCCGAACTCCAAAGAGCAATCCCTCTACTCCCAAGACCAATAGTTTCTTTTACGGTGATATCCTCACTGCATACAAGAACAGTTACTATATATATAACCACAACAACAACACTTTGTTCATGAAGTTAATGATCACAACAGATTCGATTGATTTAATAAAAGCATCACACTGAACTAATAATATGTTACATTCAGACAAAAATAGCAACGTCTCCAGAAAAAACAGAAAACACATTGAATGGTTTAAAATAGGCAATGATAGATTACATCTAGAAAATTTAGGCAATGATAGGTTACATTTGATAGTTTCTAATATCAACTGATTCTTGCATTTTACTCAAATGCTTCCAAACTCCATGTACCAATTCAGTATTTGTTCGAAGGGACGATCCAATAAAGGGCTTACACAAAATTTAGTTTTGAAATGGAACTGCTTTCTCAACATCACCCTCCAAAACAATCATTGATATATTAATTTCCGAAGTTTGCATTGGGAACTCCTTCCACACACTCTCCATATTTTTTTGTGTATTTCCTTTTTGATCGGAGGTACATCTGTCTCGAAACCAAATAAATAAAAAATGTTGCTCATATGATTTATCTTTACCGCATGCCAACAAAAATTTTGTAAGCAGTAGCTTCCCCAAAGTGACACCACATTTAGATGACCAAATCCCAACACTAAATTTGGAAACAAGTAAATCCAAAAATCGAATGGCATTTGTTTGTGCCTCATATGAAGTTTTTCTATGTTTAAATTCACGATTTATTAGAGTAGTCTCTTCACGCTTTTTTACTCTTTCCCCTTTTTTATCTCTTTTGGAGTAATTTTCTATGACTTTCTTGTGAAATAGAAAACCTTCCATTTCTAATATCAATAACATTTTTGTATGGGGAGCTGCACATAAATATTGTTTTTCATTATATATACTTCGGAATAAATTTTTTTTATCAATTTAAGTAGAAAATATTGTCTTTTACCTGTCAATGGTAGGCCAACATTTGGCTAGTGAGTAACATCGCTAGAGACACCGCATTTTGACACCAAGGCACCCTCTCCAAGTTCAATATTGGCCAAGTCCCCTTCTTGTGTTGCATTGTTCAAGCTCTCGCCTTGTTCATTATTGTCCAAGCTCCCACCTGGTCCCTTATTCTCCAATGTGACTTGCTGGCCAATCTCCAGGGACATCGTCGATGCTTGCTCTGGTTGTGGATGATCCACATGTTGACCTAGAAATGTGCAGGTATACATTTTATATAATTTTTTGCAAGTCACTATCCCCTTTCATAATTTACTTAATTTAACCATGATCTGTGAAAAATAATTTTTTACCTTCTTGTCCTGTTTTGTAGTTCTTTGTAGATTGTCTATCACCTTCAATTTCGTCATCGAATATTGTAATTCAATTGGAGGATACCTGGGTATGCTCTTTATTTGAAGTTGTAGTAGAATAGGAATTTACAAAAGTTATTGAAAATAACCGACTGATAAAAGTAAAATAAAATCAAAGACATCTGAAAATGTTAATAGAAATACCTTGTTTGAGAAAAAAGTAAAATAAAATTCAAAAGTAAAATAAAATCAAAGACATCTAAAAATGTTAATAGAAATACCTTGTTTTTTACCCAATTCATGATAGAAGTTGTTCATGAAAAGCTCTTGTTGTGTTGTCTCCACAATAGAAATAACTATTCTATCTGTAGACCTGGTGTTAGGATATTTAGACACTTAGGAGTTAGTTAAGATCAACTTGTGTAATATATCCGTTAGGGATAGTGTGTTTCTTTAGTATGCATTAGTATGCATTTGTAAATACTTAATCCGACGGTCACGATATGTTTCCGACATAGAGTGATCCGACGGCTCAACTTCTCTTAGATCAAACCTAACCTTGATCCTTGGCTTAACACCTGATTGGACCATGATGTCTATTTAAAGAGCATAGAGGGTCATTGTTTAGTTGATCGATTATGAGAAGCTCATTTGTAACTTTCTTTCTTTGCATAATAAATTGTCCCATAGAAGCTATTTGGCCGCGGCCGTGGAGTGTTTCCCTCAAGAGGGTTTAAACCACGTCAAAACATCGGTGTGTTGATCTGTGATCTCTTTGTGTGAAGTGGTTGCTCTTGGTGTTCATTCCTTTGGTAGTACCCTATGTACCCGAACATGGTATCAGAGATTTTATGAAGTGCCGCTTCCGGTTATGATCTAGATCTTGAACTGTTGTTGCCGAAACTCGAAAGGGTTTCTAGTTCTGGTATTTATGTGCATTTTTGGGCTTTGGGAGGTGTTCCATTGCGTCCAGAGCGTCGTTTCCATTGGAAAATAGTTTTCGTTTGATCGAAAACGGTTCCCGGTTGCTCCAGAAACACGTATTTCATCAGATCTGAAGGTATAATGTTACAGTGACGCATTTTTTTATTTCGTTTTTTGAAAAGAAAAAAAAATCTCATATTTCATCTTTTTTTTACTGTTAGATTTTTTTTGGTTCGGATTGTTGCTTTCCTGTCTGCGTATTCTCTTTTCCGTGCACCTTGAGTGATCTCGGCAAATCAGAAACAGAAAGGGAAATGGTTTTTCTCGGCTGCGTATGCTCTTTGCCGTGCACCTTGCGCGATCTCGACAAATCAAAAATAGAGAGAAAACGTCTACTTTCCGGGCAAGCTAACAAGATCTAACTCCACAAGTGTGGGAAAGTTTTTTTTGTTTCGATTTGTGGTCTGTTTTGCAGGAAAAAGGGCAAGCACGCAAACCGAGCAAGAAGTGTAAAAAAAAAAAAAAAAAAAAAAACCCTTCCTCATTCCCATATTTTACATACCTTTTAATCTAGCTCACTTGGTTCAAAGTTGCTTTATTCCTTAATAGGTCTTGAGTTCAAGTCTTAGGAAGTTACTTTTAAAAGAAAAAGTGCATGCAATTTCTATTTTCAAGTTACTTTATTGTAAAAGTGCATCTCGCTTAAATAATAAAAAATAAAAATACAAGTGAGTCACTTAAGTTTTTTATTTATTGTTGCACTATTTAAAAGTAATATCATTGTAAAAGTGAAATCACTTATTTTACAAAAGTGGTTCACTTAAAGCAACTTTCTTGTAAAGTGACTGTCAAAAGGTTTATCTTGGGAAGAGGGGGGTTCTTTTTTTTTTTGCTGGACATTCTCTAGCTGCCACGTCATTATTGGGGACATCTTCAACAGTTTCTTTGTTCAAGCATAACTTCATCATACAGAGTCAGTTTTCAGTGCCGTTTTTTTTTAAACCGCCTATTTTTTCGAGCTCTTCACATCCAGACTATTGGTTTTTGCTTTTACAACCATTAATTTACAAATATGGCCGCCCATTGTGGTATTCTACTTAACAGTTCCAACTATTTCACATGGAAATCTCGTATGGAGGATGTTCTACAAAGTAGGGGACTTTTAAGAATTACCACAGGGAAAGAAAAAGAACCCACTGATGATGATAAGAAAATAAAATCGGCAAATAGATGTGATGAAGCTCATGGATTGATTGGGATGTCAATCTCTACTGATTTGCGACTCCACATATTTGGAATTGATGAACCTAATACTGCTTGGGACAAGTTGGAAACTGTGTTTGGTAAACACAATGAAATTCGAGGCCATCAACTCGAAAATGAGTTGATTTCTTTAAATCCAAGTGACTTTTCATGCATTCAAGATTATTTATCTAAGTACAAAACTCTTAAACTCTTATGTGCAGAATGTAAGATTGAGAGGGAAGACAAACAGTGCATTTATCATATTCTTTCCAAACTTGGACCTGCATATTCTGTTTTTGTATCTACATTTTACTCCATGAAAGAATCCTTGAATGCAGCTAGCTATCAAGAGCCTAGTCTTGAATCCTTTTGTGATTCCCTGATTAGAGAACAAGATAAACTCATTCATCTTGGAATAATCAACAATGCAGATACATCTGGGAAAGCCTTATTGTCCCAACAAAAAGAAAAGTCCAAGCCTCCCAAGAAACAAAATTTTCGCAATAATAAGTCAAACAAGGGTCCAAAACCCTCTCATTCAACTCCTTCTTTAAAAAATGACAAAGGATCCAAGCCAAAAGGCAAGAAGACTGAGCATCATTGCAACTATTGCGGGAAAGATAATCATGATGAATCTAAGTGTTTCAAGAAGATGGCAGCCTTGGAAGCAGCAATGAAGAAGCACCACATCAACCTAGATTCGCCTTCAGAATCTACCTCTCATGGACATGCACTTTGTGCTTCTGGTTATTCTTATAATGCATCTTCTTCTTCTACTTCAAATGAATAGCTCATTGATTCTGGAGCATCTTATCATATGGCTAAGGATCAAGCCATCTTTTCTACTATGCATGAATGTAACACCAAACAAATATTTGTTGGTGATGATAGATCTCTAAGTGTTGTAGGAGCTGGAACAGTTCCAGTAGATAATGGTCATTTTAGTGATGTACTATGTGTTCCAAGAATTTCCTGCAATTTGTTATCAGTCTATCAGATCACTCATTCTGGTGAAGGTAAAACTGTGACCTTTACACCTCACCAAGTTGTAATCAAGGATTTTAAAGATCCTCAACAGGTTCTAGCTACCGGAATTGTTGATGATATTACCAGGTTGTACAAGTTTAACAACTTTGGGTCATCACCTTTCCCTTCAGTTTTTGTTGCTCATAGTGATAACTTGAACAAACTTTGGCATGAGCTATCTGGTCACTTAAATTATCTCTCATTGCAACAACTATGTAAAGAAAATATGGTGACAGGTCTTCCGATGGTATCTTGCAGAGTTGGTGTTTGCTCCGGTTGTGTACTCGGAAAACATCATCGGGACAGTTTTGACAAACGTGCCTCTTGGCACGCCTCAGTTCCCTTGGAGCTTGTGCATAGTGACTTGTGTGGTCCTCTTCCATCTGCTTCCTTTTCTGGTTTCAAATATTTCTTAACTTTCATTGATGATTACACCAGACGCACTTGGGTTTATTTCCTAAAACTTAAGAGCGAAGTATTTAACATGTTCTTGGCCTACAAGGCCCTTGTTGAAAAACAATCTGGTCATCAAATTATTAAGTTAAGATCTGAGAATGGAGGAGAATATGTTAACAAACAGTTCACTACTTTCTGCATTGAACAAGGCATCCAACAACAGCACACTGTTCCATATACACCACAACAAAATGGTGTAGCTGAGCGGAAGAACCGCACTTTAAAAGAAATGGCTAATTGTATGATCCAATCTAAGGGACTAAGTCTTCAATTTTGGGATGAAGCCATAAATTGTGCAAATTACATAGTTAATCGCACCCCCACAAAAGCATTACAAGGTATAACACCGGAAGAAGCATGGAGTAAAATTAAACCTGATGTAAGTCACTTTCGTGTGTTTGGTAGTGAAGCATGGGCTCACATTCCGGATGAAAAACGGAAAGCATTGCAGCCTAAAAGTGAAAAGTGCATATTTTTTTGATATTCTGAAGATGTAAAAGGTTATAGACTTCTTCAACCACATTCTCATGCTATAATCATTAGAAGAGATGTTAAATTTGATGAAAATATCTTGGCCTGCGAGCCTAACTCGGCGAGTGTACCATCTTTGGCCTGCGAGCCTGATTCGGCGTTTGTGCCTTCTTCTTCTTCTTCCAACTTCCTTGACAGGTTTCCAACTCCAGTTTCTGATGATGACAGTGAGGATGAAAATCCACCTCCGCCTGCTCATGTTCCTCCAGTTGCACCAGCACAAGTGCTTCCTCGATGGGTCCGTTCAACATGTGAAGTAGCTGGTGATCTTGCCGGTGATCCTAGAGATCAACGTCGAACACGTTCTCAGTTTCAGCTAGCCTCTTATCTTTTGGCTCAAGTTTCCGAGAATCATGATCCAGAAACTTTTGCAGAAGCTTCAGAGAATCCAGATTGGGATGCAGCCATGGATGAAGAATATTGTTCCTTAATGGCGAACGATACTTGGGATCTTGTACCTCTTCTAAAAGGAAGAAAACTTGTCAGATGTAAATGGGTCTACAGAACTAAGTATGCATCAGATGGAAGTGTTGAAAGACTTAAGGCAAGGTTAGTTGCCAAAGGTTTTTCCCAAGTTGAAGGGATTGACTACAATGAAACCTTTGCTCCCGTCGCCAAAATGAACTCCATCCGCCTTGTTCTTTCCCTTGCAGCCTTACACAATTGGGAAGTCCATCAAATGGATGTCAAGTCTGCCTTCTTACATGGTGATTTACAGGAGGAAATTTACATGGAACAACCTCCTGGCTATGTTCAGAATAACTCTAGCCTTGTCTGCCACCTTAAGAAATCCTTATATGGCCTTAAGCAAGCTCCTAGAGCTTGGTATGCCAAAATGGATAACTTTCTCCTTGACACTGGTTTTTCTAGATGCCATTCTGACCCCAATGTCTATACCAAGAAAGTAGGAAACCATCTCATCATACTTGTTCTATATGTTGATGACCTTATTCTTACTGGTAGTGACCCTAAGCTTATAACCCATGTGAAATCCAGTCTTAAACAAAATTTTGAAATGTCAGACTTAGGACATTTGCATTATTTTCTTGGCCTCCAAGTTCTGCAAACCAAAGAAGGAATCTTTCTTTCTCAGTCTAAGTATGCTTGTGACCTTCTTCGTCGCTTTCACATGGAAGATTGTACACCAGCCCCTTCTCCCTTCCAGTCTGGAGTCAAACTTTCTGCCACTTGTACTTCACCTGAAGTAGATGCCACCTTGTATCGTCAGCTTGTTGGTAGTCTTTTATACTTGACTCATTACCGTCCTGACCTTTCCTTTGCCGTTGGTCGAGTTGCCCGTTATATGCAGACACCTCATGAAAGTCACTAGAAAGCAGCTAAAAGAATACTTCGATATATTCGAGGTACAGTTCAGTTTGGGATTCATTACAGTACAGGGGGGAAACCTTTGTTGGTTGGTTTCACTGATTCAGATTGGGCCGGCGATCCTGATGATCGAAAGTCTACTGCAGATTATGTTTTCAGTCTGGGATCTGGACCTATTACTTGGGCTTGTAAGAAACAACAAGCTCTTTCTCTTTCTTCAGCAGAGGCAGAATATCGAGCAGCAGTTAATGCCAGTCAGGAAGCTTTATGGCTTCGATAGATCCTTTCAGAGTTTGGATTTGAGCAGCAGCATCCTACTCCACTTTGGTGCGACAATCAAAGTGCCATCAAACTTGCCAAAGATCCAGTTCTACATCAACGCAGCAAACACATTGAGCTACATATGCACTTCATCAGAAATCTTGTTCATGATCGTGTTCTTGAAGTGCTCTTTTGCCCTACAGATGATCAAGTTGCAGACATCTTCACCAAGTCTCTTACAGAAGCGAAGTTTTCTAAACTTCGATCTATGTTAGGAGTTCAGGAACTTGTCATCAAGGGGGGATAGGCTCTAATGCCTCCTTCCTTCTCCTAATAGTGTCACTTTTGTAAATCCTTCAATCCTATCCCAAGTTGTTCTTAAGGGGGGATGTTAGGATATTTAGACACTTAGGAGTTAGTTAAGATCAACTTGTGTAATATATCTGTTAGGGATAGTGTGTTTCTTTAGTATGCATTAGTATGCATTTGTAAATACTTAATCCGACGGTCACGATATGTTTCCGACATAGAGTGATCCGACGGCTCAACTTCTCTTAGATCAAACCTAACCTTGATCCATGGCTTAACACCTGATTGGTCCATGATCTCTATTTAAAGAGCATGGAGGGTCATTGTTTAGTTGATCGATTATGAGAAGCTCATTTGTAACTTTCTTTCTTTGCATAATAAATTGTCCCGTAGAAGCTATTTGGCCGCGGCCGTGGAGTGTTTCCCTCAAGAGGGTTTAAACCACGTCAAAACATCGGTGTGTTGATCTGTGATATGTTTGTGTGAAGTGGTTTCTCTTGGTGTTCGGTCCTTTGGTAGTACCCTGTGTATCCGAACACCTGGTCAATGAACGAAGAAGCCTACCTCATGTGTACAATGAAAGATCTATGCCTTCAGAAGAGACCTATCTGGAAACTATGTGATCCCATAATTCCCGTGTCCTTTCTTTTGGAAACACATGGCTCCTCGCACTGTCGTTGTTAACATTGGGCTGAGGTAAATCAAGCATCGGTAGGCCCTCGTCTTTCCAATCCATATCAATTTCAGAGGTAGATAAAATATCCTCATCATTTCCAATGCGCCAACATTGTATAATAGAGAATATATAAACAGGTCCCCAGATAATTCTCTATATACTCCCATCGTAGGATTCGCCGTAACATGTTTTTTTTTATTTCTTGCTCCAACTTGTGAAATCTTTAGAAATCATACAAGAGTTCTCCATATCAGCTAGGAAAATACAAGTACATTCCTCTTGATTTGTTTCTAAGTAGTACAAAAATGCCAGCATGTCTTCTTCTGTCCATGGAATAACACAATTACACATATCCACAGCAACAAATTCACAGCTAACTGTCGCACCAAAAACTGGAATTGTTCTGAGTGTGGTGACCAAAGAATCAGGGGTAACAACATTGACAAAAAAAATGTGAACTATTTTTGATGTCTTCAATGGACATCCTCTCTTTATTGATATATAAATTCAATATTTTTTGGGCATCAATTGGTATTTTGGTACCAATATCAACTTCAGATTCGTTCTTTCTCTTTTTACTCGGATATTTTGGTTGCTTTCCCAAGCATAAAATACTACACAATTGCTTGAGATGGTTTGGTGCAATTTTATATATTTCAATGACGTTATGGTCAGTGACATTCCATGATCATTCAGTTTGAACATCATTAACTTTGAAATATTCAACTATCGAATTCCTGGTTGACCTCTCGTCTTTTATTCGTTTGCAATATTGAGTTAAATTTTCTATGAAATTTTTTTTATCGACTGATGTGCTCAACCAAATCGATCCATTGATTATATTGTCCGCCACAACGGTCAATTCATCTTCATCAAGATCATGCAATGGTCTGAAAAAATTAGAGCCATAACTCTTTATTTTATTTAGAGAAAAATCATCTTGAGCGATGCTCTTCGGCGAGCAATCCAAGGCGCCACTTTTGTAAAGCTCGAATACAGATTGCCATTTGCTCCATAGTCGTTTCGATGTCAAAACAAGAGTTAGCTTGTCTTTAAGGTTCTCCTGGTTAACAAGAAAGATATCCATACATTGAGTTTGGAAAGACTACAAACATATAAAATTTAATATTCCAGTTATTTTCCTAATTTCATAACACAGGCAGCAATCTAAAGAATTTGATTGATAAGAAGAAAAATTCTATACCGTCCAAACATCACTAGAAGCATTTCCCTTTCCTAGGCGAGATGGAGAACTGTACAATACCCATATCTCCCTTGCTTTTTCAACTAAAGAAATGAATGTAGTGTTTTCAAATTCTTTGTTTGACAAATTTTGTTGTTTGCATAATTTTTTGATGATGTCCTGAGGAACGTCTCTATGTAGAAGACGAGTTGTTCGATGCCGATACCTTTTATGGAGCTGTTTATATTGATCATCTGCAATGATTATTTTCTACGCAGAAATAGTATGCTGCCCATCCAATATATAAAAATTTACTGATGGCAGATCAATTTCTTTTTCATTTTCAGGAAGAAAGGGAAACCTAGTCTCCTTATTGAAAGACAATATAATAGCATCTCTCAATGTTGTTGTAAATGTATGGACAAGTGATACCACCATCTTTTGCACCACCTCCTTATCAAGCTTTCGATATTGTAAGTGTGGAGGCGCAACAACACATTTTGTTATGTCAATGGAAAAAACTTTCTCATCAAACAAAAAGTGTTTGATCTTATATTGTTGAACTTCTTTTGAAGTTTCGAAGCTCTTAGTTGCTTTCTATAGCATCACTTTAGAAGGACTTCCTTTGAGTTGTTTCAAGGTAGATTTCCCCACATCTTTTTCAATATATTGGAGAATGCTCTTCTTTTGTACGTTAGAATATTTTCATGGCATACCATTATCGGCCCCTTATTAATATTCATATAATGTAATACAGAGGAAGTTTTCCTAGCCAACATTCTTTTCCTCCATACCGACAAAATTCCTTTCTTCAAGGATGTCACGGTATCAATTCCGGAATGATTAGAAACAACATAGGATGGAAAAACCCACCCTTGCTTCACAAAGGAAATCAGATCTGGATCAGGACCATTTTTCATTAGATCTGGTCGATAATCAGAAACCATAAGATCACACTGTATAAGAACATACTTTTCACCAATGATCGCTTCAGCTTGAACTCACAATTTTTTATCAGAATCAACGGGTTCCGCATATGTCAATACCCCATCTCTAATCGGGTTTCCCTCAAAATCCAAGCAGAATAGATATATATCTAGGTACAAATTATCTGGTTCTTCCATCTCAACATACCATCCATTTGTGAATGGTGGAAGGTAGTGATCTTTTGTCAATTCAAAGCAAGGGATTTCCTGGTAGTTACTAAGGTTCAACAAATTAGCCATGCTTTATCTGCAAAACAGTCAATATTAAGTAGTCAATATAAGAATGCATACAATGTCTATAATTATAAATTAGTGTTTTAATATTAGATGTATACTTGCAAATGTTCATGCTAATCATCGATGGTTAGAGAACGACCCCTCATTTTCAAAATCAATTGATTGATTAAGATCAAATCTGCTAGCATTATCCATGAGAGATAGAATGCAAATTTTATAGAGTCATTTGGGATAAGGATCGATCATAGAACAAGCTATCATCATAGAAGGGGCGGCCGATACTTCTTGTTTATGTGTATGAGTTTATCACATGTTTTTCATTCGAGTTTATGTGTATGAGTTTATCACATGTTTTTCATTCGAGTTTATGTGAGTTTTTTTGCTTAATTATATGTATGTGAATGGTAATTGCACATTGATTAATTGGAATACAAGTGCGTGATTGTGAAGAAGAAGCACATAGTTTGACGAATTCATAGCAAACTGGTGAAAACACTAGAGATTCGGCATAGTTCTGTATACTGCGATAGCTGCCAAGTGCAAAGTCATCTGGTGTTCTAGTTGATGTTAAATAGAATGTGATGCAAAGATGGTAACGACATCTGTGCATCGCTATGGTTAAGAGAATCTTGATTATGCAACCCCCATATTTGCTTCAGGTTAGAATTCAACCTATTTACAAGGTGATGTCGAAAGGTCGACCGACCCTTATCTTAGTCTTCTTCCAGTGTTCACCATCCTTCGTATACATGAATTGATACCTTCGCCTTCGGAGGTTGAATATTTTTACAATTCCCTCATAAATGAAGGCTAGGCCAAAACTTCTTGTACCCAGGACTCGTTTCGTAATAGTTCAATACAGCAAGAAGGGTCGGTCAATCCTTCTTCTGTTCACCATTCTGGATACGGGTCGGGGTGAATTCACAATTCTCTACTAAAGGAAGGGGCATCCGATCCTTCTTGCCAGTTGTCAGGAGTTAGGATGTGGACAGGGGCCAGATCGACAGTTGATAATAACTACGCAGATCCAAGGTGCAAGGAAGGCAGCGTTTGAGAGATTGAAGACTACGGAAGGCCGTGGGGGTAAGCATGGAAGGAGATCAACGATACCAGATCGATCATGCAAGGTGGAAGGATAAGAGAAATTCCATTATCCCTAGAGGTGCAAGAATGATAGGAAAGGATAGATAATATAAAAAATGGAATGCACAGGGATCTGAGTACTGTTTTATTTGGTTGCCCCCTTCCTCCCTTGGTGAATGCACATTCTATATGGGACCAAGTCCAACAAAACTGATGCAATAACTAAACAACTATCTCAAATAAAAATTCAAAGAATCAAGTAAGAGAGCTACAATGGAATGTCACATTACACATATGGAACAAAGTTATATTTATTTTGAATCTTTGATATAATATAAGCGAAATTAATCTAGGGGTTTAATCTTGCTCTGATGCATATTGCAAGAAAATTTACCACTTCCATAGGTATGTTCTTCCTCCTGTTTGGGTACACAGGGTACCACCAAAGGAACGAACACCAAGAGCAACCACTTCACACAAATAGATCACAGATCAACACACTGATGTTTTGACGTGGTTTAAACCCTCTTGAGGGAAACACTCCACGGCCGTGGCCAAATAGCTTCTACGGGACAATTTATTATGCAAAGAAAGAAAGTTACAAATGAGCTTCTCATAATCGATCAACTAAACAATGACTCTCCATGCTCTTTAAATAGAGATCATGGACCAATTGGGTGTTAAGCCACGGATCAAGGTTAGGTTTGATCTAAGAGAAGATGAGCCGTCGATCACTCTATGTCGGAAACATATCGTGACCGTCGGATTAAGTATTTACAAATGCATACTAATGCATACTAAAGAAACACACTATCCCTAACGGATATATTACACAAGTTGATTTTAACTAACTCCTAAGTGTCTAAATATCCTAACATCCCCCCTTAAGAACAACTTGGGATAGGATTGAAGGATTTACAAAAGTGACACTATTAGGAGAAGGAAGGAGGCATTAGAGCCTATCCCCCCTTAATGACAAGTTCCTGAACTCCTAACATAGATCGAAGTTTAGAAAACTTCGCTTCTGTAAGAGACTTGGTGAAGATGTATGCAACTTGATCATCTGTAGGGCAAAAGAGCACTTCAAGAACCCGATCATGAACAAGATTTCTGATGAAGTGCATATGTAGCTCAATGTGTTTGCTGCGTTGATGTAGAACTGGATCTTTGGCAAGCTTGATGGCACTTTGATTGTCGCACCAAAGTGGAGTAGGCTGTTGCTGCTCGAATCCAAACTCTGAAAGGATCTGTCGAAGCCATAAAGCTTCTTGGCTGGAATTAACTACTGCTCGATATTCTGCCTCTGCTGAAGAAAGAGCAAGAGCTTGTTGTTTCTTACAAGCCCAAGTAATAGGTCCAGATCCTAGACTGAAAACATAACCTGCAGTAGACTTTCGATCATCAGGATCGCCGGCCCAATCTGAATCAGTGAAACCAACCAACAAAGGTTTCCCCCCTGTACTGTAATGAATCCCAAACTGAACTGTACCTCGAATATATCGAAGTATTCTTTTAGCTGCTTTCCAGTGACTTTCATGAGGTGTCTGCATATAACGGGAAACTCGACCAACGGCAAAGGAAAGGTCAGGACGGGAATGAGTCAAGTATAAGAGACTACCAACAAGCTGACGATAAAAGGTGGCATCGACTTCAGGTGAAGTACAAGTGGCAGAAAGTTTGACTCCAGACTGGAAGGGAGAAGGGGCTGGTGTACAATCTTCCATGTGAAAGCGACGAAGAAGGTCACAAGCATACTTAGACTGAGAAAGAAAGATTCCTTCTTTGGTTTGCAGGACTTGGAGACCAAGAAAATAATGCAAATGTCCTAAGTCTGACATTTCAAAATTTTGTTTAAGACTGGATTTCACATGGGTTATAAGCTTAGGGTCACTACTAGTAAGAATAAGGTCATAAACATATAGAACAAGTATGATGAGATGGTTTCCTACTTTCTTGGTATAGACATTGGGGTCAGAATGGCATCTAGAAAAACCAGTGTCAAGGAGAAAGTTATCCATTTTGGCATACCAAGCTCTAGGAGCTTGCTTAAGGCCATATAAGGATTTCTTAAGGTGGCAGACAAGGCTAGAGTTATTCTGAACATAGCCAGGAGGTTGTTCCATGTAAATTTTCTCCTGTAAATCACCATGTAAGAAGGCAGACTTGACATCCATTTGATGGACTTCCCAATTGTGTAAGGCTGCAAGGGAAAGAACAAGGCGGATGGAGTTCATTTTGGCGACGGGAGCAAAGGTTTCATTGTAGTCAATCCCTTCAACTTGGGAAAAACCTTTGGCAACTAACCTTGCCTTAAGTCTTTCAACACTTCCATCTGATGCATACTTAGTTCTGTAGACCCATTTACATCTGACAAGTTTTCTTCCTTTTAGAAGAGGTACAAGATCTCAAGTATCGTTCGCCATTAAGGAACGATATTCTTCATCCATGGCTGCATCCCAATCTGGATTCCCTGAAGCTTCTGCAAAAGTTTCTGGATCATGATTCTCGAAAACTTGAGCCAAAAGATAAGAGGCTAGCTGAAACTGAGAACGTGTTCGACATTGATCTCTAGGATCACCGGCAAGATCACCAGCTACTTCACATGTTGAACGGACCCATCGAGGAAGCACTTGTGCTGGTGCAACTGGAGGAACATGAGCAGGCGGAGGTGGATTTTCATCCTCACTGTCATCATCAGAAACTGGAGTTGGAAACCTGTCAAGGAAGTTGGAAGAAGAAGAAGAAGGCACAAACGTCGAATCAGGCTCGCAGGCCAAAGATGGCACACTCGCCGAGTTAGGCTCGCAGGCCAAGATATTTTCATCAAATTTAACATCTCTTCTAATGATTATAGCATGAGAATGTGGTTGAAGAAGTCTATAACCTTTTACATCTTCAGAATATCCAAAAAATATGCACTTTTCACTTTTAGGCTGCAATGCTTTCCGTTTTTCATCCGGAATGTGAGCCCATGCTTCACTACCAAACACACGAAAGTGACTTACATCAGGTTTAATTTTACTCCATGCTTCTTCCGGTGTTATACCTTGTAATGCTTTTGTGGGGGTGCGATTAACTATGTAATTTGCACAATTTATGGCTTCATCCCAAAATTGAAGACTTAGTCCCTTAGATTGGATCATACAATTAGCCATTTCTTTTAAAGTGCGGTTCTTCCGCTCAGCTACACCATTTTGTTGTGGTGTATATGGAACAGTGTGCTGTTGTTGGATGCCTTGTTCAATGCAGAAAGTAGTGAAATGTTTGTTAACATATTCTCCTCCATTGTCAGATCTTAACTTAATAATTTGATGACCAGATTGTTTTTCAACAAGGGCCTTGTAGGCCAAGAACATGTTAAATACTTCGCTCTTAAGTTTTAGGAAATAAACCCAAGTGCGTCTGGTGTAATCATCAATGAAAGTTAAGAAATATTTGAAACCAGAAAAGGAAGCAGATGGAAGAGGACCACACAAGTCACTATGCACAAGCTCCAAGGGAACTGAGGCGTGCCAAGAGGCACGTTTGTCAAAACTGTCCCGATGATGTTTTCCGAGTACACAACCGGAGCAAACACCATCTGTGCAAGATACCATCGGAAGACCTGTCACCATATTTTCTTTACATAGTTGTTGCAATGAGCGATAATTTAAGTGACCAAATAGCTCATGCCAAAGTTTGCTCAAGTTATCACTATGAGCAACAAAAACTGAAGGGAAAGGTGATGACCCAAAGTTGTTAAACTTGTACAACCTGGTAATATCATCAACAATTCCGGTAGCTAGAACCTGTTGAGGATCTTTAAAATCCTTGATTACAACTTGGTGAGGTGTAAAGGTAACAGTTTTACCTTCACCAGAATGAGTGATCTGATAGACTGATAACAAATTGCAGGAAATTCTTGGAACACATAGTACATCACTAAAATGACCATTATCTACTGGAACTGTTCCAGCTCCTACAACACTTAGAGATCTATCATCACCAACAAATATTTGTTTGGTGTTACATTCATGCATAGTAGAAAAGATGGCTTGATCCTTAGCCATATGATAAGATGCTCCAGAATCAATGAGCCATTCATTTGAAGTAGAAGAAGAAGATGCATTATAAGAATAACCAGAAGCACAAAGTGCATGTCCATGAGAGGTAGATTCTGAAGGAGAATCTAGGCTGATGTGGTGCTTCTTCATTGCTGCTTCCAAGGCTGCCATCTTCTTGAAACACTTAGATTCATCATGATTACCTTTCCCGCAATAGTTGCAATGACGCTCAGTCTTCTTGCCTTTTGGCTTGGATCCTTTGTCATTTTTTAAAGAAGGAGTTGAATGAGAGGGTTTTGGACCCTTGTTTGACTTATTATTGTGAAAATTTTGTTTCTTGGGAGGCTTGGACTTTTCTTTCTGTTGGGACAATAAGGCTTTCCCAGATGTATCTGCATTGTTGATTATTCCAAGATGAATGAGTTTATCTTGTTCCCTAATCAAGGAATCACAAAAGGATTCAAGACTAGGCTCTTGATAGCTAGCTACATTCAATGATGCTTTAATGGAGTAAAATGTAGATACAAAAACAGAATATGCAGGTTCAAGTTTGGAAAGAATATGATAAATGCACTGTTTGTCTTCCCTCTCAATCTTACATTCTACACATAAGAGTTTGAGAGTTTTGTACTTAGATAAATAATCTTGAATGCATGAAAAGTCACTTGGATTTAAAGAAATCAACTCATTTTTGAGTTGGTAACCTCGAATTTCATTGTGTTTACCAAACACAGTTTCCAACTTGTCCCAAACAGTATTAGGTTCATCAATTCCAGATATGTGGAATTGCAAATCAGTAGAAATTGACATCCTAATCAATCCACGAGCTTCATCACATCTATTTTTCCATTTTATTTTCTTATCATCATCAGTGGGTGCTTTTTCTTTCCCTGTGGTAATTCTAAAAAGTCCCCTACTTCGTAGAACATCCTCCATACGAAATTTCCAGGAGAAATAGTTGGAACTATTAAGTAGAATATCACAATGGGCGGCCATATTTTTAAATTAATGGCTATAAAAGTAAAAACCAATAGTCTGGATGTGAAGAGCTCGAAAAAATAGGCGGTTTAAAAAAAAAACGGCACTGAAAACTGACTCTGTATGATGAAGTTATGCTTGAACACAGAGACTGTTGAAGATGTTCCCAATAGTGACATGGCAGCTAGAGAATGTCCAGCAAAAAAAAGAACCCCCCTCTTCCCAAGATGAACCTTTTGACAATCACTTTACAAGAAAGTTGCTTTAAGTGAACCACTTTTGTAAAATAAGTGATTTCACTTTTAGAATGATATTACTTTTAAATAGTGCAACAAAACAAAACTTAAGTGACTCACTTGTATTTTTATTTTTTATTATTTAAGTGAGATGCACTTTTACAATAAAGTAACTTGAAAATAGAAATTGCATGCACTTTTCCTTTTAAAAGTAACTTCCTAAGACTTGAAATGAAGACCTATTAAGGAATAAAGCAACTTTGAACCAAGTGAACTAGATTAAAAGGTATGTAAAATATGGGAATGAGGAAGGGGGATTTTGCTTCTTTTTTTTTTTTTTTTTTTTTACACTCTTCTTGCTCGGTTTGCATGCTTGCCCCTTTTCCTGCAAAATAGACCACAAATCGAAACAAACAAACTTTTTCACACATGTGGAGTTAGATCTTGTTAGGTTTCCTGGAAAGTCTACGTTTTCTCTCTGTTTCTGATTTGCCGAGATCGCGCAAGGAGCACGACAAAGAGCATACGCAGCCGAAAAAAACCCTTTCCCTTTCTGTTTCTGATTTGGCGAGATCGCTCAAGGTGCACGGAAAAGAGAATACGCAGACGGGAGAGCAACAATCCGAACCAAATAAAAATCTAACAGTAAAAAAATATGAAATATGATTTTTTTCTTTTCAAAAAACGAAAAAAAAAATGCATCACTGTAACATTATACCTTCAGATCTGATGAAATACGCGTTTCTGGAGCAACCGGGAACCATTTTCGATCAAACGAAAACTATTTTCCAATGAAAATGATGCTCCGGACGCAATGGAACACCTTCCACAGCCCATAAATGTACAGAAATACCATAAATAGAAACCCTTTCGAGTTTCGGCAACAACAGTTCAAGATCTAGATCATAACCGGAAGCGGCACTTCATAAAAGCTCTGATACCATGTTCGGGTACACAGGGTACTACCAAAGTACCAAACACCAACAGCAACCACTTCACACAAACAGATCACAGATCAACACACCGATGTTTTGATGTGGTTTAAACCCTCTTGAGGGAAACACTCCACGGCCCCGGCCAAATAGCTTCTACGGGACAATTTATTATGCAAAGAAAGAAAGTTACAAATGAGCTTCTCATAATCGATCAACTAAACAATGACCCTCCATGCTCTTTAAATAGAGATCATGGACCAATTGGGTGTTAAGCCACGGATCAAGGTTAGGTTTGATCTAAGAGAAGTTGAGCCGTCGGATCACTCTATGTCGGAAACATATCGTGACCGTCGGATTAAGTATTTACAAATGCATACTAATGCATACTAAAAAAACACACTATCCCTAACGGATATATTACACAAGTTGATCTTAACTAACTCCTAAGTGTCTAAATATCCTAACACCTCCATGAGATCAAATGAGCTAAGCCTTAAAATTGGACAAAAGTATTTGCAGGACACCCAATAATTTGAAAAGATTTATGGTATTAAGAATGTAATTTAGTTGCATTGAATAGATGGCAACCTTAATTAAGCTTGGACAATTATTGGACAACAAGCTCTACAAATCATACAAAGATAACAAATAAAAATTATTAAAGAGTATTGATTGGATTGTTTCTTATCTCTTCTTTCCCACCAGACCAAATCATTTTAACAATAACTAAATGGATACCTTTCCTTTGTTAAAAATTTCCATGCAATGAAGGGGCGGCCGTCCCTTCTTCTACCAAGTATTCTTTTCATAATATTTCTAGACTGCAAGAAGGGTCGGCCAATCTTTCTTGTCTTCAAAATTTTGGATACAGGTGAACTTCTGGATATAGGTGTTCACAATTTTATACTAAACAAAGGGACGACCGATCCTTCTTGTAGCCAATCTCTGTTCTCCACTATTTACAGTGGATGTAGGGAGTCGGGAATTGTTGTCCCATCCACAATCTGCATTCCGGGTTGCGAGATAGCGGTATTGATGGAACGTTTTAAGAAATATAGGTATCGGCAATCCACAACATATTTGCATCTTTGGTAAAGGCCGTGAAATCCTCATTCGGGGTGCAACAAGGGTCGGCTGACGTTTCTTGTGCCGAGTATTTTTTTCAAAATAGTTCTAGGTTGCAATAAGGGTAAGTCGATCCTTCTTGTGTTCACCATTCCGGATATAGGTGAATTGTAACCTATAGGTGTCTACTGTTCTCTACTAAATGAAGGGGTGGCCGATTCTTCTTGTCGCGTGTTGGGACAAATACTGTTGATATTTTATAACTTATCCAATATACCGATCCCAACTATAATTTCATTGCGGAAGTCGGAAGTCGGAAGTATGGAATTGTTGTCCCAGGCTAGGAGGGTTGAATATTTTTACAATTCAATCGTAAATGAATTGTTGGCCGACCTTTCTTCTGCCGAGTATTATGTTCAAAATAGTTCTAGACAACAATAAGGGTCGGTCGATCTTTCTAGTGTTCACCATTCTGGATACAGGTGAATGGTTGGATATAGTTGTTCACAATTTTATAATAAACGAAGGAGCGACTGATCCTTCATGTTGGAGGTCGAAAGTCGGGATAAATATTGCTTATATTTTATAACTTAGCTAATCTCAGTTCTAGGATGAATTCTGCATTAATTTGGAAGAAATAACATTGACCATATTTAAATGTGTGGATCAGAGCATATACAAAGAATTATAACCCAGGTATTACAGTCAACTATGAGGCAAAGCGGTAAGATGGTGTAACACGAAATAAATCCACAAAAGAGAAATTAAAATACTGAAGAAAGTAAAAACATATGAATCTTTATTTCAGATATACTTTTACTTATGTTCTTCATTAAATTATTCAAAAAATATTACGTCACTGTATTTTTTGCTCTCGGATCCAACCCCTATTACTCTGTAAAATCAAAATTTATACAAAACGATCTTTGAAATCATTGCTAAAAAAAGAAATTTCAAAGAAACTGCTCTGATCCAACCCCTATTATCTTGTTCAAATTTGAATAAATTTTCCATTTATTTCAATCCTTCTACTGTTTGATGATCAAAAGCCTTGTTTCCATTTAGATGTCTCCTTTGTGATATAATTTGATGAGGATCATAATTCATCCTTTCAGCCTCTTGGAAATCCATAATCTTCAGTAATTTTTCTACTACAGATAGGGCTTCCTTATTCTTAATGATGAATGGACCAACTTTAAGGGGTAATTTCACATCAAATGCTTTTTTGAAAGCACAAAAATGTTCTTTTGAATGCAACCTTTGTCTAATAAATTCCAAGGAAAAAACCCTCGCTATTATAAAGGCTGGAAACAGATATGGTGCTCCAGTAAACCATACACCCTAATTATAGTATGTTCTCTATACAAGAACCAATCACCTATTTGGCCTTCTGGTGTAGACTGCAAAGTTTCTTTTTGTTCTAACACTCGGGGCATTTCAGCATTAAAAATAATTCTGTAAATTTCTGCCATGATTTTATGGGTGAACTCAAACATATTGACCTGTTTATTAAGGTCATGAGAAAAGATGGTACCAAGAAATTTGGATTTCAAAATGTTTGAACAATATGAATAATACCTGAAATGGTTCAACTGGTTGAAATTCACCAACTGGACATGAACTGCTTCAACTAGGAATTCATCAAAATTAAAACAACACACCAGATTTGACTGTGACTCTGGTGAAATTACTTGGAGAAGGAAATGTAACATAACTTCCGTGATTCGAATTATCACTATGTAGACCTAAAATTTGACTCAACAAGGACAAAACTAACTGGGTATCTCGCTGAAGGACATCAATACTCAATGGGAATGATAGGTTTTCATGCGACTGACCATCTTTCAAGACTTGTAATAAAAACTTGTCTTTTTCTGTAGGACTATTGTTTCTATAAAATTTGCCAAATTTTCTTCATTAAATGACTTAGGGCTTTTGGGAAATGTTTTAGGTAAACATAGAACCTCACAGACAGTCTACGCATTTACTGGGCATAGAATTTTGGTCATTTTTACATTAATGATTACCCTTTCGCCCTGCAAATAATTCACCGCACACCAACAAATAAATTCGGGGAAGTGTAGGGTTTGTCGACACAAAAATAGTACAGAAAAGAACCAAAAACATTAAATACATCCTTTCCCTGCAACTTAAACTCCATTAATTTCTCCTTAGACTGCGAAATACTACACACAGACAAAACAGGGTCAAATACAAGCTTCTCATTTTCATTTGAACTTTCATTGAAGGGAAGAAGGTCTTGGGTTTTCGCCATTTGGGACACAAAATATAAACACTGAGGGTTTCAAGCTACCTGTGAACTGTGAAGTGAGCTTCTTGGGTGTTGTTCCAATTGACGAAGACAACGACGTGTTTTCCACGGACCGTTCTTTTCCTCCAGGTAATAAGCGACAAGAACATTTTTTAAAACTTCGAACAAACCTTTTATAGAACATATGCTTAGGTGGTTTCCGAACTTGCAATGAGCGGTTTAAATTTAACCGCTTTTCATAGAAGACTCCATCAACGCTTTCCACGTGGTAAGCGATTTAATTTCCGCTCTACCTTTTCTAAGTTTAACCACCATGCACTTTCTAGTGCGGGAACCCATTTCCATCGTCGATTATTTGGGTGTGTCTACCATGTTGCTACACGTTTGCAACTTTTGGTGTGAGTCGTCCAAATTTTTAGCACCTTTTCCACCTCCGCCCTTGGAGTGAGAGACCTTATGTAGAGACCTTAGAATAGTGACAATATTTTCATTATTTCTCTCTATAAACATTAATAACCCAAGAATCCATATAGAATAAATTTAAAAAACATAAAGACAAAAATGTTAACAATATGAAGAAATCACTTGTTTGATGAATAATACCAATTCTAGACATTGTTTGTAGATGGGTTTGTAGAAGATCTAGCATAACATGGGAAGAAGTCGATGAAGAAGAGGGAGAGATGACCATAAGAGATAAGAGAAGTCTAAACAACAAGATCAATTTTTCAAGATGGCATTGATGGCATTGAGATGAAACATTAAATTAGGAAAAGAAGGAGAGATCACATGTTGTAGCAATAACATCTAAGGTTGTGTTGTTTTTTTAAACAACCCATTTCTTATTAGCTCCATAATTATATTGTTCATGTTTGACTATTAATAACTCGAATGCTTCCAAATGGCTCCAAATGCTTCTGATTTGGGTCTGAAGGTGTTTGAAAGGTATTAGGACATAAAAAGTGACAAAATTTGCATTGTTCCTCTCTACGACTTTTAATAAGCAATGTCTAACTGAGATAAACCAAGAACCCATATAGAGGAAATTTTAGAAACATAAAAAATACCTAACAATTTGAAAAAAACATTTGAAAAATATTCATAACCATTGCAATTGAATTGACAAGTAATCAAACTTCTAATAGAAAAACCAAGGTTTGATGCAAATGGAATACAATCTATGCAATTTCCAATGAATACAAAGATCGATAAACACAAAAGAGGGAGTGAATCTAAAAAATATGTTCATGAATACAAAAAATATTATCTTGAATCACTTCATTAACAAATGCCACTCCTTTGAATCCCTTTGGAAACTTGAAAGTGGACGAAAAAGTGCAAAGGTAACATTAACCAAAGCTAAAGCTATAGCCAATTCGTGAGCCTTTAGACAGTTTTAGAAAGTGCTTTTGACAACTACGGGGTTTTATGCTTTTAGTAAGCCTTACTTTCTTGTGTTTTTCAACTGGAATTTAAGGCATTCTTTACGTTAAATTCTTGTGTAATGTCCCCAACTTGGAACTTTTCCCAATTTGGTCAATTTTCAAAACTTGGACTAGTGAAGCCTCAAAATGTCCAAAATGCTTTCGAACTATGTCTAGAGTGGATTGAGGTGTAAAATGACACATTTATGCAGCCATTATAGGCATGGAAACTTCCAATAGACTTCAACCACTTTCATTTACAATTAGAGAATGAAAAGAAGAATCACTAGGAAAATCTATGTTGAAGCCCCCAAGGGTAGATGGCTCTAAAAGACTCTTTAAAGGATTTTGAATTGGGTCTGAAGGTATATGGAGGGTATAAATAAAAAAAGGAACCTCATCGGTGATTATAGACTAATATCATGATACTTTTCCAACATCCATTTAACTTCAGCAGAAGTTGGGAAATTTTACTAGTCAAATCGAGGTTCAAAACCCCCAAGGGTAGGGGACGAACATGGATTGTGATAGTGACATCAATACAATGATACATGGATAATGACATACAAGTACAAGGAGATAGATATACATATAGGTTGATGGAAACCGTGATATAATGGCAGTGGAGTATTGTTCTTCTTATTCATATTAGGGTGGTAGGATCGAGCAAGGATAGGAGATTTAAGTCTCCTTTGGTTTGGTGCTTGTGATCTCAGGGAGTTGGGGATTCCATCCAGTTGGTTCTAGTAAAAATATTGAGTTGGACTTTACTGAGGTTTGGAGTCCTATCTATAGGTTGGAAATTATGAAAACCAAGGGGTTGTAGCCTCGTTTTGTTAGCTTTTCATCATTTAATTCAATATGATCTAGGATCTTAACTGAGAGAACAACATGTATAGCATGTCAAACACAAGAGACAAGAGACACAAAGAATTTCACCGAGGAAAACCATAAAGGTGAAAAAACCCGCAACTTCCTCAGAGATAGAATAAGCACCAATACAAAGATCACAAAGATGAAACCCCAAAAGATAGATGTCTCCAGCAGTTCTTCCTCCAGGATCCTCCACTTGTGCACACTCCTCTCTCTCAACTATGCGAGTTGGATGTGTGAGTGAATGAGAAAATATAGTGGTGAAACCACTCTATTTATACTTTAAATTAACTTGACCTTCCTTTTATCCTAAGTGGGTCGACCCCTTAGGGGAGTCTAATAACCCTTACACTTAACACATACTGGGCCAACCCCTCTAAGGAGGTCTAATAACCCATCAAATATAAGTTAAGACACTTCCAATAAAACTTGTGACACTTGAAAATACAAATGACGACACCTCCGAAAAGAGGAATAAGAACATCTCTATCGGGGATACAATAAAGTACAAATGTAATACATACAATATAAAAGTGAATAATATCTTCTGAAGTTATGGATAGTACATTAAGACTCCCTCTTAACTAGGAAGGTATTCTCTTGACACATGCATCAATACATATAGGCACAAGTCTTCAATACTGGAGTTGGATCATCAACACTGGACCACTGGAGCATCATTGTAGGTCTTCATCCATGTAGGTCTTCATCATCTCTGCGAGAAATCCATCAAGTAGGTACATCTCAGGACTGATTACACTATCTCTGCAAAATTTTGTGTACACTAATGTCACCCCCATAATATTCAGATCGTACAAGGATTTCTTCAGTTTGCACACATGAGTCTCCCTGTCGTGTGTCTCAAACCCGAGTGATTTCTCCACATATACTTCCTCTTCCACTACACCATTCAAGAATCCTGTCTTGACATCCATCTGGTGTATGATCTTCCTTTTCACGATCTTCATTATCTTTTGGTTTTACTTCATTCATTGTTGCGTATTGATTCCTGAGTACTTATGGTTCTTCAAAGTCTTCTTCTTGACGTCATCAATCTTCTTGCTGAATCATCGTCACTTGTTCTTCGAAACAAGTCTCTCTTGTAGGTGATGGTACAAGGTCTTTCCTACGGGACAAGTTCAATTGCATGATTAGAAACATCTCATAGTATTCAGAACAAATTCTTACACATAAAGACATATGTCATACATTCATGCAATTATCTTAGCCAGTCATGCTTCAATACAACATTTATCCATATCCCGTAACTTTCTAGATGCCTTCCATCTCTACCAGAACATTGTTAAGAGTGTGCAAGTGTACTCCAACATGTCATCAAAGAGGTTTCATTCTAGATAAGTAGCAATGGAATGTTGTACAGTACCATTGACCACTTACCCATTACTTGCATATAAGTAGTATCTTGTTCATTAATGCAATTTTTTTCTAACATCCTAATATACTCAGGGACGACCCCACTAGGGAGTCCCATAACCATATCACATACAATGATGACCTTTCCGATCGGAGGAATGAAACCTCTCCGTCGGAAGTACAATGCCATATGAATACAATATAAAATATACAAGTGAAATACATTCCGAAGTTACAAATACAACAACACTCCCTCGTAACTAGGAAGGTATTTCTCGACACAGTTCTTTAGCACAAGTCTTCATCGTTGACTACACCATTCAAGAAAGCTGTCTTGACATCCATCGGGTGTAATTCTTCCACTTCATCACTACAACCAGAGCAAGTACCGTTATGATGGAAGTGTATCTGGCTACAGGTGCAAAAGTTTCTTCATAATCTATCCCTTCTTTTTGGGAGAAGCCACAAACCTTGCCTTGTATTTCTCCTCCTCCACTTGTGCGGACTACTCACTTGAGAGAATGAGTGAGTGAATGAATGAATAAATAGAGAGTCTAATAACCCTACCTCCTCCACTTATTTATACTTGTCTTCCACTTTCCTTTTACCCTACGTGGGCTGACCTCTCTAGGAGGGCTACAGGTGAAATATGATGAATTAATAAAGTAGGTTACAGGTGAAACCTCCCTGCAGGAAGCAAAGAAAGTCATTTGGGATGACATTATTGCAGAGGCATAGAAATCGAGGCCATATCTTGATTTCATTCTAGACAAAGAGGGTGTAATAAAGTTATCTAGGCAAAGCCTAATAGTAGTCAAGGAAAATTTTAACAAGAAGCCCATGGACTGTGCAGAAAAGGCCATAGAATTTCTGAATGGGATGATAGAGGATGAGGTGAAAACAACTAGCATAAACTTAGGATAGAGTGTCTAGTATTATTTGGGCAAAGAAGGTGGTTGTGATGCACCTGCAACAATTAATTAATAAAAATATGCGAAGTAGCAAAAATGACAGAACTCAGAATCACTTTTATATTGATCACAGGCCACTTCGAGGGGGCAACCTCCTATGAGCAAGCTCAATACAAATAACTTCATGGTGCCTTCATAGGTCTCAACACACACTTATATACTAAGTCTAGGCGCCAATACTATGGGTCAAAACCATGGGCCACTACAAACTATGGATCAACAATACTATGGGCGACTTACAAAGCATATGTGCCAACAACAATAACATAAACTATTGATCAACAAATACTACGGGATGAATTACAAAGCATATGCGTCCAACAACAATATACTAACAAAGTAAAGACATGGGTTCCTAACATCCCCTCTCCCTTAAAAAAATCTTTGTCCTCAAAGCTTTAGATGTGGAAATTGTTGTTGAATCTGAAGGAGTGGTTCCCATGTAGCATCCTCTGGTTGCATGCCGTACCACTGAATTAAGACCTCTGTGATAGAGCGAGAGTGAAGCTGACGAGTGTGCCGATTGAGGATGGCCTCCAGATCCAAAAGGATGGATCCTTCATTATCCAATTCGGGTAAAATCATTTTTCCACTGATGTTGGTGCCAAGAACTTCCTTCAGACAAGAGACATGAAAGACTGGATGAATGCCGGAAGAAGGAGGAAGTTCCAATTTATAAGCAACAGACCCAATCTTCTGAAGAATCCGATATGCCCATAGAACTTTGGAGCGAGATTATGACGCCCTTTGAGTTTCAGGAAAGACTGCTTGTACGGCTGGAGATGAAGAAAAACAATATCGCCGACTTGAAAAGTGCGCTCAGAACGGTGCTGATCAGCTTGTTGGTTCATGCGATTTCTTGCCATGTGAAGATTGTCCTGCAAAATGCGAAGAATCTGATCATGGTTTTGAAGGACCGTGTCAACTTACTGAACTGGTGAACTGGTGGGGGTGTATGGAAGAAGAACTGGAGGTGCCTGACCATAGAATGCTTCATATGGGGTCATTTTAGAGGAAGTGTGGTAAGAGGTATTGTACCACCATTCAGCGAGAGGGAGCCACTTTGCCCACTGATGTTGTTGTTCAGAGGTGAAGCAATGAAGATAAGTTTCCAAGCATTTATTGATAATTTCAGTCTGGCCATCTGTTTGTGGGTGCTACCCTGAACTCATCTTCAGTTTGGTGCCAGTGTGGTGAAATAGTTTAGTCCAAAAATGACTGGTGAAAGTCGCATCATGATCCGAGACAATGGAAGAAGGGATGCCATGAAGACGAAAGATTTGGTCCAAGAAAATTTGAGTGACTGGATTGCTGAGAGCACAAAAATGACTATATTTGGAGAGGCAATCAACCACAATGAGAATCACTGTATTCCCACCAAATTTAGGGAGCCTTTCAATGAAATCCATAGAAATATCTGTCCAAGTCCGTGTAGGTATGGGCAAGGGTTCGAGCAATCCTGGAAGGAGTGTTGTTTCACCCTTATTGTGCTGGCAGGTATCACATTCGGCCACCATCTGTTGAATTGTCCTTTTCATGCATTGCCAAAAGAAGTTACGCCATGCCCGTTCATACATTTTGAGGAACCCAGAGTGCCCTGCCGATGGAGAAGCATGGAGTTCATAGAAGACAGCTTGTTGAAGATCTGTGCTCTGGGGAAGCACTAGACGACCCTTGTATCTCAGAGAAGCACCATCCCAAGATTAATGTGGTACAGCAAAAGGGTTGTTGGTCAAGCGTTGGATGATTTGAGATAAGGAAGAGTCATTGACATAACCCTGTTGAACAAATTGCAACCAATTTGGAACATGCATAGAAATAGCTGAAAGAGAACCTTGGGCATCAAATGTGTGAGAAATAGCATCTGCCACAATATTGTCTTTACCCTTCTTGTAAGTGATCTCATAGTCATAACCCATGAGTTTTCTAACCCATTTCTGTTGTGCCGAGGAGGAGACAAGCTATTCCAAGAAATATTTTAGACTCTAGTGATCAGTCTTGATGCATAAATGATTCCCTAATAGGTATGGGTGCCACTTCTATACTGCATGCAATATAGCCATCATTTCCTTCTCATAGGTAGAGGCAGCTAAATTCTTACCTGAAAGGGCTTTGCTGGTGAACGCAATGGGGTGTTCATCTTGAAGGAGAACAGCACCAATTCCATTGTCGCAAGCATCACTCTCAATAGTGAAGGGCTTGGAAAAATCGGGCATAGCTAGAACATGTGTAGTACACATAGCTTGTTTTAGTTTGACAAATGCACACTGAGTAGCATGTGTCCATGTAAAAGCATCCTTTTTCAATAGAGTAGTTAATGGAGATGCAATATTCCCATAATCCTTGACAAACTTGCGGTAGTAGCCAGTCAACCCCAAAAAACCATGAAGGCTCTTGAGTGTCTAAGGATGCAGCCAATTGTTCATGGCATCGATTTTGGCAGGATCCACGTGAACTCCTTGTGCTGAGATAATGTGTCCGAGATACTCAACTTCCTTTTGTCTAAAAACACATTTAGACTGCTTGGAATTGAGATGATGGTCAAAGAAAAGTTGCATGACAAGATCCAGATGCTGGAGATGTTCATCCTATGTTTTACTGTAGATGAGGATATCGTCAAAGAATACCAGAATGAATTTCCGCAAGTAGGGTCGAAATATTTTATTCACTAATGCTTGGAATGTGGAAGGAGCATTAGTGAGGCCAAAGGGCATGACCAAAAACTCATAATGGCCATCATGTGTGCGGAAAGTTGTTTTAGGGATATCATCCTCATGAACCCGAATTTGATGATACCCAGAACGAAGATCCAACTTGGAGAAAAAGTGAGCGCCATGAAGCTCATCAACAATAGGAATTGGAAACTTATCCTTGATGGTGAGGTGATTAAGTTCTCGGAAGTCAATGAAGAGGCGCCATGACCCATATTTTTTGCGGACAAGAATAACTGGAGAAGAAAAGTAACTAGTGCTTGGGCAAATAATACCTTGCTTTAATAAGTCCCGAACGAGCATTTCAATCTCCATTTTTTGGTGAAATGGGTAGCGATAGGGCCTGATTTTGGGAGGAATGCTGCTAGGAAGGATCTGAATACAATGGTATTCTGGCCTGGAAGGGGGCAATCCCACTGGTTCAGCAAAAA
Organism: Larix kaempferi; assembly: GCA_027924585.1. Classification (NCBI taxonomy): domain Eukaryota; kingdom Viridiplantae; phylum Streptophyta; class Pinopsida; order Pinales; family Pinaceae; genus Larix; species Larix kaempferi. The sequence continues at coordinate 262,030 of BSBM01001777.1, forward strand.
CACCTGTATATCGATCCAAAATTTGTTGTAGATCCAAAGGAGTAGTGGAGACCGCTAAAGGTTGCATCTGAATCGAATGGAGCTGAGTGATGACACCATGTGAATTCTTCTTGAGGAGTTTTTCCATGCGATGTGAACTGATGATGCTGAGAGAACCTAGTTGTAATCCTGTGAAGGTGTGTTTTTGGCCATTGAGAGAAAACTGCATCCAAAGTTCAGCAAAATCCCATAAGATAGGGCCAAGTGTGCGTAGCCATTGAGCACCCAAAACCACATCACATCCGCCTAAAGTCAAGGAAAACATGTCAAAGCGCAAGGTATAATATCCCATAGAGATACGCACATTTCGACACTTCCCTTTGCAAGGAAAGGTGCCCCCATTGGAAACCATGACTTCAAAGTTAGAGCAAGGATGGATAAAACAATCAGCTTGTTTGGCGATCCAAGGGTCAATGAAATTATGAGTGCTACCAGAATCAATGAGTATTGTAAGAGGAAGCTTCTTGAAGTAACCCCTGACCCGCATTGTTTGGGGGGTGGTGATTCCAACTAAAGCATGGAGAGATATCTTTGGCTGGTCATCCTGAGACAGAGGGTCAATAGGCGGTTCCTGAATGTCGACCGGAGCATCCAGTGTTTCTGGATCTTCGTAACCAATTTCAGAGGCAGGAAGAGAATCCACATCCAAGAGATAGAGCTTTTGTTGAACACATCTATGTCCCCGAGTGAATTTCTCATCACAATTATAGCAAAGCCCCTTTTCTCTGTGTGCTTGCATCTTTGTTTCAGACAAACGCTTGATAGGAGTTGGTTGAGGAGCCTGTGGTATAGGTGGTCGTTGAGAACCCATATTTTGGAAGGGAACAAAAGTGGTCTTGGAGCGTTGTTTGGTTGCAATCTTGTCTTCTGCCAACTTAGCCAACCCCAGGGCTTCCATCATTGTGTTGGGACAGAACATTTTGACCTCAGAGCGGATGGCATCCTTTAGACCACTGATAAAACAACTTCGGTAAAAGTCTTCAGACAATCCTTCGGTGTGGTTGGCTAGATTCTCAAATTTGGTTTGATACTCTCTCACAGTGCCAATTTGGTGAAGTTTAGTGAGGGCTCTTGTGAAGTCATCAAAAGCACTAGGACCAAATCGTTGCAAAAGGAGCTGGCAAAAGTTTGGCCATTTGGGCTCTGAATGAGCCTTGATGTACCAACGGTACCATTGAAGAGCTTCCTGTTCCAAATGAAAGGATGCCAGCGGAACTTTGTTGACATCAAAAGTATTATGTAGACTGAAATACTATTCTTCACGATAGATCCATCCAGTTGGATCGCTACCATTGAAGCGAGGAAAATCAAGCTTTGGACCACGAAAATTGCTGGAAGAAGAGAACCCATTGTCTGATGAAGACTCGGACTGTCGTTTGTTGTTCATAGCTGAATGTTCAAGATGGAGGCCGAGAAATTTTTCATCCAGATCCTGGAGTTTGGATTGGATGGCTGCAAGTGCATCCTCCATGGTTTTTGCTCCTGCACGGGTGACAACCATAACAAAAACTACTATAATAAAGGAAAATCTAGACTTGGGAAAAAAATCTGAAGGGTAATTGGGGTTTGACTAGGTTTTGGACACTGTTGAATAGACAGGGAAGCAAAAATGAGGATTTCAGAAGCGGGGTGAAAGAATGGGAAAATTTGGTAGAGGGGAACAAAGAAGAAGAATTCAGAAAGCAACTCTGTGGTAAAATTTGAAGGTGATTGGGTGAAATCTGAGGAAGTTATGGCAAACCCTAAAAATAAACAAATGTGGGATTTTGGGCTTTGGAAAGGGGAATTGGGGATAGGGTCCTCAGGAATGAAATATGCAGAATGGGATGACAGGGGTTCCCCAAAAATTTCAAGGGAAATAGAGTGAAAAAAGGCTATTTTTTTTGTTTTTGTTTTTCAGATTGGAGCGGCTACAGCTCGGAAAGGATCTGAAATGGTGCCGAATGGATTGAAAATGGCTGGATATGGAATGGCTTGCAAAATGGATCTGAACGACTGGATCTAAAATGGTGCAACAACAATCGACAACAGTTCAGCTGAAAATAGATATGGACCCCAGGTATGTGCGACTTCCTAATAGTTCAAGGGTTTCACTCGGCCACCAATGCTGTCTGACAGCTTGCGTATTGGGGCATTACCCCTCACTCACAATGATTTTTAGGGCTTATTCCCAAGTACTTCCCATAGTTAAGCGGATAGGGATTATTCCCAAATCCGAACTTGCAACAGATGCGAAAAATATTTTGGCAGAAATTTCACCCAGCAAGCCCAAGAAAGTGCTCTGATACCAGATGTGATGCACCTGCAACAATTAATTAATAAAAATATGCAAAGTAGCAGAAATGATAGAACTCAGAATCACTTTTATATTGATCACAGGCCACTTCGAGGGGGAAACCTCCTATGAGCAAGCTCAATACAAATAACTTCACGGTGCCTTCATAGGTCTCAACACACACTTATATACTAAGTCTAGGCGCCAATACTATGGGTCAAAACCATGGGCCACTACAAACTATGGATCAACAATACTACGGGCGACTTATAAAGCATATGCGCCAACAACAATAACATAAACTATTGATCAACAAATACTATGAGATGACTTACAAAGCATATGCGTCCAACAACAATATACTAACAAAGTAAAGACATGGGTTCCTAACAGTGGTGAATAAGTATCACCAGATAAACATGATTCAGGCAAGGATAGACATTTTAGCACGTCAAGTAAAACTCTTCAAACAAATGTTTGATCCATTATTCAAGAAGGGACTTCCTATCTTTTGGGAGGAGGATGGCACCACGAGGACACAGGAAGAAGAATATTAGGGCAAGTTGTGGGGATGTCGATTCAATTTGGATTATGTATAATTTAGGTAAATTTATTCTAGTGTTTATGTATTGATTCATTGTAATTTTTGCATAATTAATGAAATTCAGTCGGTTTCTCTTGGCCATCTTTTTTGGATATTAATTTGTCAAATTTCTTTGAACTATGTTTTATGTTGCCAATTTAATGAATACATCGATCTGTAGGTTGGATTTCTATTAATATACGATTCATGTGTTATTATGTGTTAAATGAATTTCTTCGTTTAACTCATTGTATCTATAATTTTTTACAACTAATAAACATCCACACATTTATATTGATACTAGTAAGTGGAAAAGCGCTCTTACAAAGCCAGTTGCTTGGATCTGCGTTGGATAAAGATAAGTAATCTTATGTGTTTGATTTTGATGCGTTTTTATTTCATTCTTGCATGTTGTGATTGTGTAATTGAAAGGTTTTTAATTATGTTGTGATTGTGTAATTGAAAGGTGTTTTCCACTGTGCATGTGTAGGTTGATGTGGAGAAGCCACGTGGGCAGAAAGTTTGGCGCGGAGGAGACACATTGGCAGAAGCTCCGACGTGGAGGAGTTGTGTGGGCAGAAGGTGTGATGTGGACCAGCCACATCATATCCACACGTGCTAGCGACCGTGAAGGATGGGCGAAGGTGGTTTTGCAAATGGAGGACAGTGGTTTTCCTTATCGCCCTTCCAACTTGTGAAATCATGTGGTGCTGCAATGTGGAGAGTGGTTTCAGATTCCGCAACCACCCATCCCCTCATCTTAGCATGCATGTTGGGGATGCGGAACGGAAGTGGGACCCTTGATATTTCGCCGCCCGATTGATCTTTTCTGCCATTTAAAATGGTTTGTACATTGGCATGGAGGTGATCTTTTCCTTCATTTAAAATGGTTTGTACGTTGGCATGGAGGTGATCTTTTCCGCCGATCTTTTCCGCCATTTAAAATGGTGTGTACATTCGCATGGAGGTGATCTTTTCTGCCATTTAAAATGGTTTGTACGTTCACATGGAGGTGATCTTTTTGAACATTTAAAATGGTTTGTACATTGGAATGGAATTGATCTTTTCCGCCATTTAAAATGGTTTCTACAATGCTAATGGTAAATGATGGATTGTATCACATGTGTGAATAATCTCATCACATTTATGAGGCACCCGTTTATGATGGATTGTGTTTATGTGTCACAACGTATAGATGATATCCCTCCACACTGTGATAATAAATGTCACGAACTTTTCTGCATTGATATCCCGCCACACTGCTCTTCCTGCCCACTGCCTACATTGAAACTTAAAGTTCAAACTCTCTGTGTTTGCCAGTTTGGAGCTCTATTTTCTCTGAGGACCGAGGTTTTCTTTTGCTGAGGTGGAACCGACAAGAGTGTTGGGAGGGTAGAGCAGTAAGATTGGTTTGAAGAATCGACTGCTAGTTTTTCAATTGGCACGTATTTATATTATTCGAACCATAAATCTAAATCTGTAACAGAGCATGCTTATTCAGCCTCTGGGCTAAATATCCATATCTTCTATGGTTGTCAAAAATCAATGCAATGACAGTTTGAAGTTCACAGTAGTTTAAAGTCGCCGAATGTTTTAGATTCTTCAGATTTCCAGAATTTATTTCCTTCAATTCCGGGTAGTTATCTTCTTACAGTCCATTAATATGAATTCACAACGTTATATTTGCAAAATCGAGAGTTACTCATTAATGTCGATTCCCGCCATCTTGCATACGTTTTATGTCTGGTGATGTAGCTTATTATTTTCATATATTCCATATTGTTTTCTGCAAATCCTCTAGCATTAATTTTGGCTAGGTTTGTTGGAAAAAGATAACGACAAATGAAGTCGTAAAATTGAAACATGTTTTTTCTTTTTAATATCATTTTGCAGTTAATATTCACTATAGTATATTGATCTATGTAAACGTTAGTACTTTATTTGAAATATTTGAAATTGATAATTTATGTCTTAATTTATATAATATTGATTACATTTCTTTTAATATAAATATATATAATTTAAGTATTTAATTTAATTGAATAAAATTAAGCAATCAAATAGCTTTAAACAATATTAAGGTATAATTGTTTGCCAATACAGTATCTTGGCTAGAAAAGTCCCATGTATTGCGTAGTTGGACGCGATGAATGACTCAAATTGTTGGATGCAATGAGAACACATGTGAGTCTTGCATACAATACCAAGGCATTTAGTTTCAGAGATAAAGCTGATAAAAATGTTCTTAACATTTAGGCAAGAGATCGTGTTGGAAAATGAATTTAATAGTGATGACAATGCAGATAGTGATGCCATTAGTTGGAAAGATTCTGGCTGCAATTAACCAGACAAACATTCTTTCATACTTTTGGGATGAGACTGTGGTGAATGGTATAGAAGCTTCTACTTCACTGAGTGTAGCACATATTAATTCTGGAATAATCAAAGCCACGTGGCACAATCTGAACGTTCCACATGTCACCCCGGAGACTAGATTTTGACATTTGAACGAAAACATTTACAGACGTTTTGCTACAAAGAGTTTGCCATCAAGTCAAAATTTTGTCAATGAAAGCGAGGTTTCTCTATCGTAAGGTTGTTCCATTTCGGGGTGTTGGAAGTAGATGCTGAGGAGAAATATTGTCCGCTCCTTCCTCCATGGATGAGTTTTCGGAGTGGCTAGAGTAGATATCAGCACTCTAAACATATATTTCATAGGAACATTGCTTCGTACATTTTGCTGGAGAGTGGAAATATCCAAAGAGAAAGATCAACCGCTCTTTCTCCAAGTTCTATTTTTAGAATTCCCTCGTAAAAGAAGGGGTGGACGATCCTTCTTCTTCCCAATATTATTTTCATTATAGCTTGAGACTGTAAGAAGGGTCAGTCGATCCTTCTTCATCTTCACCTTTCTAGATATCGTTCAATTTCTAGATAAAGGTTTTGACAATTATCTACTAAACGAAGGGGCATATGATCCTTCTTCTCGAAAAACAGAAGTCGGGGAAAACAATTTTATCTATTATAACATAGCCGTGCTCAGTATTATTCCGGTGTTCACCATTTTAGATATAGATGAATTGATGTACTAGCCTTCGTAGGTTGAATAATTTTACAATTCCCTCATAAATGAACGCGCGGCCGACCCTTCTTCTATCCAATATTGTATTCATAATAGTTCTAGAATGCAAGAACGGCCGGTCGATCATTCTTTCTTTCGCCATTCTGGATATAGGTGAATTGTTGGATATAGTTGTTCACAATTATCTCCTAAACGAAGGAGTGGCCAATCTTTCTCTTCAGAAAATGGAAGCCAGGACAAACATTTTTATATGTTAGAACTTAGATGATGTCTGAGTCCCTACTATTTACACTGGAAGTTGGAAGTCGAGAATTGTCAACATAGCCTTCGTAGATTAAATATATTTAAATTTATTTCGTAAATGAAGTGTGGCCCACCCTTGTTGTGCTCAGTATTCTTCTCTTGTTCACAATTTTGGAAATACATGTATTGATGGCCTAGCATTCGTAGGTTGAACATTTTTAATATTTCGTCATAAATGAACGGGCGGGAGACACTTCTTCTACCTAGAATTCTTTTCGTAAATATTTCTAGACTACAAGAAGGGTCATTCAATCCTTCTTGTGTTTGCTTCTTTTACAAGAAGGGGTGACCGATCCTACCATTCGAAAAATTGGAAGTCTGGACAGCCATTTTTTATATATTATAATCTATGTTATATCTTTGTTTAAAATAAATATGATTGTTAATGTGCTCCTGTTATTTTATATTTCATAAAATGCTTATGAACTGGATTTTGGTTCTGAACAATGTGTGATGTTATTTTATATTTCAGATATTGTTTATGAAATGGATTTTAGTACTCAATAATGTGTGGACCTACTTTTGAATGGATTGAAAGTTGCTGAAGGAATCTCGTTTCCAGAAAGAAAAAATTTGCATAATATCAACATTAATGAAGGATGTGTCATTGTAAATGTTACCAAGTCTTTGAATGCAAGTCTTCCATTTCCCTATCGATCAGAAGGTGCAGATACATTGTCAGAGGCTGTTGGTGGTTATATTCAATGGCCTGTATCTGAGATCGTTAACCAGATTGGGTCCACTCTTCGTGAGAACGAGGTGAATGATATACCAACTTCTTCTTCGGCAAGTGTAGCACAAATCATAACAACTGAGAATGAGGTGAATGATATACCAGCTTCTACTTCGACGAGTGTAGCACATATCACAACAACTGAGAATAAAACTTCTTTTATTATGAGAAAAGTTAAGTTGTTACATAAGTGTTCAGAAAGAAAGGATTGCATTTCCATTGGTTTTCTAACAAATGTGAGTGAGACTGATTTTGTTGGGGGAACATTTTTGGGTGACTTCTCCTTTGGTATTCTGGTCGATGAAGTGGTGTTTTCTTGTATGGCATGTTGTCTAGGGGTGAGCAGTGGATCTTTTGTTGTATGGCCGATTAAAAGAATCATCGATTTTAATACAGAAACATTGCTTTTTGTTCCACGCGCTTTCAACAATAATCAATCTGAATCTACTAGCTAACTTGATACATCAATGTTCCTTAAAGCCGCAGTATGTTGCTTGGGGATTAGTGTCAACTATTTTTAAGGGAGACATTGTACAATTCAAAGTACTATATGCTGGTGAGTTTGGTATTTTAGTTCATAAAGTATTCCGCAATTGCGAGGATTGTGGTGTATTTGAAGGCTCTATTATAAGATGGACTGCAAACACTTTGCTTGACCTCGATAATGTTCCTTTGGATGTTATACTTTTGGAATTTTTTTGAAGAATTTTCTTTACAGATGGTCCTTCCAAATACTCCCCATTGTGAATATACACATGTTAAAGGTAATCGAACAAGGCCATACAATTCCGTAAATGAGGTATCACATATCATAACAACTAAGAATGAGGTGAATGATATACCAGCTTCTACTTCGACAAGTGTAGCACATATCACAACAACTAAGAATAAATCTTCTTTTATTATGAGAAAAGGTAATTTGTTACATAAGTGTTTAGAAATAAAGGATTGCATTTCCATAGGTTTTGTAACAAATGTGAGTGAGACTGATTTTGTTGGGGGGGAAATTTTGGGTGACATCTCCTTTGGTATTATGGTCGATGAAGTGGTGTTTTCTTGTATGGCATGTTGTCCAGGGGTGAGCAGTGGATATACTAGCTTCTTCTAAAATTTCCGAATGAAATTTAAGTTTGTTACCTTACAGGCCTACAATAAATCAGGGTGCACACCTTTCAAACATTGGCACTGAACATTGTTGCTCAAATTTTTGTATATCAAAAATTCCACTTCGATCAATAGTTGAATGTGCTAAGAAATTTGATAGTTGAATGTTATAAATTCTATGGGATCAAATGCTCTTGTGGCCAAAGAAGGAGATGACAGAAAAAGAAGCTTGTTTACAATGAGATTAGACACAATAGACGTCTGTCAAAATGCATGGTATAAATGCCATCAGATAAAAAAGAGCACTTTGGGTAATGCGATTGGTGATATTTATCAGGAGTCAGATAGTAGTACTATCATATTGGAACCGTCATGTTAAACTGTCACGTTTTTTTCCAAAACTTATTTTTGATGGGCACTTTATTCTCTAAACCATCATTAATTTTTGTGGGTCACTCTTAAAAGAATTTGGATTTACATTTTACAGCTAACCTTTCTAATTTCTTTTAATTTTTTTTTCCATGATCATTAATTTGCTTGATAAGTTAACATAAACAACTTGGCATTAAAATAGAAAACTCCAAATTGTTAACTTGACACGTAACCATTGGACCTTTCTATGCATATCATACCTGGAAATAAATGTACACATTGAAAATATTTTCAGCCATGAGCATTTTCTATATAGTTAAAACTTTTATTTTCTATGTAAATGTGAAATTTTAATCAATTTTAAAATATATATTAATAAAAAATTACTATGGACAGGTAATTGTTTTATCTACTGAAGGGCAAAATTTAAACCATACCGGTTTTTGACAGGGAATATATATACTTAAAAAATGCTTAGATAGACAACAACAATGGATTGTTGGTGCAGAAGAAAACATGAAGATCGATGTAAATAGCATCATATGGGTATGGTCACCAAGAAGGTCCTTGCAGTAGAAGAAATTAGAATACACGAGAAGGGCCTTGCAGTAGTCAAGGCACAACAAGAAAATATGGGGAATAAAGTTCAAAGTGGTGGATGTTCTCAAGGGTTGATAGTAGACAAAATTGGTTTCTAAATTTCTCTATGTGGCAGTTTTAAGCAACAAAATTGTTGTGTTTCTAAATTTCCACTTGGTCAACAAAAGGTTGTATTTTCTCATTTTCATTAAATTTTTATAAAAGGAAAGATACAACTTATAGCCATTGGGATTGATAATGGATGGTTATTTGTTACAAAATTGGATTTGTGATAAGTGTCGTAATTTGCGCACTAACTGTCGTTAAGTGTTGTAATTGTGCTTAAGAATAATTGGCCTTTAGAAGTGGTTTATCCACTGCACTTAAAATCAAGTAATTATCCTTAGAGTAACTACCTAAATACTAAAATATGATTCGCTATACTCAAACTGCCAAATTCAACGGTGCTCATACGAAAAAATATTCTATACGATCCAATATTCTATGCGAGACAACTATATTTCTAATACTGAATGTGCCAAATCAAATATGCCACGTGTCACAATATGATCATTCCATGTGTCACTCCGGGATATTAGATATCAACATTTTAAAAAAAGAATTTAAAGACATTTTGCTTCAAAGACTATGCTGGCAAGTGGAATTATTCTCAGAGAAAGAGTGGCTGCTCTTTCCCAAAGGTGTTCTATTGTTACGATTCACTCGTAAATGAAGGGTCTGCCGACCCTTCTTATTCCAAATATTCTTTTCATAATAGTTTGATACTGCAAGAAGGGTCGGTCGATCCTTGTTGTGTTCTCTATTATCGATAGAGCCAAATTGTTGGATAAAGGTTTTCACAATTAACTACGAAAAGAAGGGGTGGCTGCTCCTTCTTGTCGGAAAACGGAAGTTAGGAGAAACCATTTTTTATAGGTTAAAACTTCCAAGGTGTTCTATTTTTAAAATTTCCTCGTAATTGAAAGGTCGGCCGACCCTTCGTATTCCCAATATTATTTTCATAATAGTTCGACACTGCAAGAAGGGTCGCTCGACCCTTCTTATTCCAAATATTCTTTTCATAATAATTGACCACTGTAAAAAGGGTCGGTCGATCCTTCTTGTGTATTCCATTATGGATATAGCTGAATTGCTGGATAAATGTTTTCACAATTCACTATGAAAAGAAGGGGCGGCCGATTCTTCTTGTTGGAAAACAAAAGTCAGGACATACGATTTTTATATGCTATAACTTAGCCAATTGAATGACTATTCAGAAAACAGAAGTCGAGACAAACGATTTTTATATGTTATAACTTAGTCGATTGCGGAATCTTGGTTTACGGTTGTGATATATTTTCTTTCCGCAACCTGCAACCCGCAATTTCGGATTGAGGATTGCGGAAAGAATGTATATATTTATGAAATAAAACCCCACAGCCCTTCTTTTCCTTCAGGCATGTTTACGTTTTAACCATCGATTTTTCTTGATGTTGCAGATGAGATTACACCAGGTGATTAAAACGAAGTTTAGCTTTCCTGTTTAGCTTGTCGGTGTTAGCACTAGAGTTGTCTTGGCTAAAACTGGGAGGCTCAATTTCTAAAAGGAACGTAGAAATCCTTGGTGGTCTAAGAAAAATAGAATCATCTGGCTAGGTATTGACGACATTAAGGGTGAACTAATCAAATCCCAAGCCCGAAACTTTGCTAGCAGAATTAAATTGTTGAGTGTTGAGCCCAGGTTGAGATGAAGTTTTGTAAGCACCTTTTTTAGGCAAGCAAGGAAAGCTGAGCTGAGTGTAGCTCAGAAACACAATTTTGGCTAAGTATTGAGGATGCTGCGAAGTTGCACGCAGCATCCAACTTTTGAGGAGACTGCGGATTTGCGCACAACATCAAAGTTTTGGCCGTGATGCGAAGACCAGTACTGCGTTGGAGCAGTGCTGCGGAGTTAGGAGGCCACGTGGAGCCAGCAAAGCGGTGTGCTAGACAAGTATCAAGTGTAGCTACCGGCTCGACCAGTAGCAGCCAATTTTGGAAAGATATTTCAGGATTTCCGAGTGGCGGACGTAGGAAAAACAGGAAGGCGACCACGCATGGGTTGTTAAAGAAAGTGGCGTTTGGCACACTTAGAAGGTAAAACCGTTAGAGAGAAACGGTTTGGCAGAAGCAGCCTATAGGCACGTGTGTGACAGGAAGGCCAATAGCGACAAAATGAGGACGTGGAGATCCGCCATGATCAAACAGATGCTACTAGGAGCCAGCAAGCCGATTTGGGAAACTGGCGCAGTTTTGGAAACCCTTAGGGTTTTGGGTTTTAGGTCTTTGGCATTGTACAGACATGACCTTCGGGCATGATCTATTTAAGAAGACATTTTGTATGGGATGGGGGTTCTCTCACTTTGTGGGTTGTTCTCTTTCTGTATTATTGTTATTCTTTTGTTGTTGCTGAGAACTTAAGGAGATAACCTTTTTGTATTGAAGAATCTCTCCGAGCTGAGAATATTGTAAAGGCTCTGTAGCTGTGTGCGCAGAGACCTAGCCAAGAGAAAGGAGAGTCTGCAGCTGAGTGCGTAGAATAAGAAAGGTTTCCCCATCCCTTTCGAAAGAAATATATTACCAACCGTTCTTGTGGACGTAGCTTTCCATTCGAGGAAGTGAACCACGTTAAATCCTGTGTTATGTGATGATGTTTATGAATGAATGATTGTCTGTATTTTCTGTAGATTGAATGCTTGAATGTTTCCTTCCATGTTGTAATATGAGAGCTTTGATATGCATTTACCAATAGGAGAAGTTTGGGAATGATATGCTAGGTTCCACGGAAGCAGATGAATGGCAAACATTTCAATTCCATGTTAAGGTCGTGAATCAGTCATTTAAGTTTAAATACTTTCTTAAGCATAGTGAAGGAACGTAGCACAGTTAATCATGTTATCATTTTGGTTCACATTGTAATGATCCAAGTTCTAGAATGAACGCCAGAAAGATAACCAGTAAGTGCCTGAATGAATGGATGAGTGATATTCATTTCAGTGCCTTAACGTTTTCGAGATGTTCCAAGTAGAGGATAATTGTGGGTGATTCGCAGTCCCAGTAGAAGATTCACAGTAGTACGAAACCCTTGGTGCGGCCCGCAGCGTTTCATGCACCGTGTAGTACCGCTCACAGCATAGATCTTGTTGCGCACCGCGTCACTCTTCCTGCAGCACCATCCTTCTGTCCTATGTTACGCAGCTTGTTCAAATAAACAACTCATCATTTACTATGGAAACCTGATTCCGCATTACCCCATAAAGATACACCTCAGGTGAGACCTAAACCTACTCGTAGGTTGTTGTCGAAAGGGCCGGTGCGAAGGGGTTTTGTTGGTCAAAGGGAGAACCACAAAGAACCTGGGTCTGATTGAAAACCTCTGGGTCAGTTTAAGCCAACAAATGGTTCCCTTTCCACGCTAGAATGCATGATGAGTTGAAATGGTTCCGTTGCCGTGCTAGAATCCATGATGAGTTGAAATGGTTCCGTTGAGTTGCAATCACGATGTGTGAAGAAGAATATCAGTTCCCCGAAGGATTTGACTATTGGCATCCTGAAAAGACAGAAATCCAAGCTTGGTGGGATAAGACCATAAGCGATTTAAGTGACATCTGCGTCTAAGCGACACACAGTGGTCGGATAGATATCTGTTAGACGACATTCACGAGATCTTTTGGGCATCGTTTCCAAATGAGCTACATGCGTGGATCTTGCGGATCGTAGAGAAGAAAAACTGTTTCCAAGGAGGAGTTCCTATGGAGTGGACTCCCGACCTCAAAGCGCAGCTTAAAGCATTAGACAGCTCATTGTCATGCGTAGTTGATTATTGGGTCGATCATATGCTAGAAGGATTTGTAACAGAATTTGCTGTAGACACACTCAAATCCTACAGCGAAGCAGAAGCACATTTTTTTGGAGGATTCCAAGGTAAGTTTCTGAACAATCTCAGTCTATACATTAAGATGCTGTTAGTTGAGAAAGGTGTTCTAAGAATGCAGTAATCTGCTTGAAGTTTGTCATGATAAACAGTACATATATTGATTATGACGAAGAGACACATACTCTTAGAAGTGGTATGAGATATAAAATTAATAAGAAACCAGAAGGCCCTAAACTTCATATAGATACTGAGATCCCCTGCGATCTTGATAATGAAGTTGCACAACCATTTACCCCTGAGAATCCGCCGGCTGCACAAACCACGCCACCCTGATTGCAGAACCCACTTGCTATGCATCCCACCCCGCAGAAGAATCAGCCTAGTCCATCTCTCCCGATAGTCCCATTTGTATTTACTATGTAGATCCTTTATAGCAGTCGCGCACTAATCCTGGCACCCCACCACCTAGTAGCACAATGGCGAACACTGATATGAAACTGCCAATATTCAGAGGAACTGGCCTAGAAGACCCTTATCAGCATTGGTTCCTTTGTGAAGTCGTATGGAGTGTAAGACAAATCCAGGATGATGCCATGAAACAAGCACATCTCATCACCACTTTCAGGGATAGAGAGCTACATTGGTTTATAAAATATCTACCGTTCAGTCGAGAACTCTCGCAAAAATTAAAGTCGCACTGGTGGCAGAGTTCAAGAAACCTAAGTCTGAGTCTCAGTGTATAACTGAGCTGAAGGAAATAAAGAAGAGACCAACTGAAACGGTCTGGGAATTTGATCAGAAATTTAAGACCTTACTAGACCAAGTAAGTTTTGTTATACCACCAGAACAGCATAAAGAATGGTTCATTGCTGCATTGTTACCTCATATCAAATTACCATTGATGCATCAGAAGGTTCTATCCCAGGCAGAGGCCTTGGAAATTGCAATGAAGCTAGAAGCTTCGCCGATTGGTGATACTAGTTATGGGATGTCTCAGATCCAAAACCAGCTGACCACCCTGACACTTGAACTGCAAAGTATGAAAAATGGTAAAGAACAAAGATATGAACCTAAACAGGAGGTCTAGTGTACAATTTGCAAAGGAGAAGGTCATGACTGCGAGCATTTCCCTCCATTCCGTGACTATATTAACAGTGGTGCGCTTAACCCATTAAATCAGAATCAGGCCCCATGGTGTGAAATTTGCAGAACCACAGGACATAGACCTGAAGGCTGTTACCTAATCCAGAAATATGTGAAAACCCCTAAGAATTTATACTGCAATTTCTGTAAATCAGTTGGACATGATGAATCCAACTGCTGAGCATATGAATTAATGAATGAAAGAAAAAGGGATATGGACTCAATGTGAGGCGCTGGCTTGTACCGCGTACAAGAAGATACCCATCCAAAACAAGAAAATGCACAATATGACCAAGGAGGATACAGAGGTCATGGTGGTGGATACCGCAGCAGAGGAAGAAATGCTGGTCTGGCACAAGGAAGAGGCCGCGGCCAAGTCATTTGTTATAATTGTGGCCAACCCGGGCACATGTCTAGAGATTGTGTTAACCCATGCACTACGTGCAACTATTGTAAATCGTTTGAGCATGTCATTGAAGATTGCCCAGTATTAGAGGTGGAAATGCAGAAAAGAAGACTAACAGAGGCTCCGAATCCAAACATCCAGTGGATCGTAGTAGAGAATATACCAGTGGATCCGAGCATTAACGTGGTCACGCACAGTGGCGCTGAGATAGGCTGCGACAGAGGATCGGAATCTTGAACATCAGGGGAGGCACATAGGAAGAAGGATCCCCTTGAAACAATATGGATAAGGAAAGCTCCAGGAAAAGCACCCCCTCTTAACCTACAGAAGAACAAGGAGGTCTTCATTGATGCATGGGATACCTTTAGAGAACTAGCAGATAAGTCATCAAGGATCCCGCTGCACAGTGAAACACCGCATGTCGAAGACATGCTGGCTCGGTATGACAAAAATAGTACTGCGACATATGTTCGTACTTCTGTTGTGCAGTTCTTGCGAAGCTGCATGAAGTTACTAAAAAGTGAAAAAGCCATTGTAGAGCTCCAGAAGCTTATCAGCCAGTATGAAACTCAGATTGCAACAGAGACTCCAGATAGCATTGTACATCATATAAGGAAGCACAAAAGAACAGGCCAAGAGATGAGGCTTACTGTGCAGATAGGATATTTTGAAATGGATGAAGTCATTCTTGATCTAGGATCAGAAGTGAATGTCTTGACTAAGTAGACATGGCAGTAGATGGGTCGACCAAAGTTGCTCTGGTCACCTATTCAGTTACGAATGGCTAATTAGGATAAGGTCATACCTTTTGGCCGCTTAGCTAATGTAGTAGTTGACATTGACGGAGTGTAGAGTCATGCAGACTTTGAGGTTATTGAAATTGTGGATGATAGTCAACCTTTTCCAGCAATATTGGGAATTGATTGGGCTTGTCATCTTTAGATATAGCATTGCACGATACACCTTCCAGATGGTGGAATACACATAAAAAAACATTGACCACTTGGGATCAATGCAGACCTAAGATGCAGATCCGATTCGCCAAAAAGGTTACTTTACCCTTTGAAAAGTATAATGGATAGACATACCCTAGTCAGCACATTGAAATCTGTTCAAAGGCATGGGTGGAAAGACCACTTACAGAATGGGTACATTTATTTGTACATACATTGGATGCGGGTATCCCAGAGAAATGGTACCTCGACCTAGAGTTGTGCAGTGAACTCACTGACTAGGAGCTGCTCGCTGTGAACTTTCGAAAGGACTTTAGCTTTGAAGACAAGAATCCATTAATCCATGAAGCACTACAGCTAATCAAGAAGTGCATATTCCAAGACAACTTTCCTGATCAAAACATAACATTGCAGGAGTTTTTTTGGGACAAGGTGCATTCCCGCGCACCTACAGTCAGAATGGAAGGAACATGAAGAGCACTTGATTGAGTGTTAAAACTTAGCTAAAGGTACCAATGACACAAATGAAGACGATGAGGAGGACCCGCGCAACATAGATATACTTGAGTCAGAAGGCGCGCGTAAGGTAGAAGGACCTCCATTGGAAATCCCAGATATGACTAGACCAGTAAAAACACAAAAAGTGAACATTGGCACAAACAAAGAGCCGAAGTTTGCATCAATAGGAGATTATTGGGATGATCAGACTATTGCAGAGATCGCAGATACCTTACATGAGTATCAGGAACTATTTCCAACAAAATTTATAGATATCAAAGAAATTTTGGGAGACCTAGGGGTCATGAAAATACCTTTAAAACCAGGTGCTAAGACTATCAAGTAGAGGCCATACAGATTGAATCCACGTTATAAGGAAAAAGTCTGTGCAGAGCTAGATAAGATGCTAGAAGTTGGAATCATTGAACCAGTTGAAGAATCCGAATGGATTAGCCCCATGGTTGTTCAAGACAAGAAAGCAAAAGGCGAGATCAGGATTTGTGTGGATCTTAGAAAGTTGAATGATCCTTCTATGAACGACCCATTTCCTACTCCATTCACAGACGAAGTGCTTGATAACGTTAGAAGAAATGAGGCATATTCTTTCACTGATGGTTTCTCTAGTTATCATCAGATTAGGATTGATCCTGTGGATAGGCATAAGACGACATTTGCTACAGAATGGGGGTCATTCCAGTACACCGTCATGCCTCTTGGGATGAAGAACGCACCTTCCATATTCTCTAGAGTCGTCATCACAGCATTTAAAGATTTTATGCACAAGTTTTTAGAAGCGTATTTTGATGATTGGACTGTATTTGGTTTATTGAAAAATTATTGCACGAATTTCCGCATGATGCTCGAGAAGTGTTGACAGCATCAAATATCCTTGAATTTTAAAAAGTGTATTCTCTGTGTGCCTTATGGAATTTTACTTGGCCACATTGTCTGTAAGCAAGGACTGATGGTAAACCCTGCAAAGATTGCAGTTATTGCAAACTTACCAACACCAAATTCAGTCAAGATATTTTGATATACATTAGGCCATATTGGATATTACAGGAAATTTATAAAGGGTTATGCACAAATAACCATAGCAATGCAAAAGCTGCTGAAGAAAGACGCACCATTCATTTGGAACGCAGAATGCGAACAGGGTTTTGACACATTAAAAGAAAAGATGGTCACTGTGCCGATTCTAGTCTTTTCAGACTTGACGAAGCCATTCCATGTCCATGTTGACGCATCATGTATTTCCCTGGGGATCATGTTAGCTCAGCCATGAGAGAGAGGTATTGACCACCCTATTGCATTTTCTAGCAGGAAGCTTTCGACAACAGAGAAGAACTATACTACTACTGAGAGGGAAGGCATTGCAATGGTATATGCCCTACAGAAATTTAGACACTACTTACTGGGATCACAATTCCTTATGTTTACTGACCATTCTGCGTTGAAATATTTGGTCAACAAGCCAGTAGGGGGATGCATATGCCGATGGCTATTGCTGTTCCAGGAATATGACTTTGAAATTATTGTCAAGCCAGGTAGACTGAACTTGGGACCTGATCATCTGTCAAGGATCAAGTTAGGAGAGGAGCTGACGAATATTGAAGACAGTCTGCCTGATGCGCAGTTATTTAGTATACAGGTTGTCGATGATTAGTACAAGGAAACCATTGAATTCCTAACTACAGGGCTGGCACCCCAGGAATTCTCGGTCCAGTAGAAAAAATAGTTAGTGGTGCGCGACGCGGACTTCACTATAATTGTAGGTGAGTTATACAAACTTGGGGCAGATGAAGTCCTGCGCAGGTGCGTACTCGATCATGAGAAGCCATTTATTCTATTCGACGAACAATCAGGATTCGTGGGAGGTCACTATTCAGGAAGGGCTACTACACAGAAGATATTGCGCGCAGGGCTATGGTGGCCTACAATCCATAAAGATGCCAAATAACATTGCAGTAACTGTGATGTCTGTCAGAGGACAGGAAAACCATCATGCCGAGATGAGATGCCATTGAATCCATAGTTGACACTGCAGCCATTTGAAAAATAATCAATAGATTTTGTGGGTCCTATAAACCCACCAAGAAAAAGAACAGGTGCAAGGTATATTATTACTGCTGCGGATTACCTCACTAGATGGGTGGAAGCAAAACCAGTTAAGGACTACAGCGCCAGTACTATTGCACAATTTATTTTTGAAGAAATACTCACCAGATTTGGCTGTCTGAAGATTTTAATGAGTGACCAAGGTACTCACTTTTTGAACAAGACGATTGAGACGCTTACAGAGGAATTCCACATTCATCATCAGCGCAGTACTCCATATCATCCACAGGTGAATGGTACTATAGAGGATTTCAATAAAATATTGGAGAACACACTCACTAAGGTGTGCAATGTAAATAGAGACGATTGGGACCTGCGCGTCTCATCTGTGCTATGGGAATACGGGACCACATGCAAGAAATTGACAGGACAGACACCCTTTCAGTTGGTTTATGGGAAGGAGGCTATAATGCCTATGGAATATATTGTTTTTAGTTTGAGAATCACTGCATTTACGGGGATGTAGACTGTGAAGCTCTAGAAGAAATATTACTACACTTACTGGGCTTGGAGGAAGATCGCTTCATCGTAGGCTTCCACCAGCAAGCTCAGAAGGACCGCGAGAAAGCATGGCATGATCGCCATATAAAGAACAAGTGTTTTCAGGTAGGTGATCTAGTCCTCCTGTATGATAGCAAATTCATGAAATTCCCTGGTAAATTTAAGATGCATTGGCTTGGCCCATATACTGTGATACATGTTACTAACACTGGTGCAATCCAGTTAGCCAATTTAGCTAGTGATAGCTTGACAACTCTGATAAATGGAAGTAGACTAAAGCTATATCGTGATAGCACTGCTTCACAAAACCCTGAATAACGAACCAAGGAAGGAATTTATAAGTGTCAAGTACAGTTGAAAGTGGACACTAGAAATGTAAAGGAGTCTGTACATGTATGATAAAAGGAAGAAGGTATGATAAGAAGAATGATCTATGCACCGCGCAGCACTGTTGAAGCTACGTGGGGGGGGGGGGAGAGAGAGAAAGAAAAAGAAGAAGAAAAATATATACAGTGGAAGCCGCGTAGTTGGATATTTTTGGCACTACGAAGTAGCCGTGCAGGGTTGCAGATGGCTTGCCTCGCAATTCAGCACAGCACTCAAAGAAAAATAGCCATTGCATGGCCTTTCAGAAAATAGCCGTTAGATGACTGTTGCAGCAACCACTTCAACATTTAAAGCAAAGCTAGCCGTTCTGAGCACGCTGACGACAGAAAAGATCGAAGGATCCGCTCAAATTCGCTAACGGACACCACATTAAATGCTTATCTAGCCGTCGAAGGGAAAGGGAGAGGGTCTACTGGGCCTATAAATAACACCGTTGGGAGACTTGCGGGCATTACCAAGCACTTAGAATTTTCTTGCGATTAACCTCTCTGAGCTAGTAGCCATCTGTATTCTATCTGACTTAGTCGCTACCTCATTTGTGAATGTCCGAACCTTCCATTAGAGAAGAATAACTGACCCTTGAAGAAGCACTAAGGATCTTTCAGCATGGAGGGATTCAACAGTTAATGAAAACTCCAGTTAAGAAGGTTGCCGTAGAACAAGGTGAAGGATCCTGCAGATCACCAAGAATTAATCCCACGATGCAGGAAAAACCAAAAGATAAGGGGAAAGTTGTAACTGCACCTCGATCCAACATCATAAAGTTGGGATCCTCGGCACAGAAAGCACCAGTCTTTTAGACAGAACCTTTGAAGATGACACTTGAATATATCTCCCTGCGGGCACTGAATGCCCCTATGTTTAAATTGTCCAAGAATGTGAGATACGACATCCAATTGTCGCCTATGTCAAAGCATGTAAATGTTGCTAAGAATCTGCTGGGAAAGATGGTAGATTGTAAATGGGAGGATTATGACCTCTTTGGAATGAAGAAAGACGAGGAAGATGTTCCCAAATACCCATATTTTCAACCAAACCAATATATGTGCTAGAAAAAGGACGCCAAGGGAACTCTTAACTTGGTAGCTGACAATTTGTTAGCACCTATCATTCAGTCGGGGCTATTGAACTTGTTGAGATTGCCACATTTTGACCGATCCCCAGAATTGAATATCGTGGTTCGCACACTCATGGTGCGAATCCATCAAGGTTATCTGTGGCTGGATAGAAACATTGAAATTACCATTGATTTGATCCACCACATCACTGGGCTAAGCAAGTGTGGTAAGGATCTGAAGCAATTCTTCTAGGGGAAGAGCAAAGAAAAAGAGGCTGTTGAGAAGATAAAGAAAACCCACTCAGTGGTGAAGGCCAAAAGAGGATTCCTGACAGAAGATATAGAGGACATAGCAACAAGATTTGTAACGCAGTTGCTCGCAAGCAAGATACTCAAAACAACTAGACCTTCGAAGGTGCCTGCGGGCGCAATACTCCTTGGTGCCGCAGCGGCCGAAGGCAACATCTTCAATTGGTGTCAGTTTCTGTTGAATGAGTTCCTTGAAGAACTCAATGACACTCAGGTGAATGGTGGCCAGTTCCATTTCACCTGGCTCATCGTCTTGATTGCTTTGTGTGGATGGAAGGAACCGCGAGATTATGCGGGCATCGTTATGGATACCAAGGATCCTAAAGGGTTTAAGTTCGTCAACCTCTGGGCAAACACAAATACAGAGCGTCAACATGCAATTGCAGAAGTCTTTTACCAGTATTATACTCAGCTGCGCGACGTAATCACGAAGACACCCCGCATTACAAAGCAGGTCACGAAGAAGAATATCCGCATCATCGACTTTGAGGTGGATATGAAATGTATATTCATATCGCCGAAAGCACAAACGAGGAAACCAGAGTGGTTCCCAGGAAAGTACATTATGTATGAGCAGGATATTGAGGACCTCATGAAAGATTGGCCAGCAAAATTCTGCATAGAGGTCATGGACATGGAGACAGATTCAACAAAACATGAGCCGATACCGCTCTCATGCCCAATTATTGAAGAAGTAGGGAAGAGAAAAGAAGCTAAGACTTCGGAGAAGCCAAAGTTGAGGAAAAAGGTGAAGGCTACAAAGATTCAATTGGAGGCAGTCCTCGATGATGATGACTATGAGATGATAGCTGAAATAGTCTCAAAGTAGATGAAGGAGCTTATGGTGGCTAAAGAAAGGAAGGACAAGGTCATCCACGATGACCTATACCAGACGAGGCTCGCAATGCAAGGCCTAATGAAGAAAATGGATGATGTCCAGAAAAGCCTTATTGTGCCGAAGGAAGCAAGGGCTGAAAGGAGGTCGGTAGGAAACTCGCAGCAAGGAAGCCAACAGCTAGCAAAAACGCTGCCGTCGAAGACTCAGATTGTCCATGTGGACCCATTGGTTGTTGTGTTTCCAATGGCAGAGCAAGTGGTCTTGGACACAAAGGGAGTTGACAGGGTAGAGCTCGACTTAGCCAAAATCCTGTTACCAGGATTGCACTTTATCCACATGCAGATCGTGGAGGAGATGCATGAATGGATGGTTGAAGCAATGAAGTTATAGGAAGAACTCACTGCAGCAAACAGACAAATTCAAAAGAAGGCAGAAGTATAGCTACGCAACGAACATGACCGCCGACAAAATTTGGAGACCACCATATCCAATGTGGTGAAGGATATCAAAGGCATAGAAATCCAAGATGATCCTGCAGACATAGTTCTGAGGATCAGAGATAAGTTGAGATCCTTGCAGACGGAGATGCAAGATAAAGAGATTTACTATGAGGCCGACATTGCCACATTGAAGGATAAGCTGAATAAGTAGGCTCCATTAACTGAACAGCAAGCCAGAGAGCAAGCAGTGAGTGTCGCCTCGGAAAGCATCACAAGTGAGATGGATAAGTGGAAATCTCTCCTGGATAAGGTTTCGCAGGAAATCGCGACCCTTGAAGAGGATCAAAGGTTGCTGCAGGTCAAGACCACTATACGAGAAAAATAGACCACGCTGGACAAGTTGAACGCAGAGGTGAAAGCTTTTCCACCTAGAGAAAGGCTGCCGAGATACAAGGAGATATCCAACTTAAAGAAAGAAGTACAGGAATTACGACAAAAAGAGACTGAGATGGATAATTAGTTGCAGCAGCTCCTGGAGAATGCCATGGCCGTATCGTAGCAGATTGAAGATAAGTTAGTAGAACTGCGCGATAACTAGGAGCAAGTACAAGATCAAATTGGACAAGAAATAACTCCAACACTACTTGAGATAATTAAACAGGTTGAGGAGGATACAGGAGAAGCAGTGGTGCAATTGTGCAGTACATATGACAAGTTCGCGGCCAAGTTCGTTCCACCGGTCGCAGCGCAGAGTGAGACAGTTGAAACAATTAGTGGCTCGAGGATGAGCCACATGTAAGTGTTAGGGGCATGTTGGGCCCAGGTTGAGATGAAGTTTTGGAAGCACCTTTTTGAGGCAAGAAGGGAAAGTTGTGCTGAGCACAGCTCAGAAACACAATTTTGTCTAAGTATTGAGGATGATGCGAAGTTGCATGCAACATCCAACTTTTGACGAGACTGCGGAGTTGGGCGCAGCATCAAAGTTTTGGCCGTGATGCAAAGACCAGTACTGCGCTGGAACAGTGCTCCAGAGTTAGGAGGCCACGTGGAGCCAGCAAAGCGGTGTGCTGGACAAGCATCAAGTGTAACTACCGGCTCGACCGGTAGCAACCAATTTTGGAAAGATATTTCAGGATTTCCCAGCGGCGGACTTAGGAAAAATAGGAAGGCGACCACGCGTGGGTTGTTAAGGAAAGCGACGTTTGGCACACTTAGAAGGTAAAACTGTTAGAGAGAAATGGTTCGGCAGAAGCAGCCTATAGGCACGCATGTGACAGGAAGGCCATTAGTGATAGAATGAGGACGTGGAGATCCGCCATGATCAAACAGACGCTACCAGGAGCCAGCAAGCCGGTTTGGGAAACCAACGCAGTTTTGGAAACCCTTAGGGTTTTGGGTTTAAGGTCTTCAGCATTGTAAAGAGATGACCTTCGGGCATGATCTATTTAAGAAGACATTTTGTATGGGATGGGGGTTCTCTCATTTTGTGGGTTGTTCTCTTTCTGTATTATTGTTATTCTTTTGTTGTTGCTGAGAACTTAAGGAGATAACCTTTTTGTATTGAAGAATCTCTCTGAGCTGAGAATATTGTAAAGGCTCTACAACTGTGTGCACAGAGACCTAGCCGAGAGAAAGGAGAACCTACAGATAAGTGTGCAGAATAAGAATGGTTGCCCAATCCCTTTTGAAAGAAATATATTACCAACCGTTCTTGTGGACGTAGCTTTCCATCTAGTGAAGTGAACCACGTTAAATCCTGTGTTATGTGATGATGTTTATGAATGAATGACTGTCTGTATTTTCTGTAGATTGAATGCTTGAATGTTTCCTTGCATGCTGTAATATGAGAACTTTGATATGCATTTACCAATAGGATATGCTTGGGAATGATATGCTAAGTTCCACGGAAGCAGAGGAATGGAAAACATTTCAATTCCATGTTAAGGTCGTGAATCAGTCATTTAAGTTTAAATACTTTCTTAAGAACAGTGAAGGAACGCAACACCGTTAATCATGTTATCATTTTGGTTCACATTATAATGATCCAAGTTCTAGAATGAACGCCAGAAAGATAACCAGTGAGTGCCTGAATGAATGGATGAGTGATATTCATTTCAGTGCCTTAACGTTTTCAAGATGTTCCAAGTAGAGGATAACTGTGGGTGATTCGCAGTCCCAGTAGAAGTTTCACAGCAGTACGAAACCCTTGGTGTGGCCCACAGTGTTTCCTGCACCACGCAGTACCACTCGTAGCATAGATCCTGCTGCGTACCGCGTCACTTTGCCCGCAGCGCCATCCTTTTGTCCTGTGCTGCGCAGCTTGTTCCGATAAACAACTCATCATTTACTGTGGAAACTTGATTCCGCAGTACCCCATAAAGATACACCTCGAGTGAGACCTCAACCTGCTCGTAGGTTGTTGCCGAAAGGGCCGGTGCGAAGGGGTTTTGTTGGTCAAAGGGAGAACCGCAGAGAACCTGGGTCTGATTGAAAACCTATGGGTCAGTTCAAGCCAACACTGAGGTTCGCCTACAGTTACATATCTGCGCAAATAAACGGTCTAGATCGACGGTGGTGAAGATTTACAGTTATGAGCACGCTTAGCGCAAAAAGGGTGAGGTGTTCTAGAAAGAGGTGGGAGGTTTAGCCCACAAGCATCTTAAGTAGAAGATAAACGGCCAATGGAGCAGATCAACGGTCAAAAACTACTTCTCTGATATGACATGCACAGAGCAAACAAACTTTCGGATCCACAAAATTTTGGTAGAGGCCCGCGGGTTTAGACAATGCAAATCTGAGGAGGCCAAGATCTATGGCCGAGGCTTTGTTCATGGATATAACTTGCATGAAACATCAACGCAAGCCAAATCTGCGAAGTTGGTAAAAGTCGCAGCATTTGATGGCCATGATTCAAGGCGACATGTGGCGAGATTCAAAGCCACCAGGGATTAGGAAAATGGATGGCCAGGGAAGCTTCCATGCTGTAGGAGATGTAGGGGCAATAGCAAAGGACAAATAATATAAAAAAATCGCCTGCACGGAGAGATGGATTCCTATTTTTCATCCGAAAGCAACAAGAGCAAGTTGTGAAGAAACAAACAGGTCAACTAGGGGCCCATGCCAACCTCAAAAAAAAAGTAGGTTATCTTCTCTACAGTAAACTATTTAATGGTTGAATTGAGTGCTAGAGAACCCATAGAAACACTGTTTACAGACAAAGACGCAAAGGTTGTTAGGATATTCCTATACTCCATCCTAGTCCCACCAGTATTTTGATCATTTACATTTCCAGTCATGCATGCACTTTTAGGGTTTGCATGCATCCCAGTCATCAATCTAGCACCTAGCCCTCAGTTAGCCAGCCCCCAGGAGCTTCGCATGATTTAGTTTTAGCTCTCCAGTTGCTTAATGTGCCCTTCTTCCTTGATTTTAGGGAGCAACTTGCCCTTCTTCACCTACCAATCCAGTTGTCTTCAGTTTATACTCAGTTACACCTACCAGACTTAGTTTGACTGATGGTTGATAGTTACTTGAGCATTGATGACTCCACTGATGATGATGAAGACTTCCAGTTGTGCTCTGATGATACTAGTTGTGCTCCGATGACACTCCAGTGATCCTTTGATCACTCCATGAAGGCTAATTCGAATTGCCACCTTAGGCATTCGAATCCTCATGCTTGTACTATTTATTTGTCCATACTGTGATTAATTAATCAGTGTGTGTGAAGTATTTTTTCTTCTATCCGAGTTCTACTGTACCATATTATTATGTTGCTCATTATACTATATTGTTCACTCTTCTTCTATTTTCCTGCTTAATCATAATTACTCTTGTGAGGTATACATCATCTCTTAGATCTGCTGTGAGGATTTTCACATGGTATCAGAGCACAAAAGTAATTATGATTAAGCAGGAAAATAAAAGAAGAGTGGTCAATGCAGTATAATGAGCAACATAATAATAATATAGTAGAACTCGAATAGAAGCAAAAATACTTCACACACACTAATTAATTAATCACAGTATGGACAAATAAATAGTACAAGCATGAGGATTCGAATGCCTAAGGTGGCAATTTGAATTAGCCTTCATGGAGTGATCAAAGGATCACTGGAGTGTCATCGGAGCACAACTGGAATTCTTCATCATCATCAGTGGAGTCATCAATGCTCAACTAACTGTCAACCATCAGTCAAACTAAGTCTGGCAGGTGTAACTGAGTGTAACTCAATGTAACTGAGTGTAACTGAGTGTAACTAAGTGTAACTGAGTGTAACTAAGTGTAACTGAGTATAAACTGAAGACAACTGGACTAGTAGGTGAAGAAGGGCGAGTTGCTCCCTAAAATCAAGGAAGAAGGGTGCATTAAGCAACTAGAGGGCTAAAACTGAATAGTGAGAAGCTCCTAGGGGCTGGCTAACTAAGGGCTAGGTGTTGGACTGATGACTAGGATGCATGCAAACCCTAAAAGTGCATGCATGACTGGAAATGTAAATGATCAAAATACTGGTGGGACTAGGATAGTGTATAGGAATATCCTAACACCCCCCCTTAATCCATCCTGGGCCCTGGTAACTAAGACCAAAGGTCACCCAATACAATGAATAATAACAATTAATAAACCAAGGAAGTGGGAAAATTTCATGGGAAACATACCCCCTACTCAAAACAGACTGTAAGGCACACACAAAAATAAATAGTACAAGCATGAGGATTCGAATGCCTAAGGTGGCAATTCGAATTAGCATTCATGGAGTGATCAAATGATCACTAGAGTGTCATCAGAGCACAACTAGTATCATCGGAGCACAACTGGAAATCTTCATCATCATCAGTGGAGTCATCAATGCTCAAGTAACTGTCAACCATCAGTCAAACTAAGTCTGGTAGGTGTAACTGAGTGTAACTCAATGTAACTAAGTGTAACTGAGTGTAACTGAGTATAAACTGAAGACAACTGGACTGGTAGGTGAAGAAGGGCGAGTTGCTCCCTAAAATCAAGGAAGAAGGGTGCGTTAAGCAATTGGAGGGTTAAAACCAAATAGTGAGAAGCTCCTGGGGGCTGGCTAACTGAGGGCTAGGTGCTGGACTGATGACTGGGATGCATGCAAACCCTAGAATGCATGCAAACCCTAAAAGTGCATGCATGACTGGAAATGTAAATGATCAAAATACTGGTGGGACTAGGATGGAGTATAGGAATATCCTAACAGAGGTCTACAATGCTATGATGATAGATGACCCCATGGAAACTGTAAAAAACTAACTGAAACTGGTTAGGGAGCGAGGTATAGATGTGCACCAGGTCCACCAGTCCTATTTTCATCTGTTTACAGTCGGCCAAACCCATGATTTTCCTGAATTTGTTGAATGGTGCACCTCTAACTACTCTTCTACCGAGAGGGAAATCATGGACACTTCCAAGTCCAATATCTTTTGCGAAATCGATACCCAAACCCTTAGAAAATCCCTGTCAGTCCCAAAAGAGGTTTTCCAGAAAGCTATAGGGTATACCGAGGAATCCCCAATCCATTTTTTTGGACAATCCCCTGTTGAAGTAAAACAGAATTTCTACAAGTCCTGTCTAAATCCTACTGTCCAAATACAAGAGTAGGATTTCCTAGCTGAAGCCAGACTATTCATGGAAGAATCCAGAGGGGTGATCGCCATAGTGAGCCAATTCCTAGGTCTAGACTCTGATATGTATGTCACAGAACCTTTAATAAGTTTTCTTTTTGTCCTAGGCACCTGCCCCCTAGAATACGATGACCCAAGCCAGTCTACCCAATGTGCATGCCTCAGGTTTGACAAAGTTTTGGTTGAAAGTATACGCTCCCAGCTAAAGAATTTCCAGGAAACAAGGATTTTCAGATTTCAGTCCTACTTACTAAAAATGTTCCTGGCATTCAATGGAGAAAACTTGCAAATTCTTGAGGTACTACTTACTCAGGATATGTACACTGATTGCACCAAGTTCCATGATGAGCTCATGCCTGAGGTTTACCAGGTCATTTTCCAAAAGAAGTTGCCTAGAGTATTACCAGAAATGCAGGAGTTACTACAACTTTCTCCTAAGAAGAGGGTCGGAGATTGGTTCCTTTTAGAGCATGGCATAATCATTAGGGTTTATGGGTTTGCTTATGCACCCTACGTGCTACCAGTTTTCCTAACCCCCAGAATGTTTTCATTAGAATTCATGGGACAAAAATTGAAGGCAAAATCTGAGCACTTTCTAGATCATAGAAAGAGCTATGATATTGCATTTCCATCTACTGTAGGTCCATTCTTAATAAAAAACAAAGGAGCTCTTACAACCATCGAATGCAAGATAAAGGAGATGGGTTTCAAAACAGAAGCAGCCTTAAACTATGATCCCCACCACATCATTTCCAATAGGAGGAAGGAAAGCAACAAGAAGGATTTTGTGCATTTTGAAATTCCAGGCATGGAAGAAGTTGCAAATTTATTGGAATGTCCTAGTAGGAGCCAGATGGAAATAGACACACCTGATAGCTCCTCCCTGCTGACACAAGGGAACACACCCACAGTGCCTGGCTCTTTTAGCCTAGTCCTATTAGTGCCAGCAGCCATGCCTATGGCCATCAACTTAATAAACTCCAACAAGGAAGCTGATAGTGTCCCTATGGACACAGAAGGGAAAGCTGAGAAATCCCCAAAGAGGTAGAAAAATGATGAATATGAGCAGCATCTAGTACCAGTGGGGACTCGTAAAGGAAAAAAGAAACAAGTGGATAAGCTACCAGCATTTGAGATCAAAGAATATGTGTTTAACCTAGCAACCACTCAGCCTGCTGCCTTAAGCAAGACTAGAGATGAGTTGATAGATGAATAAAAGGTGGACTCATGGGCAGCCTCAGAGGAGTCCAAGTTATATACTGAACTAAGGAAAATTTCAAGCAAAGAAGTGTCTCTAGTGACTAGCAGGAGCCTCGCTTAGAACACCTTGAGTTTGGCCTTGGCCACCAAGATTAAGGCCACTGAGCTAAGGATGAATTTAGAGGACATCCTTGTCCCAGATGTAATAAAATTGCACAAAGAAACCGGGGATGTTATTTATACTAAACTGTTGAGGACAACTTTGGAGCTATCAAAGGTACAAGTCAGTAAGAGTAAGGTTGCTAGCTAGCTCAAGCAGGAAAAGATGGAAAACAAATCTCATAAGGAAAAGATCAAGAAATTGCAGGGTGACATAGTGGCCACTGAGGGCCAGCCTGATAAAAGAGCCATTATTCAAAACCTACTCCAGGAAAAAGACAACATCATTTGATCTCTAAAAAAGGGGCTAAAAATCCCCTCTATTGAGTTAGTAGTAGTCTCGGAGCTAACATAACTGGAGGAAAAGAAGGAGAAGTTCCAGACTGACTTGATAGACTGTAGGGCCAAGCTATTGAAGCTTAAAGTGAAGGAAAAACAATGGCAGATAGATATAGCCATTGTGGTGGCAAGTGAGAAAATCTCAAAGGCTAGAGTGGAAGAGCTTGAGAAGAGACTGTAGCAGAAAGAGCAAGAAGTAGAAAGCATGGCCACACCATCCATAGAGGTTGGTGATTTCTCCCTAGTAGGGGCTATAGCTGAAGCTAGTCTAGAAGACGTGGAAATAACAAGATTAGAAAAGCAGAATGTGAATCTGAAAACCCTAAAGGATAATGCAGAAAGAGAAAAGGAGGCTTGGGAAGCCAAGCACCAAGAGTTGCAAGGTAAATATGATGAGTTGGAAAGACAAGCTATAGGGCAGACTTCCTTGCTAGAGGCCAGGAAGGTCATCTGGGATGGCATTGTTGAAGAAGCAGGGAAATTGAGGCCCTTCCTCGATTTTGTCTTGGACAAGCAAACAATGATAAAATTAGCCAAGAGTAGTGTGACAGCAGCAAATGAGAAATTGAACAAAAAACCTGTAGAGTATATTGAGAATGCCATTAAATTCCTGAACGGCTTATCTAAGGAGTAGGTCAAGACAACTGGTGTAACAGATAGGGTTTCCATCATCATTGGAGCCAAAAAAGTGATGCACAAGCACTAGTAGGTAAAGGCTATTCAAGTTAAAATAGATGTCATGGCACAGCAGATCAAGTATTTCAAAGACATGTTTGACCCTTTGTTCAAGAAAGGGTTACCTCTTTTTTGGGAGGAGGATGGAACAATGCTCACAGAAGAAGAATTTTAGAAGAAATTGGTAGGATGTAAAGTGCATTTCAACAATTTTGTAGGTATGGATCAGTTGCTATAAGGGAAGACAGTGGTGGAGAAAATGGAAAAGGATTTTGAGTTAAGCATAATGTTCAAGGAGGCTAGTGCACATCCGCGAAGCTACTCTTATAGGGACCACATTGAGATCCGAGTCTTAATGAAGGAGTTGGACACCTCGGAACTACCAGCTGTCGAGCTATGGAAGCTCGCTGAGAAATATGGGAAGGGAAAGTTGATATTGAACCGCTGAAGATTCGATGATCGTGGGATAGTAGCATGGAGGAAATATTCGCTGAAGCATTTTGTTTATTTTGTTAGAGTCTATTGTCTGTCGGTAAAAATGCTCAATAATTTTGTAAAAGGTAATTGAACCGGTTTTACCAGCATTGTCATTTTGTTGTAACTAATTCCTGAGGGTGGCGAACCTTTTTTAATAGGTATCACCTACATTGTAACAACTTCCTGTTGAGGCAGCTCGAGCCGGAAGGCTCTAAGCATCTATGTAAGCAATGTAATAGAAGGAGAAAGGGTTGGAAACTTTTGTTGGACTTGTGAATTCCCTGTGTTATTAAGCACTCTGAGATATATTTTAATAAAATTTGGCTAGGCCGAGCAAGGTTTTCTATCAGAGATTCTTGTGTTATTCGTGTTACAGTCTGATTACTTCTTCTCTTATGTGAATGTTTCTTTCACTGTTTAATTCATACTTTTATGCTTTTTCATGCTTGGATAAGTGTTGTATCGGGACAGAAGTCATAAATATTATGCTCTATTGCTTTCATTTCAAGCATCCACTACCATTTTCTGCTAAAGTCGGTATAGAATTCATTATCATAAGCTCTATATTGATTGGTTGTTCATATCTTCTTCTTTAATCACCAAACAAAATATCTTTAATTAGCTATCCTTCCTTTGATTAGTTTTCTTTGCATAGCACTGTCATGTTTAATCATATCCTGCCTCCTTCCTCTGATTAGTTTGATCTATAGTTTGGATTTGTCTTTACTCATGATCTGGGTGTGTTTTATGTTTTAAGTGAATTTATTTAGTTAGAACATTTATCTATTTTTGCAAATGATTAACATAAATTAATAAATTCATGTTAATTTTTCAATTAGCATTCTAGCTACATGGTAATCTTGCATGTGCCTAATCCTTAAAACTACTGAGTGAATTTTCATTTCCTGATTGTGTTGTGGTTAAACCCGCATTAGTAACTTCGCTATACTCAATGTGCCAAATCAAACAAAAAATAGTAACCTCCCTATACTCAGTGTGCCAAATCAAATATGCCACATGTCACAGTATGATCATTCCACGTGTCACCCTAGGATACTAGATATCAACATTTTAACAACAAAATTTATAGAGGTTTTGCTTTAAAGACCTTGCTGGCAAGTGGAAATATTCTTAGAGAAAGAGCGACCACTCTTTCTCCAAGGTGTTCTACTGTTACAATTCCCTCCTAAATGAAGGGTCGGCCGACCCTTCTTATTCCAAATATTCTTTTCATAATAGTTCGACACTCCAAGAAGAGTTACTCGATCCTTATTGTATTATCCATTATGGCTATAGCTGAATTCTTGGATAAAGGTTTTGACAATTAACAACAAAAATATGGGGTGGCCGATCCTTCTTGTTGTAAAATGGAAGTTAGGACAAACCATAAAAATTCCAAGGTGTTCTATTTTTACAATTCCCTCATAATTGAAGGGTTGCCCAACCCTTCTTATTCCCCATATTATTTTCATAATAGTTGGACACTGCAAGAAGTGTCCATCGACCCTTATTACCAATATTCTTTTCATAATATTTTGACACTGCAAGAAGGGTCGGTCTATCCTCCTTGTGTTCTTCATTATGGATATAGCTAAATTGTTGGATACAGGTTTTCATAATTAACTACAAAAGGAGGGGCGGACGATCCTTGTTGTCGAAAAACGAAAGTCGGGAAAAAACTATTTTTATATGTTATAGCTTTTCACCTTAAAATTTTGAACAATTACAAATGAAAATTGCAATTTTGAACACTTTTCAAATCAAAAATTGCATTTTTTGATTTTAAATTCACATTTGAAGGTTATATATTCATACCTCCCTTCTAGCATGAAGGGCTTTAATTAAAAAATAATAATAACTAACAACACTTTTCATTATTTTTATGAGATTTAATTCTATTTAGAAAAAATAAAAAAAGAAATAATGCTTCGATTTAAAAAAATAAAAGGAAAGAATGTTTCTATTTTAAAAAAAGAATGTTTCTATTAAAAAAAAAGAAAAAGAAAGAATAGAATAGCTTTCGTATAATGCTACTATAATGATACTAATGTAAATGTGTAAAGTTAATTATTTACAATTACTTCCATAAGTAAACTTCAGTTCGAGGAGCATTATCCCCCGGCTGCGAATG
Organism: Larix kaempferi; assembly: GCA_027924585.1. NCBI lineage: Eukaryota > Viridiplantae > Streptophyta > Pinopsida > Pinales > Pinaceae > Larix > Larix kaempferi. The sequence continues at coordinate 294,287 of BSBM01001777.1, forward strand.
TCAACATGATCTATCGGGCCACCCCCCCAGCACATGGAGAGCACAAGGGGAGGGATCCTAATCTAAGTTAGAATCTATTCTAAGGAAGACTTGTTGTTATGCAGATCGGTCTTGATGTGAAAGGAACAAGCATGTTTGCCAACTCCAACAGAAATGTAAAAGATGCATTTTACTTGTTTACTTAAATCATCACCAATTAATGAAAATTAAAAGAGAATAATTCAAGTAATTTAAACCTATTCAAGATCAATCTATGATCACTGTGTCAATTGAAAAATTAATATTGATCAAATAGCATGTGAATCATTTGCAGAAATCGATAAAGAAAAATATCTTAATTAAAGAAATTCAACAAGATATTTTATACATAGATCATCCATAAGAGAAATCAGTACAACAGACCTGTGCATTAATTCATACATGCAAAAGGGATCACATACTGTAGATGACAATTTGAGATACAAAATTAGGCGTTATCAAAGAAACTTGAACAATAACCAGGAAAATATTCAATGAGATTACTTGACTGTATTAATGAGTTCTGCAAACAAAATTACAAAGCTCCAGTAAGACAGAGAATCCCTAGTCGTTTCCTATTGATTCCCAATCCCAAAATTATCCACCCCTTTTCAAAAGAGGCATCTGTCCTTAAATAAGAACTACAATAGGGTACAAAAATGGAGATCCACAAAAAATAGGGATTACAAAATAAAAAATAACCTAATGTCCTAGGACATCTTGCCATTTGCCCCAAATCTCTAATAGCTCATCTATCATAGGATAATTTGTTGACTCGAGTCCCAACTGAGCATTGCATTCGAATGTCTCCATCTCATTATTTGATAGCTTATGCCATATACGGATGTAGACTTGGATCTTACGTTCCAGGGATACCGGCTTCCTAATAAACTGCTCCACATCATCAACCTTGACTTCTTCTAGAAGTTGAATTTGCTGTTGAACTTCATCAAACTTACTCTCAACTTTCTCAATCTTCAATGTAGGTGGAAAGGCATATTCGATGAGTTCCATGGCAGGAAACTGGAGAACCAACATAACATTATATGATGCATACCATCGCCTGCTACAGATGGCTCGGGCTTTTTTATGAATATCTTCAACTGATTCGTTTATTTCCGACCAAGTATTCAACACACCTCTGATCTTCTTAAATTGAAAACTGCTAAGCATGGGAAATACTTCTGGAATGTCTTTGATGTACTTCTGCCATTCAACAATGTTATTATATTCCTTGGAAGCCTCAATCCTTTTACCTTCCTTCCTTTCAAAGGCACTAAGCATCTTGCCAAAATTGATATGAGTTTCTCTAATTTCATCCAATGTGCAAAACAACTTTTCCAGGTATTCATGATACTCTTTATTAACTTGAGAAGCCAAGTCCTTGAATTCCCAAGATGTCATCGTGAAGAAAGTAGAAGAGGCTGCACTTACAGTTGCATCCTCACAGTGTTTTTGTAATAAATCAATTTGTTGAACATTGGAAGAATTCTTAGCTTGTAACCTTTGAAGTTCAACCTACAAAGATTGGCTCTTGCGCTCCTCATCTCCCAACTTATCCTCCCAAATCCTTCTAAGATCATCAACATAAATTTGATGTTCCGCTTTAGCCTTTTCCAACTCTTCTTGAAGCTTCTCCACTTCTTCCCTCTTCTGATCAATTTCTCTATTGAGAACCTATATTGAATCAAGGTTTGCTCCTGCAAATGCCCCTAGGGCTGTAGCTGTCTCAATTGCCCCTATCTAAGGGTTACTAGCTTGTTGATCCCAGCCTATCTAGTTAGGAACAGACACTTCTAAGCCTTTTTTTATCAATGCGTCTCTTCTTACCCCTCTTTACCACTACCTTATAATCCTTACTGTAGAAGTAATGTCCAAGAGGGACTATTTCATCATCCTCCCATTTAGTTATTACTTCAGAAGTGACTGAAATAACATTTTCTGTTGAAACCAATGAGTGAATTTGAGTGGCCATGGCATCGAGCATAGGCATGGTAACTTGAGGAACAATGATAGGGGTAGAAACAATTTGAGGAATTGATGAGAGAATAGTAGGAGAAGGGATTGAAGTGATAACTTCAGAAAGGAGAAATTGGTGACCATTAGCAACTGATGGTAATGAAGAAGTAGTTGTGACTGAATCTATGCCAGTGGGTAATGATGAAGTAGATGTGGGTAATTGTAGGAGGCCAAAGACTGGGCTTCTGCAAGTATAGAGGAAGGAATGGAAAAAGAAACTAAGTTACTAGGGAAAGGGGTGGCCCTATGAGTCAAAGTGTGAAAAAACTGTGAAATAGAGAGTGGTCGGATTTCCCCTGCAGGCAAAATAGAAAGATCCTGGATAGGTGGTAACAAAAGTGATGGAACTGTGATGTCAGGGTTAGTAGAGATAAGCTCCAAAATTGGTTGATCAAGATTAGAATGGTCCATTTCAATACTATCCAACAAGTCTGTAAGTGACTATGAGTTGTCTATCATTTCCCTAGTGACTTCTTCCACAACTTTGTTAGTTACCTTTTCAGGTACTTCTTCAGTCACTTGAACTGCATCCTGTGGCTCATGTTCTACATCACTGTTAGTGAGATCAACAGTAGGAACTTCAGATGTGGAAACCTAAAATTTTTGTCTCTTAGGAGGATTATCTTCAATCATTTGGGAGTCATCAACCAGCTGCAAAGCTGCAGTAGTTACTTGAACACTCATAGCAACCTTGGGTGATTCAGCTGTCTTCGTACCCAACACTGAAGTCAATTTTGCCAAATGTTGCTGAAAATTATGAGATGTCTGCCCCAAGGATTTAACTTGCTCAGTGGTTTTAATATGAGGAGGTTCCTCTATGGGATTTTTACCTTTGTCTCCATCTGTATAAGTAAGCATTAAGGGAGCATTGGCTAGCTGAATTCGCTTTTGTTCTCTACTCCTTCTAACCTGTTTAGTGATCTTCAACTCCAAGGTTCTTTTCCCATAAACTTGAGATTTTATTTCTTTCTGAAATGCCATAATCTGTCACTACTCATCCAAGCTCTTGGCTCTTTCTAACACTTCAGGGAAGGTGTTCACCCCTCGATAGATAGAGTTATCTGGCAAACATTCATGGACATATTCCATTTTCTTGTGATATTGCTTGAAGTGTGCATCGAAGAATTTATTGGGATCATGATTTCTTTTGGGTGATTTTCCCAACTTCAAAGGAGCCAACTGATCACCAAATACATCATCCCAGATTGAATTAGGAATAACTCGTGGGCCAAGATTTGGAGGGAACTTAGGCCAGCCCCTCTTTTTAGGACTAGTAAGGTTCTTGTAGACTCCAGTAGTGACAGTCTGATAGGAAACTTCTTGAATAACCAACCTGTCAGGTACAATTCTGGGCAATAGGTGAACAGTGTCACTTCCCAAGACTCTAATATATGCAAAAGACTCATAAACATACCAGTCTCTAATGGTGTTGATGAAGGTTCTGGCATCTGCTGAGAAGGAAGGTGCTTCCTGGTGAAATAATTTAAAATAAATGGTACCCATGAAGTGGTCACAAATTTCATAAAGCAATGGTAGATAATTGCTTTCCCATAATGCAGAATGATATATATGAACTGGTGGAGCCTCAGGGGTCCAATTCCACCCCAAGTTAGGATATTGAAAGTCAACGCAAAAGACATCAAGGATGTAGGCTGATAGATAAAAATGTGGCTTCTTTGAGGCAAGTGACTTTTGATAGTTTTGAATTTGTGTCTTAATTTATGATGACAGGATGGATTCCCAGGGAAAGGATTCACCTGTTGTTAACACACGATGAGCTATGGGAGCCCATTAAGCCTTGAAAAATGAACAATTGGGGAGACCAAAAAGCCTGCAAAGCATGGCTGCGAGTAAAGAGTAAGGTTACTTGAACCAAATAATAGGATAGAGATCATCCACCTTGGGCATGAAACTATTAGGTTTCATCATCCAACATTTCATCATCTCGTCAAAATTATTTCTGGTCTTGGAGGATTGAATAAAGTCAGAACTCAAGGTTTGTATAGTTGGCTTGAGAGCTAAAGCTCTGATAAAAACCTCCAAGTGAAAGGTAGTCAATTGCAAACCTACGCAATCATTGAATGACAGATCTTTGGTATTGGCATTTTCAACAATCCATTTTATAGGGTCTGTATATGGTAAGATGGAAGGGCGAGCAACAATGTCATGAATTTGGGAAGCCCTAATTTTTTCATAGGCTAGCCGGTCTTGTTTGATGCCTGAAAGGTCATGGTTGTCAAAGATTGAATAAATGTTTTCCTAGTCCATTTGATAATCCTCAGTCACCCTGTTCACTATAACTGACCTAAAGGTTTTCTTATAAGACCCAAGTTCTTTGCGGTTTCCCTTTGACCAACAAAACCCCTTTGCACTGACCCTTTCGGCAACAACCTGCGAGCAGGTTGAGGTCTCACCCAAGGTGTATCTATGGGGTACTGCAGAATCAGGTTTCCACAGTAAGCGATAAGTTGCTTGGACGGACGTACTGCGCAACACAACATAGAATATGTGCTGCGAGGTGAGACTGCGTAGCAATGGGAAATGCTACGGTCAACACCACTATACTCTTCTACCGTGGGACTTCTACTGAAGCTGCGATCAATCCAACTTTATTCTCTACTTGGATTATCTTCAAAACTCGTAAGGCACTGAAATGAATATCACTCATCCATTCGTTTAGGCGCTTAACTAATTATCTTTCTAACATTCATTCATTAAGTCGGGGTGCTGCGATTTGAACATATATGACTATACAATCCAACTGTGAAGCCTTCGTATATTGCATATAAGAAAGTATTTAACCAAATGATTGATTTGCGGTCTCCAAACACAATACTAAATGTTTATCGTTCATCTGTTCATACAAAACTTAACATATCATCTCCATACTTCTTCTAAAGGAAAATGCATATCAAATTTCTCTCATAATAGCATGCAAGGAAACATCTAGACATTCATTTACAGAAAACACAAAGAAGCATTCATTCATAAAACACAATCATACAACATGAGATTTAACGTGGTTCACTCCCCCAGGTAGGAAGCTACATCCATAAGAACGGTTGGTAATATATTTCTTTAAAAGGGATGGGGACAACCGTTCTTAGTCTGTGCACTCAGCTGCAGACTCTCTTTCCTCTTAGACAGGTCTTTGTGCACACAGCTACAGAGCCGTTACAATCTTCTTGGTTCAGAGATATTTTACAATACAGAAAGTCATAACCCAACTCACTGTAACCCCAAAACGTAACAACATAGTAACCCCATCCCATACAAAATTGTCCTTTTAAATAGATCATGCCTCTAAGGTCATGTCTTTACAAAGATGAAGACCTAAACCCAAAAACCCCTAGGGCTTACAAAACTGTGACGGTTTCCCTAAACCGGCTTGCTGGAATCTGGTAGCATCTGCTTCATTGTGGCGGTTATCCATGTCTTCATTATGTCACTATCAACCTTCCTGTCACACGCATGCCAACAGATCTTTCACGGAACCGTTCATCTCTAATGGTTTCACCCAGCAAGCGCGCCAAGACGTCACTTTCCTCAATAAAATCGTGCATTGGCCACCTTCCTAATTTGCTCGTGCCCGCCGCTCGGCACTCCTGGAGCATCTTTCCAAAATTAGACCATTACTGGTCCATCTGGTACCTGCACCTGATCTTTGTCCAGCACTCCGCTTTGCTGGCTCCACGTGTCCTGACTGCTTCGCAGCACTGCTTCCTCACAGCGTTGGTCTTCGCGGTGCTTCCAAAACTCGAATGTTGCACAGATCTTCGCAGCTTGATCAAAACGTGGATGGTGTGCACATCTCTGCAGCACCCTCAATACTTAGGCAAAATTATATTTCTGAGTTGCGCTCAGCTCAGCTTTCCCTGCTTATCAAAAGAATAGGTGTTACAAAAAATTTGTCCCAACCTAGGCCCAACATGCCCCTAACACTTACATGTTGCTCATCCCCGAGCCACTTGCTGCTTCGATCGTCTCACTCTGCACTGCGACCGGTAGAACTAGTTTGGACGCGAACACATTATATGCACCGAGCAACTGCTCCATTGCTTCTCTGGTATCCCATTCAACTTGTTGTACTGTTTCAAGCAGTGTTGGAGTTATCTCTTATCCAATCTGTCCCTTCACCTGCTCCTGGTTGTCGTGCAATTCCTTTAGCTTGTCTTCTATCTACTATGACAGTGCTGTAGCATCCTCCAGGAGTTGTTGTGACTAATAGTCCATCTCAGTCTCTTTCTCTCTTAATGCCTGGACTTGCTTCTTCAAACCTGATACTTCTTTATACATGGACAACCTCTCCCTGGGTGGCAGAGCCTTGAGCTCTTCGTCCAACTTCTCTAGCACGGTCTGCTTTTCCTTTACCGTGGTCTTTACCTACAGTAGCCCCTGATCCTCTTCAAGGGTAGTGAATGCCTTTGAAACTTTTTCTAGGAGATCTTGGCACTGAGCCATGGCACTCGTTATGTTCTGCACGATGGCACTGACGGCTTGCTCTCTTAGCTGCTGCTCAGTTAATGGCATCTTCTTATTCAGTTTATCCTTCAACATGGCAATATCGGCCTCATAATAAATCTCTTTATCCTGCATCTCCGAATTCAAGGATCTCACCTTCTCTCCGATCCTCAGAACTGTGTCTGCAGGATCAACCTGGAGTTCTATGCCTTCAATATCCTGGGCAACAGTGGATATGGTGTTCTCCAATTGTTTTCGGCGGTCCTGTTCGTCACGCAGCTAGATGTCTGCACACAACTTGAGCTGTCTATTTGTTGTAGTGAGCTCTGCTTGTGACTTCATCGACTCTACCATTCGTTCATGCATCTCCTCGACGATCCGTGTGTGGATGAAGTGCAAGCCTGCTAAGGGAATTTTGGCCAAGTCGAGCTCTACCTGCTTGACTCCCTTTGTGTCTAGGGAAACCTGTTCTGTCATTGGCAATGCAATCGCCAATGGGTCCACATGGACAATCCTGGTCTTTGACAATAGCGTTATGGCTAACTGCGGTGGCGTTTGCTGTGAGGTTCCTACTGACCTCCCTTCAGCTTCTGCGTCATGTGGCAAGGTTATTTTCTTTTGGACCTCGTCCATTTTCTTCATAAGGCCTTGCAGTGCGATCCTGGTCTTTTGCAGGTCATTCTGGATGACCTGATCCTTTTTGTCTTTGCCATTCATGAGCTCCTGCATCTGTTCTAAGACTCTTTCTGCTATCATGTCAAAGTCATCTTCGTTCAACACTATCTTAGTTTGAGTCTTTGTGGCATTCATCTTCTTTCGTGCCTTCATCTTCTGCGAGGTCTCCAACTCTTTCTACTTTCCTATTTCTTCAACAATCAGGCATGACAACGGGATTGTCTCGTCTTCTTCAGAGTCTGTCTCAACATCCATGACTTCCACACGGAATTCGGTGGGCCAGTCCTTCATGAGGGCTTCAATGTCCTCCTCATACATATGATAGTTACCCGAGAACCATTCTGACTTCTTCATTCTCTCCTTGGGTGAAATGAAGATACATCGCATGTCAGCCTGAAAATCAAGAATGTGAATGTACTTCGACGTTACTTTCTTTGTGGGATGTATGGATAATCGCATCGTGTAACTGAGTGTAATATTGATAGAAAACCTCAGTTGTCGCATGCTGTCGCTCTGCGTTGATATTTGCCCAGAGGTTGGCATACTAGAATCCTCTGGGATCATTAGTTTCTATATTGACACCCACATAGTCCCTTGGCTCCTTCCATCCAGAAAAGGAGATCAGGATGATTAACCATGTGAAGTAGAACTGTCTGCCATTTTCCTAGGTATCATTGAGCTCATCCAGGAACTCATTCATAAGATATTGACACCAATTGAACTTGGTGCCTTCAGCCGCTCCAGCACCAAGTAATACTGCGCCCGCAGGCACCTTCGGTGGCCTAGTTGTTCTGAGGATCTTTCTTGCAAGCAGTTGTGTGACAAATTTTGTCATTTTGTCTCCAATTTCTTATGTGGGAAAACCTCTTTTCCCCTTCACCAATGCCTGTCTTTTCTTCATTTTCTCGACAGCTTCTTTTTCCTTACTCTTCCCTTGGAAGAACTGCTTGGGATCCTTACTGCACTTGCTGAGACCTGTTATGCGGTGGATCAAGGCAATGTTGACATCAATATTTTTGTCTATCCATAGGTATCCCTGGTGGATTCGCGCCATCAGCGTGCGAACCACGGCTTTAACTTCCATTAAGCAATCAAAATGTGGCAATCTGAGGAGGTTCAACAATCCTGACTGAACTACCGGTGTCAGCCAGCTTTCGGCAACCAAGTTAAATGTGCCATTGGCATCTTTCTTCCAGCACATGTACTGGTTAGGATGGAATTGTGGGTACTTAGGTGCATGGGGTTCTTCCTTTTGCACGCCTAGGAGGTCAAAGTCTTCCCACTTACAGTCCGGAATCTTTCTGAGTAGGTTCTTGGAAACCTCTACATGTTTTGAGATCGGTGACAATGGTATTTCATATTTAGCGTTCTTGGCCAGTTTAAAGACTGGGGCATCCAACGCCCATGGTGATATGTACTCTGGTGTCAGCTTCAATGGTTCTTTATGAAAGACCAGTGATTTTTGCGCCGTCTGACTCATCTTTAGAATCTTGCTTCATGGTGCAGGTATGTCTTTCCCCTTATCTTTCCCTTTGTCCTTCCTGAGTGGAGTATGGCGAGGTGATCTATGGGATCCTTCACCTTGTTCTGTTACAACCTTCTTGGTAGGGGTTTTCATTAACTATGTAATTCCCCCATGCTGAAAGACTTGGATTGCTTCTTGAAGTGTAAGCTCTTATCCTCTATCTAGTGATTTGGACATTCATTGGCGAGAGTAAGCAATTGTTTTTGAGATAAGACTAAGGGTTGCTACCATAGGAGCAAATGCATAAAAATTCTAAGTGTCTGGTAACGCCCGCGAGTCCTTATGTGGCATTATTTATAGGCGCAGCTGAGACCTCCCTACGCCTTCCAATGGCTAGATGATCTTTTAATGTGGTGTTCGTCAGCCAATTTGAACGAATCCTTCGATCCGTTATGTTTTCAGTGTGTTTAGAACGACTGTCTTTTCGTTAAATGCTGAAGAGAGTGATTGCAACGATCACATAACGGCTATTTTTTTTTCAACGGTAGTATAATGGCTATTTTTCTGAGTCTTGCGCCGAGCTGCGGGGCAAGCCATCTGCGATCCTGCGCAGTTACTTCGCAGTGCCAAAATTTTTTCCAACTGCGTGGTTTCCTTTTTCTTTTCTCTCTCTTTTATTTATTTATTTATTTATTTCCTATGCAGCTTTAGGAGTGCTGCATGGTACACACATTGTTCTACTTAACATACATGTACATAATTCTTTACATTTCCAGTGTCCAATTTCAACTGTACCTGACACTTGGATCTCTCTTTCTCTTCTTATCATTCAGGATTCTGCGAAGCAGGGCTGTCATGATACATCTTTAGCCTGCTTCCATTTATCAAAGTTGGAAGAGTATCTCTAGCTAAATTGGCTAACTGGACTGCACCGGTGTTAGTAACATGTATTAGAGTATATGGACCAAGCCAATGCATCTTAAATTTACCAGGAAACTTCATGAATTTGCTATCATACAGGAGGACTAGGTCACCTACCTTAAAGCACTTGTTCTTTATATGGCGATCATGCCAAGCTTTCTCGCGGTCTTTCTGAGCTTGCTAGTCAAAACCGGCAATGAAGCGATCTTCCTCCAACCCAACAAGGTGTAGCAACCTTTGTTCTAATGCTACGCGGTCTGCCATCCCTGTGAACGCAGCGATCCTTAAACTAGGGACAATGTACTCCATTGGCATTATAGATTCCTGCCCATAAGCCAACTTAAAAGGTGTATGTCCTATCAATTTCTTGCATGTAGTCCTGTATGCCCATAACACAGAAGAGACACGTAGAGTCCAATCATCTCTATTTACATTGAATACCTTAGTCAGTGCGTTCTCCAGAATTTTATTGAAAGCATCAACAGTGCCATTCGCCTGTGGATGATATGGGGTACTGCGCTGATGACGAATGTGGAATTCCTCTGTAAGTGCCTCAATGGTCTTGTTCAAAAAATGAGTACCTTGGTCACTCATCAAAATCTTCGGACAACCAAATATTGACAATATTTCTTCAAAAATGAATTGCACAGCAGTCCTTTACTGGTTTTGCTTCTCTCCATCTGGTGAGGTAATCAGTAGCAGTAATAATATACCTCACACCAGTTCTTTTTCTTGGTGGGTTTATAGGACCCACAAAATCAATTGCCCATTTCTCAAATGCCTGCAAGGTCAACTGTGGATTTAATGGCATCTCATCTCTTCGTAAAGGTCTCCCTTTCCTTTGATAGACAACATAGTTCCTACAGTATTCTTTGGAATCTTTGTGGATCGTGGGCCACCATAGCCCTACATGCAGTATCTTCTGCGCAGTGTCCCTTCCTGCATAGTGACCTCCCGCGATCCTTGAATTCACGTCTTCTAGAATAAATGGTTTCTCATGATCTAGTACGCATCTTCGCAGGACTTAATCCAGCCCGATTTTGTATACCTGACCTGCAATTATAGTAAAGTCTGTGGCGCACACCACTAGATGTTTCTTCTACTAGAGAGATAATTCCCGTGGTGTCAGCCTTGTTGTTAAAAAATTAATGATATCCTTATAATAATCATCGACAACCTGTATAGAAAATAACTACGCTTCGGGAAAACAGTCTTCAATGTTTGTCAGCTCTTCTCCTGACTCAATCCTTAACAGATGATCAGGTCCCAAGTTCATTCTACCTGGCTTAACAACAATTTCAAAATCATACTCTTGGAAAAGCATCAGCCATTTGCATATGCGCCCCCCTAACACTGGCTTATTGACCAGATATTTCAACGCAGAGTGGTCAGTGAACATAAGGAAGTGCGCACCAAGCAAGTAATGCCTGAATTTCTGTAGGGCATATACCATTGCAAGGCCTTCCCTCTCAATAGTAATATAGTTCTTTTCTGTTGTCGAGAGCTTTCTGCTCGAAAAGGCAATAGGGTGGTCAATACCTCCTTCTCCTGGCTGAGCTAGTACAATTCCCAAGGAAATGCATGATGTGTCAATGTGATCATGAAATGGCTTCGTCCAATCTAGAAAGACTAAAATCGGCGCAATCACCATCTTTTCTTTTAATGTATCAAACCCTTGTTCGCATTCTGCATTCCAGATGAACGGTGCGTCTTTCTTTAGCAGCTTTTCCATTGCTGCGTTTACCTGCACTTGATCTTTGTCCAGCACTTTGCTTTGCTGGCTCCACATGTCCTGACTGCTTCGCAGCACTACTTCCTCGCAGCACTGGTCTTCGCGTTGCTTCCAAAACTTGGATGCTGCGCACAGCTTCACAGCTTGATCAAAACGTGGATGCTACGCATAGCTCTGTAGCACCCTCAATACTTAGGCAAAATGATATTTCTGAGCTGCGCTCAACTCAGCTTTCCATGCTTATCAAAAAAATAGGTGTTACCAAAACTTTGTCCTGACCTAGGCCCAACATGCCCCTAACACTTACATGTAACTCGTCCCCAAGCCACTTGCTGCTTCGGTCATCTCACTTTGCTCTGCGACTGGTGGAACTAGTTTGGCCGTGAACTCATTATATGCACCGAGCAACTGCTCCACTGCTTCTCTGGTATCCTGTTCAACTTGCTGTACTATTTCAAGCAGTGCTGGATTTATCTCTTGTCCAATCTGTCCCCATACCTACTCTTGGTTGTCGTGCAATTCCTTTAGCTTGTCTTCTATCTGCTGCGACACTGCTCTAGCATCCTCCAGGAGTTGCTGTGACTGATTGTCCATCTCAGTATCTTTCTCTCTTAATGCTTGGACTTGGTTCTTCAAACCTGATATTTCTTTATACCTAGACAGCCTCTCCGTGGGTGGCAGAGCCTTGAGCTCTACGTCCAACTTCTCTAGCGCGGTCTGCCTTTCCTTTATCGCGGTCTTTACCTGTAGTATCCCCTGATCCTCTTCAAGGGCAGTGAATTCCTTTGAAACTTTTTCCAGGAGATCTTGGCATTGAGCCATGCCACTCGTTATGTTCTGCGTGGCGGCACTGATGGCTTGCTCTCTTAACTATTGCTCAGTTAATGGCATATGCTTATTCAGTTTATCCTTCAACATGGCAATATCGGCCTCATAATAAATCTCTTTATCCTGAATCTCCGACTTCAAGGATCTCACCTTGTCTCTGATTCTCAGAACTATGTCTGTAGGATAATCCTGGAGTTCTATGATTTCAATATCATGGGCAACAGTGGATATGGTGTTCTCCAATTGTTTATGGCGGTCCTGTTCGTCGTGTAGCTACATGTCTGCGCGGAACTCGAGCTGTTTGTTTGCTATGGTGAGCTCCGCTTGTGACTTCACCGACTTTACCGTTCGTTCATGCATCTCCTCGACGATATGCATGTGGATGAAGTGCAATCCTAGTAAGGGAATTTTGGCCAAGTCGAGATCTTGCCGCTTGACTCCCTTTGTGTCCAGGGAAACCTATTCTGTCATTGGCAATGCAATACCCAATGGGTCCACATGGACAATCCTGGTCTTTGACGACAGCGTTATGGCTAGCTGTGGTGGCATTTGCTGCGAGGTACCTACCGACCTCCCTCCAGCTCTTGCGTCACGCAGCAAGGTTATTCTCTTTAAGACCTCGTCCATTTTCTTCATAAGGCCTTGCAGTACGAGCCTGGTCTTTTGCAGGTCATCCTGGATGACCTAATCCTTTTTGTCTTTGTCAGTCATGATCTCCTGCATCTGTTCTGAGACTCTTTCTGCTAACATGTCAAAGTCATCTTCGTTCAGCACTGTCTCAGTTTGAGTCTTTGTGGCCTTCATCTTCTTCCGTGCCTTCGGCTTCTGCGAGGTCTCCATCTCTTTCCGCTTTCCTGTTTCTTCAACAATCGGGCGTGACAGCGAGATTGGCTCGTCTTCTTTAGAGTCTGTCTCAACATCCATGACTTCCACATGGAAGTCGGTGGGCCAGTCCTTCATGAGGGCTTCAATGTCCTCCTCATACATATGATAGTTACCCGGGAACCATTCTGGCTTCTTCATTCTCGCCTTGGGCGAAATGAAGATACATCGCATGTCATCCTGAAAATCAAGAATGCGAATGTACTTTGACATTACCTGCTTTGTGATGCGGGCTGTATGGATAATCGCATCGGGCAGCTGAGTGTAATATTGATAGAAAACCTCAGCTGTCACTCTACGTTGATATTTGCCCAGAGGTTGGCATACTGAAATCCTCTAGGATCATTGGTTTCTATATTGACACCCACATAGTCCCTTGGCTCCTTCCATCCTAAAAAGGAGATCAGGATGATCAACCATGTGAAGTGGAACTGTCCTCCGTTTTCCTAGGTATCATTGATGTTGTCCAAGAACTCATTCAGAAGATATTGACACCAATTGAACTCGGTGCCTTCAGCCGCTGCGGCACCAAGTAATACTCCGCCCGCAGGAACCTCCGATGGCCTAGTTGTTCTGAGGATCTTTCCTTCATGCAGCTGTGTGACAAATTTTGTCGTTCTGTCTTCAATTTCTTCTGTGGGAAAACCTCTTCTCCCCTTCACCAATGCCTAGCTTCATTTTCTCGACAACTTCTTTTTCCTTGCTCTTCCCTTGGAAGAACTTCTTGGGACCCTTACTGCACTTGCTGAGACCTATTATGTGGTGGATCAAGGCAATGTTGACATCAATATTTTTTTCTAGCCATAGGTATCCCTGGTGGATTCGCGCCATCAGCGTGTGAACCACGACACTAAATTCCGGTGAGCGATCAAAATGTGGCAATCTGAGGAGGTTCAACAATCCTGACTGAACTACCCGTGTTAGATAGCTTTCGACAACCAACTTAAATGTGCCCTTGCAATCTTTCTTCCAGCACATGTACTGGTCAGGCTGGAACTGTGGGTACTTAGGCATGTGGGGTTCTTCCTTTTGCACGCCTAGGAGGTCAAAATCTTCCCACTTACAGTCTGAAATCTTTCCGAACAGGTTCTTGGCAACCTCTACATGTTTTGAGATCGGCGACAATGGGATTTCATATTTAGCATTCTTGGACAGTTTAAATACTAGGGAAACCAACGCCCATGGTGATATGTACTCTGGTGTCAGCTTCAATGGTTCTTTCTGAAAGACCAGTGATTTTTGCGCCATCTGGCTCATCTTTAGAATCTTGCTTCGTGGTGCAGTTACGTCTTTCCCCTTATCTTTCCCTTTGTCCTGCATGAGTGGAGTATAGCGAGGTGATCTAAGGGATCCTTCGCCTTGTTTTGTTACAACCTTCTTGGTAGGGGTTTTCATTAACTCTGCAATTCCCCCGTGCTGAAAGACTTAGATTGCTTCTTCAAGTCTAAGCTCTTCTTCTCTATCTGGTGATTTGGACATTCATTGGCGAGAGTAAGAAATTGTTTCTGAGAGATGACTAAGGGTTGCTAGAATAGGAGGAAACGCATAAAAATTCTAAGTGTCTGGTAATGCCCGCGAGTCCTTATGTGGCATTATTTATAGGTGCAACTGAGTCCTCCCCGCACCTTCCAATGGCTAGATGAGCTTTTAATGTGGTGTCCGTTGGCCAATTTGAATGAGTTCTTTAGTCCCTTCCATCATCAGTGTGTTCAAAACAACTATCTTTTCATTAAATGCTGAAGTGAGTGCTTCCAACGATCACATAACGGCTATTTTTTTTTCAACGGTAGTATAACGACTATTTTTCTAAGTCTTGCGCCGAGCTGTGTGACAAGCCATCTACGATCCTGCGCAGTTACTTCGCAGTGCCAAAAACTTTTCCAACTGTGTGGTTTCCTTTTTCTTTTCTCTCTTTTTTTTTTTTCCTACGCAGCTTCAGCAGTGCTGCACAGTACACACATTGTTCTACTTAACATACATGTAGAGACTTCTTTACATTTCCAGTGTCCAATTTCAATTGTACCTGACACTTGGATCTCTCTTTCTCTTCTTATCTTTCAGGATTCTGTGAAGCAGGGCTATCATGATACAGCTTTAGCCTGCTTCCATTTATCAAAGTTGGAAGAGTATCACTAGCTAAATTGGCTAACTGGACTGCACTAGTGTTAGTAACATGTATTACAATATATGGACCAAGCCAATGCATCTTAAATTTACCAAGAAGCTTCATGAATTTGCTATCATACAGGAGGACTAGGTCACCTACCTGAAAGCACTTGTTCTTTATATGGAGGTCATGACAAGCTTTCTCGCGGTGTTTCTGAGCTTGCTGGTGGAAGCTGGCAATGAAGCAATCTTCCTCCAACCCAACAAGGTGTAGCAACCTTTGTTCTAATGCTACGCGATCTGCCGTCCTTGTGAATGCAGCGATCCTTAAACTAGGGACAATGTAATCCATTTGCATTATAGCTTCCTTCCCATAAGCCAACTGAAAAGGTGTATGTCCTATCAATTTCTTGCATGTAGTCCTATATGCCCATAACACAGAAGAGATGTGCAGATCCCAATCATATCTATTTACATTGCAGACCTTAGTCAGCGCGTTCTCCAAAATTTTATTGAAAGCCTCAACAGTGCCATTTGCCTGTGGATGATATGGGGTAATGCGTTGATGACGAATGTGGAATTCCTCTTTAAGTGCCTCAATGGTCTTGTTAAAAAAATGAGTACCTTCGTCACTCATCAAAATCTTCGGACAGCCAAATCTTGACAATAATTTTTCAAAAATGAACTTCCTAGTAGTATTGGTGCTGCAGTCCTTTACTGGTTTTGCTTCTGCCTATCTAGTGAGGTAATCAGTAGCAGTAATAATATACCTCGCACCAGTTCTTTTTCCTATTGGGTTTATAAGACCCACAAAATCAGTTGCCCATTTCTCAAATGCTTGTAAGGTCAACTGTGGATTTAATGGCATCTCATCTCTTCGTGAAGGTCTCCTTGTCCTTTGACAGACATCACAGTTCCTGCAGTATTATTTGGAATCTTTGTGGATCGTGGGCCACCATAGCCTTGCACGTAGTATCTTCCGCGCAGTGGCCCTTCCTGCATAGTGACCTCCCGTGATCCTTGAATGCGTGTCTGTTAGAATAAATGGTTTCTCATGATCTAGTATGCATCTGCGCAGGACTTCATCCGGCCTGAGTTTGTATAACTGACCTACAATTATAGTGAAGTCTGCGGTGCGCACCACTAGCTGTTTCTTCTGCTGGACAAATAATTCCTGCAGTGCCAGCCCTGTTGTTAAAAAATTAATGATATCCTTATAATAATCATCGGCAACCAGTATAGAAAATAATTGCGCATCAGGCAGACTGTCTTCAATGTTCGTCGGCTCTTCTCCTAACTCAATCCTTGACAGATGATCAGGTCCCAAGTTTAGTCTACCTGGCTTAACAACAATTTCAAAATCATACTCCTGGAAAAGCAACAACCATCTGCATATGCGCCCCCCTAACACTGGCTTATTGACCAGATATTTCAACGCAGAGTGGTCAACGAACACATGGAAGTGCGCACCAAGCAAGTAATGCCTAAATTTCTGTAGGGCATATACCATTGCAAGGCCTTCCCTCTCGGTAGTAGTATATTTCTTTTCTGTTGTCGAGAGCTTCCTGCTCGAAAATGCAATAGGGTGGTCAATACCTCCTTCTCCTGGCTGAGCTAGTACAATTCCCAAGGCAATGCATGATGCATCAACGTGGACATGAAATGGCTTCGTCCAATCTGGAAAGACTAAAATCGATGCAATCACCATCTTTTCTTTTAATGTATCAAACCCTTGTTCGCATTCCGCATTCTAGATGAATGGTGCGTCTTTCTTTAGCAGCTTTTCCATTGCTGCGGTTATCTGCACATAACACTTTACGAATTTCATGTAGTATCCAGTATGGCCTAAGGTAGAGCGCAACATCTTGATTGAGGTTGGTGTTGGCAAGCTCACAATAATGGCAATCTTCGCAGGGTCCACCATCAATCCTTGCTTACAAACAATGTGTCCAAGTAGAATGCCATAAGGAACACAAAAAATACACTTCTTTAGATTTAAAGATGTCTGATGCTATCGATGCTTCTTAAGCATCATTTTGAGGTTCACACAATGGTTCTTCAATAGGCCAAAGATAGTCTAATCATCAAAATAAGCTTCGAGAAACTTATGCATAAATTCTTTGAATGCTGCGACTATCACTCTGGAAAACATGGCAAGTGCATTCTTCAAGCCAAAGGGCATTACTGTGTACTATAATGACCCCCATTATGTAGCAAAAGTCGTCTTATGCCTATCTGCTGGATCAATCCTTATTTGATGATACCCTGAAAAACCATCAGTAAAAGAATAGGCCTCATTCCCTCCAACATTGTCAAGCACTTCATCTGTAAAAGGAGTGGGGAATGGGTCGTACATAGAAGCATCATTCAGTTTTTTGAGATTCACACAAATCTTGATCTCACCCTTCATTTTCTTGTCTTGAACAACCATGGGACTAATCCACTGGGATTCCTTGATAGGTTCAATGATTCCTGCTTCTAGCATCTTATCCAGCTCTGCGGGCACTCTTTCTTTATAGCATGAATTTAATCTATACGGTCTCTGCTTTACAGGCTTTGTGCCTGGGTTCAAAGGTATTTTCATGACTCCTAGGTCTCCCAGAATTCCTTTCATTTATGTAAATTTTGTCGGAAATAGCTCCTGATACTCATGCAAGGTGTTTGCAATCTCTGCAATAGTGTGATCATCCCAATAGTCTCTGATTGGTGCGAACTTCGGTTCTTCTTTTGTGTCAATATTCACCTTCTGTGTTTTTACTGGTCCGCTCATGTCTGGGATTTCTAACGCAGGTCCTTCTACATTGTGTGCACCCTCTGATTCTGGTATGTTTATGTTGCACGAATCATCATCATCATCTTCATTTCTATCGTCAATGTCTTCAGCTAGGTTGTAACACTCAATAAGGTGTTCTTCATGTTTCTTACATTCCGACTATAGGTTCGCAGGAAAGATATCTTCCCCGAAGAATGCCTCCAATGTTATATTTCTGTGAGGACAGTCTTCTCTGAATATGAATTCCTTGATTATTTGTAATGCCTCATGGATCAGTGGGTTTTCGTCCTCAAAGCTGAAATCCTTCTAGAAGTTGGCAGTCAACATTTCCCAATCAGTGGATTCTCTGCGCAACTCTAGGTCTAGGTACCATTTCTTTGGAATGTCGTCCTCTAGGGTATGCACGAACAGGTGCACCCATTCTTCACGTGGCCTTCCCAGCCATGCCCGTGAACAGACTTTAATATGCTTACTAGGATCTGTCTGTCCATTAAACTTCTGAAAGGGTAAAGTAACCCTATCGACAAACCGAATCTACATCTTAATCTTGCATTGGTCCCAAGTGGTCAATGTCTACTTGTGCGCATTCCACCATCTGGTGGGTGTGTCTCGCAATGCCATATCCAATGCTGGTAATCTGTGCTCATCTACAATAGCTGTAGTGTATTCTTGGATGAAAGTATAAACATTAGCAGAACCATCATATGTGGGAGTAGGACTTACCTCCTTCCCGATCTAGCGCAGTGATTTCGTAACCTGCGTGCACCTTCTTACTGATACTTCATGCATCCGACTTTGCCAATTTTCCAACCCTCCCTCTGAATCAGAGACGCAAGAGCTGTCACATCTCCAATTGAGTGTGCCATCTACAGTAGGATTAATGTAATCTTCCTGGTTCGCTGTGAGCTGGTATAATCTGTCCAAGTCTTGAGCCTTGGATTCCTCCTGAATCGGCTTGCTGTATTTGTCGCCATCTACAGGATCCAACGGTGTGATGAACCTAAGATGCTTTCCTTCAAATATCATCTTGTTCATCTTTAAGTTGACAATAGCCAAGTTATCCATAGCCGAGTCAATTCCTAGCAGAGCAGGAAAAGGCTAACTATCATCCACAATCTCGATAACTTCGAAGTCTATATGACTTTGGACTCCATCAATGTCGATTATCACGTCGGCTAACCAGCCAAAATAGTATGACTTTCTCTTGGTTAGCCATTTTCAACTGGATAGGTGACCATGACAACTTTGGTCGACCCATCTGCTACCATGTCTGCTTAGTTAAGACATTTGCTTTTGATCCCATATCAAGGATGCATTCATCCATTTCAAAATCTCCTATCTACGCGGTAAGCCTCATTTCTCGGCCTGTTATTTTATGCTTCCTTATGTGATGTACTGCGCTATCAGAAGCCTCTGTTTCGGTCTGTGGCTCATACTAGTTTATGAGCTTCTGCAACTCTACTATGGAATTTTCACTTTTAAGTAACTTCATGCAGCTTTGCAGGAACTGCGCAACGGAAGTGCTGACATTCATCATAGTGTTTTTTTTGTCATAGGTTGCTGGCATGTCTTCAACATTCGGTGGTTGACTGCGCAATGAGATCCTCTGTGTCTCTGTTGCTGGCTCTCTGAAGCTATCCCGCGCGTCGATAAAGACTTCCTTGTTCTTTTGTATGTCGAGAGCAGGTATTTTTCTCGGAGCCTTCCTTATCCATTCTGTCTCACGAGGGATCTGCTTTGTGTGAGAATCCCCTGATGTGGAAGCTTCTACTCCCCTATTGCGGTCTGTCTGAGCACCACTGTGCGTGACCACATTGATGCTCGGGTCTGCTTGTCTTTTCTCTATTGTGATCCATTGGACGTTCATGTTTGGTGCGTCCGTCCGTCTTCTTTTCTGCATTTCCACCTCTAGTACTGGGAAATCTTCAATAACATGCTCAAATGACTTACAATAATTACACATAGTGCATGGGTTAATACAATGTCTAGATACATGACCTGGCTGGCCACAATTATAACAAATGACCTGGACACGGCCTCTTCCCTGTGTCGGGCCAGCATTTCTTCCTCTACCGCAGTATCCACCACCACGACCTCTGTATCCTCCTTGGTCATATTGTGCATTCTCTTGTTTTGGCTGGGTATCTTCTTATACGTGGTACAAGCCAGTGCCTCTTATTGAGTCCATATCCCATTTTCTCTCATTCATTAATTCATATGCGCGACAGTTGGATTCATCATGTCCAACTGATTTACAGAAATTGCAGTATAAATTTTTAGGTGTTTTCACATACTTCTGTATAAGATAGCAGTCTTCAAGTCTGTGTCCTTTGGTTCTATAGATTTCACACCATGGGGCCTGATTCTGATTCAATGGTTTGGGCACAAGACTGTTAAGATAGTCGCGGAATAGCGGGCAATTCTCTCGATCATGGCCTTCTCCTTTACAACCTATACACCAGACATCCTGTCTAGGTTCATACCTTTTTTCTTTTCCATTCTTCATGCTTTGCAGCTCTAGTGTCAGGGTGGTCAGTTGGTTCTGGATCTAAGACATCCCAGAACTAGTCTCACCAATCAGTGAAGCTTCTAGCTTCATTGCGATCTCCAAGGCCTCTTCCTGCGACTCAACCTTCTGCTGCATCAATGGTAATCTAATATGGGGCAACATCGCAGCAATGAACCATTCCTTGTGCTGTTCCGGGGCTATAACAAAGCTTACTTGGTCTAATAGGGTCTTGAACTTCTGATCAAACTCCTAAACGATTTCAGTCAATTTCTGCTTTATTTCTTTCAACTCAGTTATACACTGAGATTCAAATTTAGGTTTCTTAAACTCAGCCATGAGAGCAGCTTTAATTTTTGCAAGGGTTCTTGGCTGTGTGGTAGAGTATTTCATGAACCAATGTAAAGCTCTATCTCTGAAAGTGGTGATGAGCTGTGCTCTCTTCATTGCATCATCCTGGATTTGTCTTACACTCCATACGACTTCACAAAGAAACCAATGCTGGTCAGGGTCCTCTAGGCTAGTTCCTTTGAATATCAGTAGCTTCATATCTGTGTTTTCCATTGTGCTAATAGGTGGTGGAGCGCCTGAATTAGTGCGCAGCTGCTGTAAAGGGCTCTGTGCAGTGAAAACAAATGGGATTATTGAGAGAGATGTACTAGGATGAGTGTTCTGTGGGGTGGGGTGCGAAGTGAGTGGGTTTTGAGATAATGGTGGTGTCTCTGTAGCTGGTGGGTTCTCATGAGTAACTGGTGGTACAACTTCGTTATCAATGTTACACGGGATCTCATTATTAATATGGAGTCCAGGGCCTCCAAGATTCTTATTAAATTTATATCTCTTGCCACTTCTAAGATTATGTGTTTCTTCGTCCAAATCACTAAATATACTGTTTACCATGAAAAACTTAAGAATATTACTGCATTCTTAAAACACCTTTCTCAGCTAACAACATCTTAATGTAGAGACTGAGATTGTTCAGGAAATTACCTTGAAATCCTTCGAAAAAGTATGCTTCTGCTTGGCTGTAGGATTTGAGTGTGTCTACAACAAATTCTGTTACAAAGCCTTCTAGCATATAATCGACCCAAAAATCAACTGCGCATGCCAACGGGCTGTCTATTGCTTTGAGCTGCGCCGTGAGCTCGGGAGTCCACTCTGTAGGAACTCCTCCTTGAAAACAAGTTTTCTTCTCTGCGAGCCGTGAGATCCACGAATGCAGCTCGTTGGGAAATGATGCCCAAAAAATCTTGTGAATATCGTTGAACAAATATCTATCCGACCACTGTGTGTTGCTTAGACGCGGATGTCTATTCTCTTGCCTTTTAAATTCTCTTATGGTCTTATCCCACCAAGCTTGGATTTCTGTCTTTTTAGGATGCCAATTGTCAGAGCCTTCCAGGAACTGGTATTCTTCGTCACACATCACGATTTCAACTCATCACGGATTCTAGTGCGGCAACGGAACCATTTGTTGGCTATAACTGACCCAGAGGTTTTCTTATAATACCCAAGTTCTTTGCGGTTTCCCTTTGACCAACAAAACTCCTTTTCAGTGGCCCTTTCGGCAACAACCTACAAGCAGGTTGAGGTTTCACCCGAGGTGTATCTATGGGGTACTATGGAATCAAGTTTCCACATTAAGTGATAAGTTGCTTGGACGGATGTACTGTGCAACACAACAGAGAAAATGTGCTGCGAGGTGAGACTGCGCAGCGATGGGAAACGCTGCAGTCCGCACCACTATACTCTTCTACCGCGGGACTTCTACTAAAGCCGCGATCAATCCAAATTTATTCTCTACTTGGATTATCTTGAAAACGCTTAAGGCACTGAAATTAATATCACTCATCCATTCATTCAGGCGCTTAACTGACTATCTTTCTAACATTCATTCGTTAATTTGGGGTGTTAGGATTTGAACATATATGATTATACAATCCAACAATGAAGCCTTCGTTTATTGCATATAAGAAATTATTTAACCAAATGATTGATTCGGGGTCTCCAAACACAATACTAAATGTTTATCGTTCATCTGTTCATACAGAACTTAACATATCATCTCCATACTTCTTCTGAAGGCAAATGCATATCAAATTTATCTCATAATAGCATGCAAGGAAACATCTAGACATTCATTTATAGAAAAAAACAAAGAAGCATTCATTCATAAAACACAATCATACAACACGAGATTTAACGTGGTTCACTCCCCCGGGTGGGAAGCTACATCCACAAGAATGGTTGGTAATATATTTCTGTAAAAGGGATGGGGACAACCATTCTTAGTCTGTGCACTCAGCTGTAGACTCTCCTTCCTCTCAGACAAGTCTTTGCGCACACAGCTGTAGAGCCGTTACAATCTTCTTGGTTCAGAGAAATTTTACAATACAGAAAGTCATAACCCAACTCACTATAACCCCAAAACGTAACAACATAGTAACCCCATCCCATACAAAATTGTCTTCTTAAATAGATCATGCCTCTAAGGTCATGTCTTTACAAAGCCGAAGACCTAAACCCAAAAATCCCTAGGGATTACAAAATTGCGTTAGTTTCCCTAAACCGGCTTGCTGGCATCTGGTAGCGTCTACTTCATCATGGCGGTTATCCACGTCTTCATTCTGTCACTATCGGCATTCCTGTCGCATGCATGCCAACAGATCTTTCACAGAACCGTTCATCTCTAATGGTTTCACCCACCAAGCACGCCAAGACGTCGCTTTCCTCAACAAACTCGTGCATTGGCCACCTTCCTGGTTTGCTCGTGCCTGCCGCTCGACACTCCTAGAGCATCTTTGCAAAATTAGACCATTACTAGTCCATCCGGTACCTGCACCTAATCTTTGTCCAGCACTCCGCTTTGCTGGCTCCACGTGTCCTGATTGCTTCGCAGCACTGCTTCCTCGCAGCGCTGGTCTTTGCGGTGCTTCCAAAACTCGGATGTTGTGCATAGCTTCACACAGCTTCGCAACCTAATCAAAACGTGGATGCTGTGCATAGCTCCGCAGCACCCTCAATACTTAGGAAAAATTATATTTCTGAGCTATGCTCAGCTCAGCTTTCCGTGCTTATCAAAAAAACAGGTGTTACCAAAACTTTGTCCCAACCTGGGCCCAACACACCCTCTCACTGGTGTCTGAGAAAATGCTAAAATTGGGATCGTTGGTTAGTGAATCCCTATATAGTGCCTTGGACTGGGTAGTTAGAGACATTCTGATGAAGGTTTCAGGAAATTTTGATAAATAAACAAACAAGAGTCAAAATCAACCCATAAACAGTAAAAGTGCGAAAAGAAGATGCAAAATTCATGACAAACCAACTTGATTTCAGCTGAAAACTATGCAGGTGACCCTAGTAAAAACTCAACAGTAAAATCCACGTACGAGTGTAAAAACCGACAGTAAAAATGATATTGAAAAATCAGAAGAAAAAAAATAATGTATTTAAGGTTTTTTTGACCGGATGAGATTTGGACCGTAGACCTAGGAAGAAACGAACGACCGAGATTACTCCTACGGGATGCAGGATTCAGGGTCAAGTTTCAAAATCTTGCTTTATTCAATGTTCCCGAAATCCACAATCCGAAAATGCATTTCGTGGGTTTTGGGTGCTCAAAACTTTACCAAATAAGCAATCAATAATCCACACTCTCTATGAACACTGTTTAAGTTTTGCAATCAATAATCCACACTGTTTAATTTTTGCAATCAATAATCCATACATTGATCTACAGTATGGATTTTTCTTTACTAATGATCTGTGTGTGTTTTATGTTTTAAGTAAATTTATTTAATTACAACATTTATCTATTTCTGCAAATGATTAACATAAATTAATAAATTCATGTTAATTTTTCAATTAGCATTTCCAACTACAGGGTAATCTTGCATGTGCCTAATCCTTAAAACTAATATCATTGAATTTTCATTTCTTGATTGTGTTGTGGTTAAACCAACATTGGTAACCTTGCAATACTAAATGTTCCAAATCAAATATGCCACATGTCTCAATAAGATCATTCCACGTGTCACCCTAAGATAGCATATATCAACATTTTATCAACAAAATTTGTACAATTTTTGCTTTAAAGACTTTGCTGGCAAGTAGAAATATTCTCAGAGAAAGAGCGGCTTCTCTTTCTTCAAGGTTTTCTATGGTTACAATTCCCTCCTAAATGAAGGCTCGGCCGACCCTTCTTATTCACAATATTCGTTTCATAATAGTTCGACACTGCAAGAAGGGTCGATCGATCTTTCTTGCATTCTCCATTATGGCTATAGCTGAATTGTTGGATAAAGGTTTTCACAATTAACTACGAAAAGGAGCGGCTGATCCTTCTTGTCGTAAAATGGAAGTCGGGACAAATCATTTTTATATGATATAACTTCCAAGGTGTTCTATTTTTACAATTTCCTCGTAATTGAAGGGTCGGCCAACCCTTCTTATTCCCAATATTATTTTCACAATAGTTAGACACTACAAGAAGGGTCGGTCGACACTTCTTATTCCCAATATTATTTCCATAATATTTCGACACTGCAAGAAGGGTTGGTCGATCCTTCTTGTGTTATCCATTATCCATTTAGCTGAATTGCTGGATAATTTTTTTCACAATTAACTACGAAAAGAAGGGGCGGCCGATCCTTCTTGTTAGAAAACAGAAGTCGAGACAAACAATTTTATATGTTATAACTTCCAAGGTGTTCTATTTTTACAATTCCCTCGAAATTGAATGCTCGGATGACCCTTCTTATTCCCAATATTATTTTCATAATAGTTCGACACTGCAAGAAGGATCGGTTGATCCTTCTTGTGTTGTTCATTGTGGATATAGTTGAATTGCTGGATAGAGGTTTTCACAATTAACTACGAAAAGAAGGGGCGGCCGATCCTTCTTGTCGAAAAACAAGGATCGAAGACAAAGGTCGTCAGAAACAATTTTTATATGTTATAACTTACAAGGTGTTCTATTTTTACAATTCCCTCATAATTGAAGGGTCGACCGCCCCATCTTATTCCCAATATTATTTTTATAATAGTTCGACACTCTCAAAAGGGTCGAGCGACCCTTCTTATTCCCAATATTATTTTCTTATTAGTTTCAAACTTGAAGAAGGGTCGCTTGATCCTTTTTGTGTTATCCATTATGGATATAGCTGAATTGCTGGATAAATGTTTTCACAACTAACTACGAAAAGAAGGGGCGACCGATCATTCTTGTTGGAAAACAAAAGTTGGGACAACCATTATTATAACTTTTCACCTTACATTTTGAACATTTACAAATGCAAATTGCAATTTTCAAATAAAAAATCGAATTTTCTGATTTGAAATCCACACATTTCATATTAGAAATTGCATTTTTTAATTTTAAATTCACAGTTTCCAAATAAAAATTGTCATTTTTTTAATTTGAAATTCACCCTTTTAAAATCAAATTTTGCATTTTTTAATTTGAAATTCACACTTTTCAAATCAAAATTTGCATTTTTTTATTTGAAATTCACACTTTCTAAATTAAAATTCATAGTTTTTTAACAAAAAACTGCAATTTTAAGGTTCATAGGTAGTTAAAAAACACACTATTTGAATTGAAAAACACAATTTTCAAAGACAATATTGCCACTTTCAGAACCTGTTTTTGCACTTTAGAAAGGTTGATATTGACACTTTCAAAGGCTAAAGTTGCTCAACATTTTAGATTGTCCTTGTCATTCGCTGAACGTTGGCGGCATCTTTTATTCAGACAAATGCAGGCTCGTTTGAAGGGATGGTAGTGGAGCTGCCGCATTTAATACTCCGCAGCTCAATGCTTAGCTTTCGCCGTCTACACCTCTATCAACCATCATGACAGTACTATTCGGACAGATGCAGGCTGGTTTGAAGGGATGGTAGTGGAGGATGACACGGGGCAGGGGTTAGCCAAATGCCCTGTAACATCATGCCTCCAATAAATTACACCCTTAATCATTATGATGATGTCGGCTTACACAATTCGTTTCTATCATTGCTTCCTTACGCATAACTGCCTCCGTGCTGAAGGAAGTAATTCTAGTTGTACCGCGCTGCCGAGCAAGTACTGCAAATTGATTTTCAATTGTACGAGATGGCCTTTTACATGGATTTTGAGGCATTCAATCTCTACAAAGCCATTAATGGAAATCCTCTCATATGTGTGGGCTTCTGTGAAAATATCTGGGAGTCAAGTCGGCTCTCCGCCCTGCTTTCCATAGAAATTCCTATAAATATTTTCAATGGAGTAGGTGACCTCCATTCGAGAGACCTGCACTTTAAAGCTTAGCTGAACTTCTGGGTGGATTTCTAGTGGTTCATTTTTTTTAATTGGTATATCATGGCTGCCCATATGAGGGCGTGTAGACGCAGGGGATCCCGCAAGGGTGTAGGGTCTTCACTACCTGGGGGGGAAGTTGCTCTCAGGGAGAAGGCTTGTCTCAACAGCGCACCATGGGGATGGAAGAGTCTGCCCCGCGGACCTTCAATTGGAGGGCTCAGTATCTAGCAGAGATGCCTACTCCGATAGAGGAGCAGATAGCACACTGCGAATTATCCCTTCTCCGGGAATACGAAGCTCACATGGGCCGGAAATTAATCTCCAACATCTACTGGGATGTGAGGATCTTGTTTGCTCGCGAAATTCAAGCGAGGAACCAGCTGGCTCACGGCCTTCGTGAAGCCCTCCAAATTATAAAGGGCAGCCAACAAACTCATTCAGCCGGTGTTTGCTTGCTCAAGTCTGCTCTGAAAGATTACATGGATAGCTCGAGGGAATTCCCTCATGAAGAACCAGTTTCCCCACGGGGGGAGCACCCTGCTCCCTGATTGGTCTTGGTGTTCAGCGTCCGGCTCGTTGTTTTTTCTGTGGATTTTTCACTAGTGGCTCCCTGTGCTCAACGTCCGGA
This sequence comes from Larix kaempferi, assembly GCA_027924585.1. Lineage (NCBI taxonomy): Eukaryota > Viridiplantae > Streptophyta > Pinopsida > Pinales > Pinaceae > Larix > Larix kaempferi. The sequence continues at coordinate 321,599 of BSBM01001777.1, forward strand.
TATGATATTGTCAATGTTTACTTTACATTGAATCTGCGAATTGCTTACATAATATGCGAATGATTAGCAAATAGTATGCTGTCAAGTTGATGATATCTGGTTAACTTTTTGCGTTAAGAGATTTGTGGGTAAAGCATATTCTCAATGCCACTGCGGAAACTTGGTTCCTGCAGCACGCTCCACAGGTGTTGTTGGGAAGGGTGACTCCTTTTTGGGCTGGTGTATAAGGGATTGTTGGTGCTTGTTGATGACAGTGAGAACCCATGTCGAGAAGAGTTGAGTCAACACGGGTTTTATTTGCAGTTATCCTGGTTGTATGCTCCTCAGTTTGATCTACTCTGGCTTTTTGACCATACTCAGTATAGCACAAGCTGCTTGGCGCTCCTTTGTAATTACATTCAGTAATTGCATCTTCCATTTTTATTCTTTCCAACTTGCTGGATGCACCAACATTTTTTTTTAAATAGAAACATTTTACTTTTTAAAGAGAAACATTCTTTATTTTTGTTTTTTTAAATAGAAACATTTTACTTTTTCTTGTTTCTTCTTTTAAATAGAAACATTTTAGTTTTTAAAGAGAAACATTCTTTCCTTTTTGTTTTTTTAAAATAGAAACATTTTACTTTTTATTGCAATGGTGTAGATACAAAATTAGTGACAATTATTTTCAACATTGATTCCATGTATAATTTCAAAAACAAGCAACACATGCATGCATTCCCAGACACACCATAAAGCTAATTAAAATTTAAGCAGGATACTATGTTGGAAAAGGACATTCCCAGATGACAATGCAGATAGTGATGCCATTAGTTGGAATGATTCTGACTCCAATTAACCAGACATAAACATTCTTTCTCTTTCTTTTTTTTAAATAGAAACAATATACTTTTGGGTCTGCTCAAAGTTCCAATTCAAATATGCCAAATGTCACAATATGATCGTTCCACGTGTCACCCTAGGATACCAGATATCAAAATTTTAACAACAAAATTTATATACTTTTTGCTTTAAAGACTTTGCTAGCAAGTGGAAATATTCTCAGAGAAAGAGCGGTCGCTCTTTCTCCAAGGTTTTCTATTGTTACAATTCCCTCCTAAATGAAAGGTCGACCGACCCTTCTTATTCCCAATATTCGTTTCATAATAGTTCGACACTGCAAGAAGGGTTGGTCGATCCTTCTTGTATTCTCCATTATGGCTATAGCTGAACTGTTGGATAAATATTTTCACAATTAACTACGAAAGAAGGGGCGATCGATAATTCTTGTCAGAAAATGGAAGTCGAGACAAACAATTTTTATATGTTATAACTTTTCACCTTAAAAATTTGAACATTTAGAAATGGAAATTGCAATTTACAAATAAAAAATTCCCCGTGTTGTTTTCATAATATTTTGACACTGCAAGAAGGGTTGGTCGACCCTTCTTATTACCAATATTCTTTTCAGAATATTTCAACACTGTAAGAAGGGTCGGTCGATCTTTCTTGTGTTCTCCATTATGGATATAACTGAATTGTTGGATAAAGGTTTTCACAGTTAACTATGAAAAGAAGGGGTGGCCGGTCCTTCTTGTTGGAAAATTCAAGTCGGGACAAACTATTTTTATATGTTCGACTGACCCTGGTTATTCCAAGTATTATTTTCATAATAGTTGAACACTACAAAAAGGGTCGGTCGATCCTTCTTGTATTCTCCATTAATATTGGGCATTGGTCATAAATGAATCCAATATCAATTTTAGTATAAGATTGGTGAATACTTAGATGCGGTAAACTAGAGCATAAACATATGAATTCTGATTTAATATTACTTTCATCCAAGCATGAATAATAACACAATGGAAAATATATACTGGAAATAACAATTAACAGAGAAAGGAAGGAAATTTACAGACACACATAATTTACTGCAAATAAAAATTAACAAATAAAGGAAGGAAATTTACAGACTGTCATTGCGGGAAATAAAAATTAACAGAGAAAGGAAGGAGATTTACAGACTGTCACTACTGAATAGTTTTTTCATCAACGGTACAATTATATTCAACACATTCCATGTATAATTTCAAAAACAAGCAACTCATGCATGTCTTCCCAGACACACTATAATGCTAATTACAATTTAACATTGATCGACACGACGGTTTGACATGTTCTCTGAAGTGGTCTAACGGAGGACCTAGTCAGGTGGCCAACCTAAGATCCTCCAACATCTCCCCGATGAACAATCTGTTTCTTCATCCCGAAGAAATCAGAAAATAACTGGAGTTGAATGAACAGAACATTGTTGACTATGAAAGCACAGTCCTTCTACCTTCTACTTGGCGCAGTATGAAGAAGTTGATAGCATGGTCTGGTACTAAAACAACATTCGATGACTACTGCAACTGTTGATGACCGCATGTGACAACAGCTCCATCCCATCCTTACATCCATCTATTGGAGATCTATCTCACTGGTCATGGTTTCAGGTCGAATTATTGCGCGTCGTCACATGTATTGTTCCATAGTTGCAAATTCTTGTTGGATTTCAGTTATTATAAGTTTTGCGGGTGAATTCAAATCCTATGTTAGAAAACGACAGCTCCATTCCATCCATATATCCATCAATGGAAGACCTACCAATCTCTTCCAGTCATGTTGTCAGATTCCTAACATTCCAAGATCAGCATTTATGTGTACAAATGATGGTTCTTAATAGAGATGAAATGGGTTTCTTCACAACTACGTTAAGATTTTCATTTAATGACAAATCCATGAATTGGGACTTGGCTCAAAATGACCATATATCAACTACGGGTAATAAAATAAATGAAAAGCTTAACGTAGTTGTGAAGCAACCCATTGCATCTTTGTTAGGAACCATCATTTCTACACAGAACTGTTCATCTTGGAATGTTAGGCATCTGACAACATGACCGGAAGCGATTGGTAGGTCTGCCATTGATGGATATATGGATGGAATGGAGCCATCGTTTTCTAACAGAGGTCAGACAAATGCTCCATCGTTCGCGGGAAAAAGTTATAATAAACTACGGGCAATAAGAACAATACATGTGACGATGTGCAATAATTCGACCTAACAATGTGACCGGTGAGATAGATCTGCGATAGATGGATGTAAGGATGGGATGGAGCCGTTGTCACATGTGATCGTCAACAGTTGCAGTAGTCGTTGAGATAGATAATTAAATGAAATGCTCCATCGTTTGCGGGAAAAACTTATAATCAACTATGGGCAATAATTAAACGAAAAGGTTCACGGGAAAACTTATAATCAACTACGGGCAATAATTAAACAAAAAGGTTGGCGGTAAAAAATCATATATCATGAGGAGAACTAGGAAGCGATCAGAAGACTCAAGCATTTCTCATAAAACAACAGAAGAAGTAAAAGAAAATTCCATGGCTTCCTGGACGATTTCAGTTTGTTGTGATATGGGGCAAGGTTAGCCTATATATAGTGAGTGGCCATTGTGTTGAAGGATTAAAAATATTTTGCTGGATTAATCGTATATGCATCACTCCAATCGATTCCTTGAAAATCCAATGGTCAACATGCCTGCTTCCAGCGCATTAAATGGCCTACAACAGGCTCCTACAGCAGGATGAATAATATTCGCCGTAAGTTTCAACCTATGTGAATCAAGTATACCATATATTAAATTATGTAATTACTTCCCATGATTGTTTTTCAGAAACAAAATTGTTTATGTGAATCAAGTATACCATATATTAACCCTGGATGCAGGCATCTATGATGAATTTGTAATAATTAATTAATGCAAATACATGAGATGTAAGAAATAATAGAACTCAGAATCACTTTTATATTGATCACGGGCCACTTCGAGGGGGCAACCTCCTTTGAGCAAGCTCAATACAATTAACTTCATAGTGCCTTCATAGGCCTCAACACACACTTATATATACTAAGTCTATACGCCAATACCATGGGTAAAAAACATAGGACATATAATACTATGGGTCGACTTACAAAGCATATGCGTCCAATACTATGGGTCAATACTATGGGTTAATATAAACTATGAATCAACAAATACTACGGGACGACTTACAAAGCATATGCATCCAACAACAATATACTAACAAAGTAAAGACATGGGTTCCTAACATACCCTCTCCCTTAGAAAAAGCTTTGTCCTCAAAGTTTTAGATGTGGAAATTGATGCAGAATCTGAAGGAGTGGGTCCCCTGTAGCATCCTCGGTTTGCATTCTGAGCCACTGGCGCCTTTCGAGTTTCAGGGAGGATTGCATGGAAGGCTATAGACGAAGAAGAACCATATCAGCGATGTGAAAAGTGCGCTCAGAACGGTGTTGATTGGCTTGTTGTTTCAGTCGAATTCTTGCCATGTGAAAATTGTCCTACAGAATGAGAAGAAGCTGATCACGGTTTCGAAGAATTGAGTCAATTGCTTGAACTAGGGAGCTGCTGAAGGTGTATGGAAGAAGAACTGGTGGTGCCTGTCCAGAGACTGCTTCATATGGTGTCCCTTGAGATGTGGTACTATACCACTGGAGCACTTCTAGGAAATCCATAGAAATAGTTGTCCAAATCTATGGAGGGATGGGCAAGGGTTCGAGTAGTCCCGAAAGGAGGGTCGTTTCACCCTTGTTGACCTAGAAGGTATCACAGTCAACCACCATCCGTTGAATTGTCCTTTTGAGTCCCTGCCAAAAGAAGTTACATTGTTCCTGGTCATACGTTTTGACGAACCCAGAGTGCCCTACTGATGAAGAAGAATGGATTTCATAGAAGAGATAGTCTCGTTGAACAGATTGCAACCAATTTGGAACAAACAAAGAAATAGCTGTAAGAGAAATTGGGTCATTGTAATGTCCCCATTCCAATAATTTCATAGTAAGACAATCCCATCAATCCTACTAGTTTCCTAGGTTGGATGGGCACATGTGGAATGGTAATAAGGAAGCAAATAAATGATGTTTAGACATTATAAGGGTTCAAGTATTTAATAAATATAGTGAATAAAGAAATTCAAGAGAAATCATAGGTGACAAATGGTTTTGGAGACATATGGAGGATGTGGGACCCACACTAGCTTGATTTTTCATAATACATGGTATCTCTCTTTTGCAAATTCGAATTAATGGGAATGTGAACACTCTTGGGTGAGTTGGTAAGTCATAACACATGTCATTGAGCATATTAGGTCGAATTGGGAAGGATTGGTAACCTCCATGGAAGATAAAGAGTCAAAGTGGAAGTTTGTGGACACTTGGGCTAGATTCCCTAGCCCCTATGACACCAATGATGGAGCATCTATGACAAATATGAAAAATTGCAGACCTGACCTCTGACATCTGACCATTATGACATGTCAGCCCCAAAAATAGGCTCAAGGAAGTCGAATTTGGGAGTTGGAGAAGCCAAAGAGACTCAAAATCGAATTTGGGGAGAAGATGGAAGGTTGGAACTAGGAGACAAGTGGCAAATGTGGAATAATTCCTAAATGGAAATCTATTGAATCTATTGAGAGGATTTCGACCCTTAGAAGGCTAATGTTGGTTATAAAATGTAGAAATGAAGTATGAGAATGGCTTTTGATGATTTGAGAAAAATTGCATTTGTGAAGAGAGAGCTAGTGGATGACTAGTTTCTTGCCTTAGCCAATTTCGAGGGTGAAAGATTCCCATCCAAGTTGGTGTTTGGAGAGGCCACTCAGGTCTTTCATGGTGCTTTAATGGAGTTTTTATTTGCAGGTATCAGCTACAGGAAGTTTCATGGTTTGGTTTAGTGCAGCACTTTCTCTCCACCGTTTCCAGTTTTGAAGGCATATTCATGCTCCTTGAGGGAGGGCGTTTTTGGTGAGCACTTGTGCTTCTTGAGAGAGCTTCTCATTATATATTTATGATTGTAATAGCTTCATATCCTCTTTTATTCATATTCAGAAAGTCTCAGGTCGAAGTACCCACTGGTTGTATGCAAAACTATTGATTAATGAGCAAACAATGTCCATTTCCCCAATGCATTGATGTATGACACTATAATGTTGATTATTTCGAATGGATGGATGATTCTCTGATATATTTGTGATCAATATAATGCCATGGATGTCTTCTACAAGTTTCATGTACTGTACTTGAGTATTTGAAGCATTTTTACTCAGTTTAGTTGTATTGGGAGATGAAATAGTGCCATTTCCCCAAGGGTCGAATTGGGGGTTTTTGCTGTTGAATGTGAGAGAGTTATAACAGTATTAAAAATCAATTAATGGTGCATATGAGACCTCAATAACATACTTAACACATTATATACCTCTGTTCATAAATTTGTGGGAGTTTGGAGGCATTTGGAAGGCCATTTTCAGTGTTACCCGGGGGGGATTTGATGCACAAATTACTAGTCAAAATTACCTATATTGATCAGAATACAAATCAAGTTTGCAGCAGTATTTGGAGGTCCATAAAACATCCCTGAACCTGATATTCAAGTATAAATACCATTAATACACTCATACAGAAGATTTGGGAGCATTTGGGATGATTTGGAGGTCAAAACAGTTAAACTAGTCAAAGGTCGAAATTGGGGAAAAAGTTGAAAAATTGGCATTTTAATAAAATTTGAAAAAGGCTTATTACAAGTGGTATCAGAGCATGTTCTTGGCACCTGATGGTCCTAACAAGAAGTCAAAAGAATAATCCACCACCCTTTGAACCAGTAGTTGAAGAGGTTTTTGTTGAAGAAGAGGTAGTAGAAGAAGAGGAGTCTTTTGCTGAAACCATGGGTAGAGAGGAGGATGACAAATTAAAACATAAGGAGGAACTTATTGCAACCTTAGATCCATGTTTCTCTAAACTTTCAGCAAACATGGATAGGATAGGTGATAAATTGTTGCAAGGATTTGAATTGTTGATTAGCCAGCTTCAAAGCAAAGGGATGATAGGAGATAATAGTGGTTCACACTCAGGGGAAAAGATGAAAGGGAATGAGCATATTTTCTCAAGTACGGGACCTCATAATAGACCTGATGAATTTCAAATCACACAAAGGCATACTGCACCTAAATTTCTCACACCCAAAGAAGAGCCCAATCTTGAATTGGATTACAAGAAACTAGTAAATGATTGGAATGATTTGAATGAAGAGTGTAAAAGAGGTGTACCACTCAGTGACTACATTGATGCTATGCAAAAGATTAAAATGAAGGGAGACAATAGGAGTCCATTCCATAACAAAGAATTGAATAGTGCTATTGGAAAAATGTCACTTCCTACTTTTGATGGTTCTTCTCAAAATTCTGCTAACACTTGGGTGCAAAAATTGGATGTATATTTTCAGCTGAATCCTATGTTGGAAGAGGATGCATTAAAAATGGCCATTTTGCATTTGGAAGGAGATGCCAATGAATGGTGGTTCTATGGTTTGAAAACCTTGGGTCATGATCAGGTTAAAACATATGGAGAATTTGTTGATAGGGTACTAGAGAGGTTTGAACAAAAAGATCCAGAATTGCCTTTCAAGGAATTAGCTCAATTGAAGCAAACTGGGACACCTACTGAATATATGTTGGACTTTCAAAAATTATCAGTCAAGGTGGCTGATGTATCTATGGGAAGGTTGGTATTGCTGTTCACTGAAGGTTTGGTTGAACCCTTAAAAGGTTTGGTCAAAGCCCACAAGCCAACTACATTAAAAGATGCAATGAGCTTGACTAGGGATCTCCAAAATGTGCTTCCTAGAACGAGATTTCCTCCCAAGCCTGACTTCAGAATTGAAAAGAAACCTTGGCAAAGAGATGCACCTGATAAGAAGCCATGGCAAGAAGATGAATATGGAAAGGATAAGAAAGAGGAACTAAGCAGGGAAGAGCTCAGAAGGAAGAAATTGTGTTACTCATGCTTCCAACCATGGGTACCTGGACATAAATGTGCTAAAGGAAAGGCCCAATTCATTGAAGTATTTTGTGATGAGGGATATGAAGGGGGCATGGAGGAAGAAGGAAATAATTCAGCCCAAGAAGAAGGATATACTACAGCAGAAGAAGGGAAACCAGAGGTGAAGCATCCCTCTCCCACCAAAGTAACAATGGCAGTACTTTCAGCAGTACCTCGCTATCATACTATCCGATGCAAAGGTATGGTACAAGGACAAAGAACTTCAGTTTTGGTAGATGGAGGAGCCACCCATAACTTCATTGATGCAGAGATGGTGGAGAAAAGAAATATACCTATTGAACCATTTGATGGCTTCACAGTTGTCATTCCCGGTCACAACACAATGGAGTGCAAAACATGGATTCCCCAGCTGCAAGTCACCGTAGGTAACTATACTTTTGTTGATAGTTTTTATGTGGTTGATATTGCTGATACTAATGTTGTTTTGGGAGTGCAATGGTTGTATTCAATAGGAGAGCATACAGTAAATTATAAAATTCCTGAAATGAAATTCCAAGATTCAAAAGGAGTACTAAGGATTGTGAGAGGGCAACACACCTATCCGAATCAGGTAGTTTCTTCCCACAGCATGAAGCACCGGAATAGAAATATTATGGGAGACATTACTCATGGAAGGCCACCTGATAGAGGAGGGACAAGTTTGCAGCATGGTAAATTGAGATTGCTTGAGGGCAAGCAATCTTGGGTGGGGAGGACTGTAATGTCCCCATTCCAATAATTTCATAGTAAGACAATCCCATCAATCCTACTAGTTTCCTAGGTTGGATGGGCACATGTGGAATGGTAATAAGGAAGCAAATAAATGATGTTTAGACATTATAAGGGTTCAAGTATTTAATAAATATAGTGAATAAAGAAATTCAAGAGAAATCATAGGTGACAAATGGTTTTGGAGACATATGGAGGATGTGGGACCCACACTAGCTTGATTTTTCATAATACATGGTATCTCTCTTTTGCAAATTCGAATTAATGGGAATGTGAACACTCTTGGGTGAGTTGGTAAGTCATAACACATGTCATTGAGCATATTAGGTCGAATTGGGAAGGATTGGTAACCTCCATGGAAGATAAAGAGTCAAAGTGGAAGTTTGTGGACACTTGGGCTAGATTCCCTAGCCCCTATGACACCAATGATGGAGCATCTATGACAAATATGACAAATTGCAGACCTGACCTCTGACATCTGACCATTATGACATGTCAGCCCCAAAAATAGGCTCAAGGAAGTCGAATTTGGGAGTTGGAGAAGCCAAAGAGACTCAAAATCGAATTTGGGGAGAAGATGGAAGGTTGGAACTAGGAGACAAGTGGCAAATGTGGAATAATTCCTAAATGGAAATCTATTGAATCTATTGAGAGGATTTCGACCCTTAGAAGGCTAATGTTGGTTATAAAATGTAGAAATGAAGTATGAGAATGGCTTTTGATGATTTGAGAAAAATTGCATTTGTGAAGAGAGAGCTAGTGGATGACTAGTTTCTTGCCTTAGCCAATTTCGAGGGTGAAAGATTCCCATCCAAGTTGGTGTTTGGAGAGGCCACTCAGGTCTTTCATGGTGCTTTAATGGAGTTTTTATTTGCAGGTATCAGCTACAGGAAGTTTCATGGTTTGGTTTAGTGCAGCACTTTCTCTCCACCGTTTCCAGTTTTGAAGGCATATTCATGCTCCTTGAGGGAGGGCGTTTTTGGTGAGCACTTGTGCTTCTTGAGAGAGCTTCTCATTATATATTTATGATTGTAATAGCTTCATATCCTCTTTTATTCATATTCAGAAAGTCTCAGGTCGAAGTACCCACTGGTTGTATGCAAAACTATTGATTAATGAGCAAACAATGTCCATTTCCCCAATGCATTGATGTATGACACTATAATGTTGATTATTTCGAATGGATGGATGATTCTCTGATATATTTGTGATCAATATAATGCCATGGATGTCTTCTACAAGTTTCATGTACTGTACTTGAGTATTTGAAGCATTTTTACTCAGTTTAGTTGTATTGGGAGATGAAATAGTGCCATTTCCCCAAGGGTCGAATTGGGGGTTTTTGCTGTTGAATGTGAGAGAGTTATAACAGTATTAAAAATCAATTAATGGTGCATATGAGACCTCAATAACATACTTAACACATTATATACCTCTGTTCATAAATTTGTGGGAGTTTGGAGGCATTTGGAAGGCCATTTTCAGTGTTACCCGGGGGGGATTTGATGCACAAATTACTAGTCAAAATTACCTATATTGATCAGAATACAAATCAAGTTTGCAGCAGTATTTGGAGGTCCATAAAACATCCCTGAACCTGATATTCAAGTATAAATACCATTAATACACTCATACAGAAGATTTGGGAGCATTTGGGATGATTTGGAGGTCAAAACAGTTAAACTAGTCAAAGGTCGAAATTGGGGAAAAAGTTGAAAAATTGGCATTTTAATAAAATTTGAAAAAGGGATATTACAGTCATCAAATGTGCGAGGAGGAGCGTCTTCCACCATATTGTCCTTACCCTTCTGATAAGTGGTCGTATAGTCATAACCCATGAGTTGGATACCCCATTTCAGGTCTGTTGGGGAGAAGACCCACTATTCCAGGAAAGTTTCCAGACTCTGGAGATCAGTCTTGATGCAAAAATAATTCCCCAATAGGGATGGCTACCACTTCTGTACTGTATGTGAAATAGTCATCATTTCCTGCTGAGAGGTAGATGCAGCTAAATTCTTACCGAAAAGGTCTCTTGAAGGCAACAAGCTCATTGGTTCAGCAAAGACACCTGCATATCTATCCAAGGAAGTAGTGGAGACTGTTGATGGGTGCATCTAAGTGGAATGGAGCTGAGAAATGACACCATGTGAATTCTTCTTAAGTATTTTTTCCAGGCGATGTGAATTGATGATGCAGAGAGACCCTGGTTGTAAGCCCATAAATTTGTGTTGTGCCCCATTGACTGAAAACTGCATCCAAAGTTCAGCAAAATCCCATAAGATGGGGCCAAGTGTGCGTAACCATTGGACGCCCGAAACCACATCACATCCTCCTAAGGACAAGGAAAACATGTGAGAGCGCAGGTTATAATCTTCCATATAGATACGCACATTGTGACACTTCCCCTTGCAAGGTAAGGTGCTCCCATTGGCAACCATGACTTCAAAGTTGGAGCAAGGATGGACAAAACAATCAACCTGTTTGGCAATCCGAGGATCAATGAAGTTATGAGTGCTACCAGAATTAATGAGTATGGTAAGAGGGAGCTTCTTGAAGTATCTCCTGACTCGCATTGTTTGTGGGGTGGTGACGCCTGTTACAGCATGGAGAGAGATCGCGGGTGGGTCATCCTGAGATAGGGTGTCAACAGGCGAGTGTTGAATGTCGACCTGATCATCTACTCTATCTGGAGCTTCTTTATCAAGTTCTGAGGCAGGCGGAGAATCCACATTTAAGAGATAGAGATTTTGTTGAACACATCTATGTCCCCGAGTGAATTTCTCATCACAATTATAACAAAGCCCTTTTTCTCGGTGTGCCTGCATCTCTGTTTCAGACAATTGCTTGATAGGAGTTGGTTGAGGATCAGGCATGATGGGAGGTCGTTGGGAACCCATATTTCTGAAGGGAACAAAGGTGGGTTTGGAGCATTGTTGAGATACGATCTTGTCCTCGGCCAGCTTAGACAACCCTAGGACTTTCATCATTGTGTTGGGACAAAAAATTTTGACCTCTGAGCGGATTTCATCCTTGAGACCACTTATAAAAACAACTACTGTAGAATTCATCAGACAATCCTTCTGTGTGATTGGCTAGTTTCTCAAATTATGTCTGATACTCTCTCACTGTGCCAGTTTGGTGAAGTTTAGTGAGTGCTCCTGTGAATTCGTCAAAAGCACTAAGACCAAATCGTGGCAAAAGGAGCTGGCAAAAATCTGTCCAGTTTGGCTCGGGATGAGCTGTGATGTACCAATGGTACCATTGAAGGGCTTCCTATTCCAAATGAAAGGATGCAAGTGGAACTTTCTAGACATCAAAAGTATTATGCAGACTGAAATATTGTTCTGCTCAGTATATCCATCCAGTCGGATCAGTACCATTGAAGCGAGGAAAATCAAGCTTCGGCCCACGAAAATTGCTGGAAGAAGAGAACCGAGTGGCTGCAAAAGATTCTGGCTGTCGATTATTGTTCATGGTTGAATGATGAAGATGGAGGTTGAGAAATTTTTCAACCAGATCTTGGAGTTTGGTTTGGATGGCTGCAAGTACTTTCTCCATGGTGTTTGCTCCTATGTGAGTGACAACCATAACCAATAATTTATTTATTTATTTTTTTTTGTGGAGAGGGGGGGAATGGATAGAAAAACACACACAAACTTATTTAGTAAGGGGAAATTTGGATTTGGGAAAAAATAGGAGGGGTAATTGGGGTTTGACTAGGTTTTTGACACTTTCTGAGGGACAGGGAAGCAAAAAATGGGGATTTAAGAAGCGGGAACTCTATGGTAAAATTTGAAGGCAATCGGGTGAAAATTGAAGAAGTTATGGCAAACCCTAAAAATAGACAAATATGAGATTTCTGGTCTTGGGAAGTGGAATTTGGGATAGGGTCTTCAGGAATGAAATATGCAGAATGGGATTGTAGGGATGTCAGTGAAGTTTAAGGGAAAATAGAGTTGAAACAAGTGAGATATGGCCGAAAAACAGGTTTTTTATTTTTATTTTTATTTATTTTTCCAGAAATCGATCGAAAACAGCGGCGCAGAAGGGATCCGCAACAGATGGATCTGCAACGGCACGGAAGGGATAAAAAATGGCTGGATCTAAAATGGTGACTGGATCTAGAACGACTTTCAGAATAGATCTAAAATGGCTAGATTTGGAATGGAAGTGATTGGCAACAGTTCAACTGAAAATAGATATGGACCCTAGGTATGCACGGCTTCCTAACAGTTCAGGTGTTTCACTTGGCCACCAATGCTATCTGACGGCTTGCGTATTGGGGAAGTACCCCTCACTCCACGGCTCAGGTAAAACTGATAACCACTTTGCCACAAACGACAGCTCTTGGTTTACCTCACGGGTGGGAACTAGTCAATCAGGTAGGGTTCGTTGCCCTTTTCGCTAGCAGGTCCTCTCAATGGGCCAGCTACTTTGGGGTTTCTGTGGTACTCCTCACAATGAGTTTTAGGGCTTATGCCCAAGTACTTCCCATAGTTAAGTGGATAGGGCTTATTTCCAAATCCGAAGCTGCAATAGATGCAAAAAAAATTTGGTAGAAATTCCACCCAATGAGCCCAAGAAAGTGCTCTGATACCAGATGTGATGAACCTGCAATAATTAATTAATGCAAATATACAAAATATTAGAAATAATAGAACTCAGAATCACTTTTATATTGATCACAGGCCACTTCGAGGGGGCAACCTCCTTTGAGCAAGCTCAATACAATTAACTTCACGGTGCCTTCATAGGCCTCAACACACACTTATATACTAAGTCTAGGCACCAATACCATGGGTCAAAACCATGGGACATATAATACTATGGGACGACTTACAAAGCATATGCGTCGAATACTATGGGTCAATACGTGGGATACTATAAACTATGGATCAACAAATACTACGGGACGACTTACAAAGCATATGCGTCCAACAACAATATACTAACAAAGTAAAGACATAGGTTCCTAACAACGTCACCATTATACAAGGGGCCACATGTCGGACACAAGGAGGGCATATGGGGGAGGAGCCTCGACCTAGGCTCCCGTAACATGGCATGCGTGCCCCATGCAATATACCACCTCCCTTGCTTCCACTTTCCTGTCCTCACATGTGTGGCTTTATGGATCCTTCTTGATTCTTCACTCGCAAGTCCCTTCACCGACTAGCTGGTTGCAACTCTAGTACCTCGGCCCTCTACGCATTCAAAGCAACCCTCACCTTGGGGAAGCTCCATGTCTACTGGGGAGATGCCCCATTCTCTCCACTCTGTCTACTAGGGATATTCCCCATTCTCTCTGCTCTGTCTACTAAGGAGTTGCCCCATTCTCGAGGAATAATGGGGCAGCTCAACTATTATCAGTTTAAAACTTATTTGGAGTGTATCAGTTTTAAACTTCATTAAGGAACTTCTACTCAGCAACTCAATCATAAATTCCTTACACCATCTTCATCTCCAACTACTTCTCATTTCTCCACAAACTACAAGCTATAATTCTCATTTGGACCTCAGTCATATAACATCCTCATTGCTGGTTCAGAAAATGCAGGAGCTTAAAATAGTCCCCAAACATTAAATGGTACCATTAATTTCCTTAATATTCATTTAAACAATCTTTAAACTAATTTTAAAAATAAAATATGCCACGTGTCACAATATAAGCGTTCCACATGTCGCAAAATTTATAAAAGTTTTGCTTTAAAGACTTTGCTGGCAAGTAGAAATATTTTCAGAGAAAGAGTGGCTCTTTCTCCAAGGTGTTCTATTGCTACAATTCCCTCTTAAATAAAGGGTCGACCGACCCTTCTTATTCATAATATTCTTTTCATAATAGTTCGACACTCCAAGAAGGGTCAGTCGATCCTTTTTGTATTATCCATTATGGCTATAGTTGAATTGATGGATAAATGTTTTGACAATTAACTACGAAAAGAAGGGGTGGATGATCCTGCTTGTCGTAAAACAGAAGTCGGGACAAACCATTTTTATATGATATAACTTCCAAGGTGTTCTATTTTTACAATTCCCTCGTAATTGAAGGGTCGGTCGACCCTTCTTATTCCCCATATTATTTTCATAATAGTTCAACACTGAAATAAGGGTCGGCCGACCCTTCTTATTATCAATATTCTCTTCATAATATTTCGACACTGCAAGAAGGGTCGACCGATCGTTCTTGTGTTTTCCATTATGGATATAGCTGAATTTTTGGATAAAGGTTTTCACAATTAACTATGAAAAGAAGGGGCGACCGATCCTTCTTGTCGAAAAATGGAAGTCGGGACAAACTATTTTTATATGTTATAAATTCCAAGATGTTATAGTTTAACAATTCCCTCGAAATTGAAGGGTCGACCGACCCTTCTTATTCCCAATATGATTTTCATAATCGTTCGACACTGCAAGAAGGGTCGGTCAATCCTTCTTTTGTTCTCCATTATGGATATAGTTGACTTGTTGGATAAATGTTTTCACAATTAACTACGAAAAGAAGATGCAAACCATCCTTCTTGTCGAAAAATAGAAGTCGGGACAAACTATTTTGATATGTTATAACTTAGTGGATTGACTTGTTATTGTAACAATGACTAGATATTTTAAACATTGAATTTTTCACATTAAAATTTTGAACATTTACAAATGAAAATTGCAATTTTCAAATAAAAAATTACAATTTTTTTATTTGAAATTCACACTTTTCAAATCCGAATTGCATTTTTTGATTTTAAATTCACACTTTTCAAATCAAAATTGGCATTTTTTTATTTGAAATTCACACTTTTCAAATCAAAATTTGCATTTTTATATTTTAAATTCACACTTTTCAAATCAAAATTTGCAATTTTTTATTTGAAATTCACTTATTTTGAATTGAAATTCATAGTTTCATAACAAAAAAACTGCAATTTTAAGGTTCATAAGTAGTCAAAAAACACACTATTCGAATGGAAAAATACACTTTTCAAATCCAATATTGTCACTTTCAAAACCCGTTTTTTCACTTTAGAAAGGTTGATATTGACACTTTCAGTGTCTAAATTCACACATTCTTAGTCCAAAATTTGCCTAATTTGTCCAAATTTAAGGAAATAAGCATTTTTATGTTAGTATGATGATGGTTATGTTTACGTTTATGATGGTATGATCATAATATTTTTGTTTGATAGGTCTTGAAAACGATGATGATCGTATGCTTATGTAAAAGAAATTTGTACTATTCAAAATCATGTCGTCCTTTAAATCACTAACTATTAATTTAGTCGACAAAACCATCACAATTTGGATTGTAAATTTAATTATATAAAACAAGTTGTTGTATGACTTAACAAGTTCTCAAAGGAATAGACCTTTGTAAAGAATGTTATTTGGTTTTAAATTTTGGTCAAAATTTTAGCATCCTTTCGACCATTTTCAATATTAAATGATTCTAGCCTAGATTTTGTAGAAAATTTTGTTAATGTATTTATAACTTCACAATGTATTCACTTGTATATTTTATATTGTATTTGTATTTTACTATTGTACGTCCGACAGAGATGTTTATTCCTCCGGTCGGAGAAGTCATTATTGTACTTGGGTCATCTAAAGTCATTGAGGTCAATCCTCCCATGTAAGTCGGGGATTAGTACCCTAGAGTCATTTGTATTGTGGTGTTTTAAGTCCCCTAAAGGAGTCGGCCTCGTCAACTTTAGTTGAGGCTGACTTGTCAAGTGGTAAAGGTAAAGTGAAAGGTAAAGTATAAATAGAGAGCTAGGCTCTCTATTTATTCACACACTCTCATTCACTTACTCACTCATTCATACAAGTGAGAAGTACGCACAAGTGGAGGAGGAGGAGCTACTAGAGACTATCTTCTTGTTTTGGGGTTTTGTATCATTGCTCATTCTATCTCTGAGGAAGTTGTGGGGTTTTCTCCTTTATGGTTTCCCCGGTGAAATGCTTTGTGTCTATTGTCTTTTGTGATTGATTTTTTGTGCTTGTTATTCTCTCAAATAAGATCCTATGTCATATTGAATTAAATGATGAAAAACTAACATGGTATCAGAGATAACCTGAGAAGAAGACACTATGCAGCTGTGGAAGCCAGGTCTTCTTAATTTTTGGGTTTCTCTCCATAGATCATCAAAGTCAGGAGGCTAGGATGACTCTCCTAAAGAAGGCACATCTTTCTGTCGAAACAAAATTTGATTCCGAGCATTTTCAGTTTTTGGCCTGTAACTACTGCGGGATATTAGGGATTTTGACAGAAGTGGTATCATGGAGTGCTCTTAGCATAGGATTGCTCTCCTCATCAAAATCGAAATTTAGAGACAAAGATCAATGTTTTTGGTTGGGTAGAACCCCGGGATCTATCAAACCCTAGTTTGGTTTTTCGACCAGAAAACCAGAATTTGACAGAAGTTGCAGATCTGAAATTCACAGGTCACTTTTTAGGGGTAAATTTTTGGAGTTTCCAAAATCTGAGCACACCATCTTGCTCTCCTTAGTCAATTGCATCTCCCTATCCAGATAGAAGTTTGAAATTCCAAGTTTGAATTTTTAGTGTTTCTTTGTCAAACCCTAGCCAGCTCCAAATCCAGTTTCAACAAATCAAAGTGGTAAGACCTATAAACTTTTCTATTTCCATTTGAGTTTTTCATTAAGATGTCTCACCACACCAAGCTTTAGGATAAGCTTGAAGGGTTTGATAAATTCCGAGCATGGAAGTATAGGATTGGTTTAATCCTAGAAGAGAATGAATTGGACACCTACATAAGTGAAGAGGTTCCAGTCCTAAAGGGAGATGAGGCTAAGGCCTTACATAAGAAGAACTTTGTCAAAGCCAAGAGGATTATTGCAAATTCTATCAAAGACCATCTAATACCTCATGTGTCTTCTCTAAAGAGACCCAAGGAGATGTTTGATTACTTGACCAAGCTATTTGAAGGGAAGAACATAAATCGGAAGATGACTTTATAGAACCAATTGAAGAATGTCAAGGTACAAAATGTAGAGACCATGCAATCTTACTTCACAAGGGTCTCTCAGATAAAAGAACAACTTGAAGCTATGGGAGAAGATATAGAGAATGGTGAAATTGTGTTGACCACCTTGAATGGTCTCCCTAGGTCATGGGCTTCCTTCATTCAAGGAATTTGTGCTAGGAAGAAGCTCATCTCATTTAGTAGGCCGTGGGAGGAATGCTCACAAGAAGAAGCTCGACTTGTTGTTTGAGAAGAGAAGATGGGGAATGAATACCAAGCTCTCACAGTACACTCTAAAAGGTATGATGACAAGAGGGTGCACCACCACAGTAATAAAGAAAAGCACCACCACTAGAATAAGAGGCGTAACTTCAAACCCCGAAGGGATATGTCCATCATTCGATGCTATACATGTGACGAGAGGGGACACTACTCTAGGGATTGTCCTACAAATAAGAAAGGTGGCTCTCACAAGAATAATAGCAACAAAAGAAGGCATCATGCTCACACTTCAGAGGATGATGAACCTCCCAAGAAGAGAGCCAGAGAAGAAAGTGAAGATTCTTCAAGTGATGAAGAGTATGTTTTGATTTCTTCCCTCACGAGTACTATTACTCATGGAAGAAATGATTCGCTTGTAGATAGTGGGGCTTCCAAGCATATGATAGGATTTAAGGAATCCTTTATGAACCTATCTAAACATGAATCACCCCACAAAGTGAAACTTGGGGATGACTACCAATATCCTATAAAATGAAGTGGTGAAGCCTCTTATAAGATAGACTCTGGAAAGTCTATGAAGATGAAGGATGTCTTGTTTGTACCAGGACTTAAGAAGAACCTTCTCTCCATATCTGCATTGGATGCAAAAGGCATGAGGGTTTCATTTGTAGATGGCCAAGTTCTAATGTGGCCAAGTTCTAATATGGCCAAAAGGAAAGACCATAGATGATGCAGTTGTGATTGGAGAGCAAGAGGGAGGCTTGTACAAGTTGAAGGGACAACCTGAACAAGAATTGATGAATAAATCAAGAAAGGCAAAGGACCTCAGACTCAGATGATGAAGAAGAACACTCTATTGGAGACTCCAGTAGTTCCTGCAAGGAAGCAAAGTTCAAGAGGGAGTCCACCCAACAACCAAACAAAGAGAAGTATTTGAATTGTCATTTCTTGTATATATGATTACTTAAATGATGTTGTTCCTAGATTTAGGATGCATGTTATGCATGTTTCATTAATGAACAAGATACTACTAATATGCAAATAATGGGTAAGTGGCCTATGGTACTGTACAACACTCCATTGTTACTTATCTAGATTGAAACCTCTTTGCTGACATGTTGGGAGTAGTGCACACTCTTAACAATGTTTTGGTAGAGATGGAAAGCATATAGAAAGTTACAGGATATGGATAAATGTCATATTGAAGCATTAGATAAGATAATTTCATGACTGTATGACCTATGTCTTTATGCGTAAGAATTTGTTCTGAAAACTATGAGATGTTTCTAATCATGCCATTGAATTTGACTTGTAGGAAAGATCATATACCATCACCTACAACAGAGACTTGTTTTGAAGAACATTCGACGAAGACTCAGCATATCACATATCTAGGAAGATACCTATTGAAGACATTGAAGAACCAGAAGCACCCAGGAATCGAGATACAACAATGAATGAAGTAAATCTAGAAGACTATGAAGAACGTGAGGTAGAATATCCATAGGAACCTGTCGATCCACCATGTGAGAATAATTCTCACAAGATGAAACTTGCATGGCTATGAGAGGTAATTCAAGATGCAAAACGATATGGTGCTTCAGAAGGGATGCATAGAGAAATCAAGACACCGAGTCCATACTGCAGCTATGTAGCCCTGCTGTGTGACATCATTGATAAGGAACCTGCCAACTATGAAGAAGTGACAGAGAAGAAAGAATGGAAGGATGCCATGATCGAGGAGTACCAGTCGATCATGAAGAATGATGTCCGGGATGTGGTCCCGAGACCAGGAGGGAAGTCTGTAGTGACTTCCAAGTGGATCTACAAGATCAAGCATGTTGTAGATGGAAGCATAGAGAAATACAAGAAAAGATTTGTGGCACGTGGCTTCTTCTAGAAAGAAGGAATAGACTATGAGGAGACATTTGCACCTGTAGCGAGAAATACTTCCATTAGATCGGTACTTTCTCTGGCTGCAGTGATGAAGTGGAAGATACACCAGATGGATGTCAAGACAATCTTCTTGAATGGTGTAGTGGAAGAGGAAGTATATGTGGAGCAACCACTTAGGTTTGAGACACATGAAAGGGAGACTCATGTGTGCAAACTAAAGAAAGCCTTGTACAGTTTGAAAAAAGCACCCAGGATGTGGTACAGAAGGATTGATAAATTCCTGACTAGTTTGGGCTTTACAAAGAGTAAAGTGGATTCCAACCTTTACTACAAGGTGGGGGAAGGCAATCCAGTGATACTCCTATTGTATGTAGATGACATGTTTGTGACATGTGAGGATGGATTGATTGCTGATATGAGGAGGAAGCTTACTGCCAAGTTTGAGATGAAGGAATTGGGTGTGATGCACTATTTTATAGGAATGGAGGTGTGGCAGAGTGCAGATGGAATCTTCCTTGGACAAGGGAAGTATGCAGTAGAGATCCTAAAGAAGTTCGAGATGATGGACTGCAACGCCATGGCCACACCAATGGAATCGAACATGAAGCTATTGAGTGATGCTTCATCATAGTCGGTTGATGCCACGATGTATCGTCAGATGATTGGGTCCTTGATGTACCTGACGAATACAAGACCAGATATTTGCTTTGTTGTGAACACATTGAGCAGTTCCTGACAGATCCGAGACATGTTAACTTGATTGCTACAAAGCATATTATTAGGTACCTGAGGGATAGAGTTGATTATGGGCTCAAGTATGATGCGAATCGAAAGATTAACCTGGAGGGTTATGATGATTTAGATTGGGCAGGCAGTGCCATTGATAGGAAGAGCACTTCGGGGTGTTGCTTTAGTATGGGATCAGGTGTGATCTCTTGGTTTAGCAGGAAGCAGTCCTGTGTGGCACAAAGTACAACTAAATTAGAGTATGTCGCAGCTTGTTCGTCTAGTTGTGAGGCAGTATGGCTAAGGAAGCTACTGCCTGATTTGTTTGATCTCCAGTTGGATGCTACTTGTATATATTGCAACAACTAGAGTTGTGTCAAGTTGTCGGAGAACCCAGTGTTCCATGACAAGTCGAACCACATTGAGATCAAGTTCCACTATATCAGGTATATGGTACAGACAGAAGCAGTGAAGCTCCAATATGTTGGGACGGATGAACAGATAGCCGATGTATTGACCAAGTCGCTGGCTAGAGTGAAGTTTGAATACTTTAGAGAGAAGCATGGTGTACTTCAGATAAAGGTTCCTTCCAAGGGGAAGTGACGAGTCCGAAAGATTCAAATGCACACAGGACATTCTCACATAGTGGTAGGAAAGTCCTCCATGCCGGTGATTGTAAGTGTTGTGTTGTGTGCATCTGGGATGTGCTCCATTGACGATGAGATGATATGAAGATGATGAGGTGAAAGTAGGGTACACAGGTTTTGCATAGGCATATAATTAGTCCTAGGATGCTCCTTCAGGTTTTGCGGTGGCAAATAATCAGTCCTTGGATATCTTGTAGGTTTTGCGGAGGCAGTGTAATCAGTCCTGAGATGTACCTACTTGATGGCTTGATCGGAGAGATGATGGAGACCTACATGGAGGCTAGGCCTACATCCAGCATGAAAAATGGGTGGCTTTGTAGAACTTCCTATGACGAGTAGATTAGAGATTGATGATCGAGATAGCAGTAGCAGTGATGATGATCCAGCTTTGATGATGATCCAGTGACGAAGAATTATGCTGATGAACTGTGTCAAGAGAATACCTTCCTAGTTAAGAGGGAGTGTTAATGTATGTGTAACTTCAGAATGTATTCACTTGTATATTTTATATTGTATTTGTATTTTATTATTGTACCTCCAACGGAGATGTTTATTCCTCCGGTCGGAGAACTCATTATTGTACTCGGGTCATGTAAAGTCATTGAGGTCAATCCTCCCATGTAAGTCGGGTAATTAGTCCCCTAGAGTCATTTGTATTGGGGTGTTTAAGTCCCCTAAAGGAGTTGGCCCCGTCAACTTTAGTTGAGCCCGACTTGTCAAGTGGTAAAGGTAAAGTGAAATGTAAAGTATAAATAGAGAGATAGGCTCTCTATTTATTCACACACTCTCATTCACTTACTCACTAATTCATACAAGTAAGAAGTGCGCACAAGTGGAGGAGGAGCTGCTGGAGTCTATCTTCTTGTTTTGGGGTTTTATATCATTGCTCATTCTATCTCTAAGGAAGTTGCGGGGTTTTATCCTTTATGGTTTCCCCGGTGAAATGCTTTGTGTCTATTGTCTCTTGTGATTGATTTGTTGTGCTTGTTATTCTCTCAGATAATATCCTAGATCATATTTAATTAAATGATGAAAAACTAACAAATTTGAAGTATGATTTCATATATAGGTTGATATATTGGGTAGAAAATGAATTTGAAAGTATGGTTGGTTGTCAAGTCATCATAAATGTGAAAATATGGATTGGAGTAATGGTCATTGAAAATGTTGAAAATTAATGTTTCATTAATTAACTTAATATATATATATATATTTTTACATAATATAGTTGAATTAAAAATATCATTGAATTCAACTATTTTTATGAATTCTGTATTGATAATGGATGAAGTTGTGGCAACTCTATGATTTATGATTGTTGTAGAATTTTTCATAGCTTCATGTTGATAATTTTTTTATAGTTTGTCATAGTATTATGTTCATGTAATAATATTATTTTTATTTGTTGTTCATATTGTTCCTATATAATTTCAATGGATATTATAATTTATTGTAATTTTCTAAATAATGTAGTAAAATTTGTCATAATATTATACTTGTATAATAATATATTTATTTTGTTGCAACTTTATGTTGATTATTATGAAATAATATATGATGATATTTAATAAAGAAATTAACTCTTCATGTATAATGTTGTGTATAACTTAATTATTCAATTGATAAACATAAATGAATCATTTTTTATAAGTGTAACCAAACATCATAACAAAAAGTCAAGTGTTACCATGTCATATTATTATTATAATATATGAATATGAACATCTCAAAAAATGTAAATATGAACATAAATATGACCTATCAATGTATCATTCAATATTTTTATTTTTATTTAGAATAACTCACTTTACAATGACAAATAACTCATTTTACAATGCATTCTCCAAACTTGTTATTATTAATCATGATCTTCATTATATAATATAGAATTAGTCCACATTGAAGGAACATTTTTTATAGCCTCTAAAAATGAGGTTTGTTTATGATTAATACATAATTAACATGATTTGTTCGTGGATGCTCAAAGCTAGCTAGTGTTCCAAGAATTGCAATTATTTCCAATATTGGCAGTTATGTACTTTTTCATTAAATGTGATTGGAGAAGATGATAAAAAGGAGTTGGATCGTGTGCCAAAGACCCCTGCTAGCCAACGTCAAATGATGGAATAACCCATCACAATGAAACTTGAAATACATATAGATATGAATATGCATATTCCAAATATAGGATTTAATATAAATTTTAAAGGATATACATATTTTATTAATCTTTCCATAAGTGTTTTCTACCTTAATGATATATGTGTGTCTAAGTATCTAAAATATAAAATATAAGTGTCTAAGTATACTATAATCATTAAATTTACCATGTTATTGAAATGAGAGTAGATGAAATTACAACAAAAACTAAATATGTTTAACATCAATGATAATTCGTACTCTAATTCGTTGATTATGATCCAATTATAACAATACAATAAATTAAATGATAAAACCCACACTACAATTATGAACTAAATGGAAAGATACAAATATCATCTCTAACTATGGATAATGACATACAATCAATCCATACAATGACAAATTAATTGATAGACATGAAACATATTTCACATCATATTGGTTGTTAACCAATTCAAATTGTTTAAATTCTGATCTAGTAATCAACTTTCCATTTCGACCATCATAACATTAAAAATAAACAATATAATTATACAATCAAAGATAACAATAACAAAATAACATCTCAAACTATAAATGATGAAATAGAACATGTACATATCACTCTCCATTTCCATCACCCTCATTATCTTCCTCAGTTGGCATGATAACACTTTTGTTCTCAAAAACATGTTTAGATCTAGTGTCGTGTCTTAATATGAACCACCAATATTTATCCCACACATCCAGGTAAAATAACACTTGGTGGCAGTGTTTGGGAAAACATAAGGTTCCTGACTTTCATCCCACATCTTTCTAGAGTTGATGCATATCAACCCACTATAATGATCCTCCTTTACATTATTCATATTGAATGTGTCCCACCACCTACACCTAAACATAACACATTGGAAATATGAGAAGTCTGCTTGAATGATCTATTGTATCTTTTCAACATAACCCAACATCCCTCCTATTAGGTTTTGGTCGCAGTGGCTAGTGTTGGAAATACTGAGAGGGGGGGTGAATCAGTGTTGAGCCCTATTTACCACTTAAAACATTAATTATAATATGTAAACATTAACCATTAACAATTTTATTCATCATCACATAAAACATATGCAGTGAACAAGAGATTTACCATGGAGACCCAAATGGTAGACAACCACAAAATGCTTTTCTCATCTAATAACAAGATTACATTCATAGCAAGAACCAATTTTTAAGATTTTCTAGCATCGATAGGAAGGATGCACCAACCCCCTGATTTATAGGAACCAACATGAAGGAAGATCCAACTCCCTGATTTACCACCATCGACTTGAAGGAGGATCCAAACCTTTGATTTATAGGCTCCAAGTTAAATGAATTTCCATATCCATGATTTTCTAACACTGAATAGAAGGAAGCTACAATTCCCTATCCTTGGCCTATCCTTCCACCCTAATATAAATAAGAATATTAGTCTGGCACTCTCACTATATCACTATCAAAAGCTATACTTATATCATTGAGTTTGTCAATATGTACATATATCACTTCCTCAGTCAACCTATACATGTATCATTGTCTAAGAAACTTGTATCTCTATCTCTATCAACTTGTATCATTGTCCTTATCATAATCATTGTATCTCTATCTCAATGCCACAATCACTAACTCTGGCACAATGCCACTATTAATTTCACAATGCCACAATCACTGCCACAATGTCTCAATATCTATCATGCTATGTCAACCTGTACATGCCTCAAACATATACCCAGAAACAATCATACATCGATTTAATTTGCATCCTCAACTTTTACAGCTGATAGGAATTTTCAAAACATTGAACATTCCAAGAGATGATCCATATGCCAAAACGTAATCATGGACTATTCCAAAATAGCCACTATGATATTTTCCAAGGCAATCATACAATACGCCCAGATAATCATCAATATCTATGTCAAGATGTGAGGAACCTGCAACAATTAATTAATTAAAATGAACGAGATACCAGAAATAACAGAACTCAGAATCAATTTATTGATCGCGGGCCACTTCGAAGGGGCAACCTCCTTTGAGAAAAATCAATAAAAATAACTTCACGGTGCCTTCATTGGCCTCAAAACAAACTTATATACTAAGTCTAGGCACCAATACTATGGATCAATACGATGGAACATATAATACTACAAGGCGACTTACAAAGCATATGCGTCCAATACTATGGATCAATACTATGGAATAATACAAAGTATGGATCAACAAATACTATAGGACGAATTACAAAGCATATGCGTCCAACAAAAATATACTAACAAAGTAAAGAGAATGGTTGACACAGGTTCCTAACACAAGAGAATCATAAACTATACCCTGATAATCACCATGATCTATACCAACAAATAACCAAGATAATCACCAAGATCTATGCAAAGATCATCATAAAATATGCCAAGAAAAATACCAAGATCTATGCCAATATCACCGTCAAGTATTCCAAGAGATAAACACTAGAGCATGTATAACATTTATACCTTTTTCAAGACAATAAGATGGAACCTAGCCCATGACAAACATCACCATCACAAGAGAGACCCATGTACAATAACCATACCTTTTCCAAGATGAAGAAACAAGAATTAAATCCTTCACTAAAACAATCTATATATCATGTCATCACATAGACCTTGAAATAATCGTTCCAACAAGCCAAGAATTTCATAATTACAATATCATATGAGAAAGTTATGGCAATTTTAGTGAATCTCCTCAATCCTCAAAGATACCAAAACATTTCTCCTCTACAAAGTTTTGCACTTTTCTGCAAGAGGTATGCAATACCAAAGAGATACTTGATGGACGGTAACAAATGAAATGTTTGATCTTCTATTTATAGACTTCATCATTCCCTGTAGCTTCTTTTAGGGCCTCCTTAAACTCATCCATATTTTAAGGGGTCTCAAGGGTTAGTAACCCACTTAAAGAATCCATCATGATACTTCATGCCAAAACTTCAAGATCAGTCCATATCTTCTCAAAGGGTCCTTAGTAATTTTCCATATCATCGTACTTGATGGACACATCATTATTTCTTGAGGGGATCCTTGCCACCTCATGTGGTCCAATGGGCCAATGTACCAAAACTTTCCGGGTTGTGTTGACCAAGCATAATTATTTTGGTGATACTTCATGCTTCACACCAACTCACTTCAGACCAACTATAGGGAATTTTTAGAGTCTTCTCCACCATGGGTCATGTAATCCCAAACTCATGGGAAAGTGGACCAAACAACATTATTTTGGGGTTTATTCACCTTTTATTTTAACATTTTCTTGTGGACCAAACTTTACTACTTCAGTGGCTACTTTTCATGGTCATATGGAAAAATCCTTCTAGTCATGTGGACCCAACACCACTACTTTCAGGGTTATGTGGAACCATCATCATTATTTTGGGATATCTTTCACATTTCATCCCAATATGCTTTGCACCAACCTTAGGGGATCTCTAGGGCCTTCTCCGACATGGGTTATGTGAACCCAACCACATGATCATGTGGAACCAACACCACTATTTTAGGAATTTATTCACATTTCTTACCAACATTTCTTAGGGACAACTTTAGGGACTTCTTTACACTTCTTATCATCATGGTCATGTGACTCACTATAATGGTCATGTGACCCAACATAATTTATTTTGGAAATTACTCACACTTATTCCTGACACTTTAGGGACTCCTTTACACTCCACATCATCATGATCATTAGGGGATTCTCGAGGGTCTTTGTACCACTTCTGTACAACTCAAAATATCTTCTTGTGAGGGGCATGTGCAATTGCTACACCATAAGGGGACCACTTTCAATTTATGTACACTAGTGACAAGGATTGTTCTTCAAATGCTTCCTTAGGATCATTAGGATATTGTCTAAGGGATTCAAGGCTTCATCAAACATTCCCAAGCAATTTATCTCTACTACAACGACAACATCATCATCACCTTGAAACCAATGGAAAAACCATAGATATCTTCACCCTTTGACATCAATGATAACTTCTTCCAACAATATCCCCCTTTTTCATTGATGGAAAAAACTTCAACTCTCTCTCCCCCTTTGACATAAATGACAAAATGGGTGAAGCAAATTTGTTCACATTCTCCCCCTCGGATAATGTTGGCTCCTCCTATAAATATGATTCTCTTTGTTTTGATGATCATTTTCTCCCTTGCAGAAGATAACTTTATTTGACTATGCCTTCTAAAAATATATATTTTTTGTTGATAATGCTCCCTCTTAGACTTGGCCATTTTTCGAATTTTTCCGATGTAGCTCTCCTCACGTTCTTCAATTATTTATGAAACCACTTCTCTTTTGACTTTTCATTGATCTTCCTTGCCTATTACTTAGAATTCCTGTCAACATCATCCATAATACTAGGATTATCTATGCCATATTTTGTAGAACAATCTATAAGGATGCTCTGCTTCAGGATCATCATTTGTAAACTTGACACTTTTATTTTTGCTTTCTGATTTGTTTTTATTACTTGAATTAGAAATTGTTGAAGGTATGTCCTTTGATACTTCTATATTGACCTATTTTTCCTTCACATATTCAACATGTAATACCAATTTCTTTTTGTCTTCGATCTTAAGATCTATTTTTCTTTCATTCAATATGTTTCCCATCTTTAAGATAAGCGAATTGCTTTGGTTTCCTGTACAGAACTTTGAACTTCATCTTCTATAGACATGACCAATCCACAAAATTCTTCCGTTTGTCCTTCTGACTTCTTCTTCCAGAATTTGGTATAAGAATTTTCTTTTCTTTGGATATGTACGCTAACAATAGAATTAGTAGGTTATTTCTAATTTTCTAATATTTCGATCTTGTTGTAGTCCCGCGGGTCAAGAGGTTACTAGAGATACATTATATATTATAAACAAGCATGCATAGTGATTCAGATACAAGAGACAAGAGACCAATAGGGAGAGAGAAGCACAAGCCTTTATTAACCACCAAGAGAATAATACTACATAGAACAGATCTAACTTAGTCCGATACACAGCTCAACAGCCTATATATGTGCATTTAGAATCGGTTATGTAACCGTCTGGTCGGTTCAACCGACCGACACGACCCAACTGTTCAACCCATCCGTTGACATACATTTACAATAGGTCAGGCGGGGAGCCTAGTTGATAGGCTGACCTAGGCTCCTCCAACATCTCCCC
Organism: Larix kaempferi; assembly: GCA_027924585.1. Taxonomy (NCBI): domain Eukaryota; kingdom Viridiplantae; phylum Streptophyta; class Pinopsida; order Pinales; family Pinaceae; genus Larix; species Larix kaempferi. The sequence continues at coordinate 350,064 of BSBM01001777.1, forward strand.
CACTTAAAAATGTTTCTTCATCCCGAAGAAATAGGAGATGGACAATTGATTGTATAAAATATATATATGTAAGTTCTACTATGGTGTAAGAATGGAACTGGCCGAAATCTGATGTTGAGCGCAGACCTCAAGGATGGCTTCGTCTGAAACAGAAAGCTGATGTTGAAATTCATCCCATGTACACAACATTTTCTGGATATCAATGGTGAGTGTAGTAAGGCTCGACAGGTTGGCTATCTTTTCGTGTGTTGACATGTTCTGTAAGTGAATTAAGTATGGTTCGAATAGACTCGAATTTTCTTTGGCAGCTAGAAGTAGTCTTTGAAGTGATGGCCGAAGTTGTAATTCGACTTTAATGAGGCTAGGTTGAGTCTGACTCATCCACTGATGTTCCTTCGTTTCTATTTTTTCAAATTTTCTATTCTCCAGGAGGATTTGATCTTCTATTCTTTGAATCAGGGACTGATCAACTTCATGTCGTTTCTCATGGATTTCATCAAGCAGCTCCTTTGTCTCCTTCATTTCTCAGAAAATATTGGCGTAATGTGAGTACCAGTTATGGAGGACATGGGAAACTATAGAGGCATGCTAGTTGCATTTGATCAACTGATTATGAGCGGAGCTGAACGCTTCATACTGCGCCGACAGTAGGGATGATGTTTTGGTCTCCTATTTATGTTAGTCCTTGCTAATTTCCTCTTGTAACTTCGACACGACAGACTGAAAAATTTGAAGTGTTGTGGCAAGTGTACTGGTTGTATCGAAGACTGTTGGAAGTGGAATAACTTGCACTGCTAAGTCTTGACACTTAGCCAAAAATTGTACTTGGTCCTCTTGTAGCTGATTGGCTCATTCTTCTTCTTCCAATTGGTGGTGTCTTTGCTCTCTTTTGATGGCATCATCTAAAATATCAAGTTCTGCTTGAGTCGCCTCTTGAGTATTATATGTCGATATGGGCCTAAATTGATCTAAGTGTACAGATAGCCTGCTTTCTTGTCGAATGTAATCAATATGTTTTTACTGCCTCTGTTGTTGCAGTTATTCTTCCTTTCGACATTTCTCCTTACGTTGCTTCCTCTTTTGCTATTGTAGCTTAATTCTAGCCTCAATCTATTGTGCTCTTTCTTTTTGTAAATCAGCTGCTGCTGGTGGATTTTTTGTGTCTTTTTGAGTTTTCTCGACAATTTGTTCTGCTTCTGCTTGAATAACTGGTTCTTTGTTTGTTGTATTGGCTTCCTTGCTGGCTGTTGCATTATCTTGTACAATTACTTCAATGTCTGCTTCTATGACTTCTCGATATGGTGTATTTTTACTTGGTATTTTTGCATGAACTGACATGGATCCGTCAGCAAGGAGTGGGGATGACCTACTACTAACCACTTGAAATGGTGGTGACGACGGGGGATTCTCAACTACTGGTGAGGAATGGGGAAGATCAGAACTGCTAGATGAACCCGGACTGATGACTGGTGACAATACTTCAAGGATCAAATGATCCATTTCATCAAGAAATTCTAACACTGACTGACTCTGTACAGGCTCGACAGGTTGACGAGGAGGTTAGAGGTTCTCCAACAACGGGTTTACTGGGATAAACGTTGATGTTTCTAGGGCAATAAGAGGACTGGTCAAGTCAGGGTTTCTTTGAAGATGTTTGACATGCATACCAACCACTTGGGCTGATACAAACAATGGAAGGGATGACGTGTCGGCTAACACTGTGTCGGGTGGGGTAGCTTTGACTACGGCAAGTTCAAGGACTGGTTTCTTGGTAACTATTTCACACCAGTTTGGGAGAAGGGATGGGAGGTTGGAAATAAACAAATTGAGATCATTATCATGTTGTAACTTTTGTTGAATGGGAAGGGGAAGGTTCTGCATGATACTTGGAATAAAAAGTGAACCTACAGGTCCAGGTGGAGTAGATACCAGAGTTATGGCAAGATTTGTTTCCTCCATCGCAACGGTTGGAGATAGTGGAGGGGTACTAATTTTTAGGTTGACGTGGGGTTCGAATGTTACCTTGAGTTTCTTGTGGGGATTTTTCGCTTCCACAAATTTCTTGAGCTGCTCATCAACAAATACTTTGTTCTTTGGTGCATCCTCCAATATTTGCATAGCACGACTGACCAGTTCATCTTCATCCTCTTCCGTTGGCTCTTTGTCATGTCCCAAATTTGGAATTGGGTCACAATGGCCTAATCACATTAGCCATATTCATTAGAGTTTGTAAAATTGATGTTAAGGGTCAAATAATTGCCAAGGAGGAAAATTACTAGTTTCCTAGATTTGGGGTGGAAGCTTTGGGATTTGGAATAAGGGGGATAATAAATGATGTTTAGACATTAGAAGGGTTCAAGTATTTAATAAATAGAGTGAATAAAGAAATTCAAGAGAAATCCTAAGTGACAAATGGTTTTGGAGACATATGGAGGACGTGGGACCCACACTAGCTTGATTTTTCATAATACATGGTATCTCTCTTTTGCAAATTCGAATTAATGGGAATGTGAACACTCTTGGGTGAGTTGCTAAGTCATAACACATGTCATTGAGCATATTAGGTCAAATTTGGAAGGATTGGTAACCTCCATGGAAGATAAAGAGTCAAAGTGGAAGTTTGTGGACACTTGGGCTAGATTCCCTAGCCCCTATGACACCAATGATGGAGAATCTATGACAACTATGACAAATTGCAGACCTGACCTCTGACATCTGACCACTATGACATGTCAGCCCCAAAAATAGGCTCAAAGAAGGCGAATTTGGGAGTTGGAGAAGCCAAAGAGACTCAAAATCGAATTTGGGAGAAGATGGAAGGTTGGAACTAGGAGACAAGTGGCAAATGTGGAATATTTCCTAAATGAAAATCTATTGAATCTATTGAGAGGATTTCGACCCTTAGAAGGCTAATGTTGGTTATAAAATGTAGAAATGAAGTATGAGAATGGCTTTTGATAATTTGTAGAATTTGCAATTGCATTTGTGAAGAGGGAGAGCTAGTGGATGACTAGTTTCTTGCCTTAGCCAATTTCGAGGGTGAAAGATTCCCATCCAAGTTGGCAATTGGAAAGGCCATTCAGACCTTTCATTTGGAGCTTTAATGGAGTCTTTATTTGCAGGTGTAAGCTACAGGTCAGCTCATGGTTTCTTCTATTGCAGCTCACTCCTTCAACCATTTCCAGTTTTGATGGCATATTCTTGATCCTTGAGGGAGGGCGTTTTTGGTGAGCTATTGTACTCTTTGGGGAAGCTTTTAATGCCCCATTTCTTTTGTAATATGAATTAAATACTCTGTTTTTCATCTACAAAAAGTTTCAGGTCGAAATTCCAAGTAGAAATGTATAAATCTCATTTTTAATGGAAGAACAATGCCATTTCCCCACTACCTTGTTGTGAGCCAATGTATTGATGATGATTTCGAATGAATGGATGATTCTCTGATATATTTGTGATCAATATACTTCCATGGATGTATTCTACAAGTTTCATGTACTGTACTTGAGCATTTGAAGCAGTTTTACTCAGTTTAGTTGTATTGGGAGGTGAAATAGTGCCATTTCCCCAAGGGTCGAATTGGGGATTTTTGCAGTTGAATGGGAGAGGATGAGAATAGTTGTAATAATCCATTAATGGTGCATATGAGACTTTAATAAAATACTTAACACATTACATACCTCTGTTCATAAATTTGAGTGGGTTTGGAGGCATTTGGGAAGCCATTTTCAGTGCTTACCCCAGGGGGATTTGAACCCCAAATTACTAGTAAAATTGCATAATTGGTTCAGAATCTTAAGAGAGTTTGCAGAGGTCTTTTGGTGGACATATGTCATCCATAAAAATCATATTCAATTTATAATATCATTCATACACCTTCCTTGAAGATTTGAAGGCATTTGGAGTCAATTTGAGACCTAGAGACCAATACTAGTCAAAGGAAAATCACTAGTAAAGTTACCTACATTGATCAGAATTGAAAGAGGATTTGCAGAAGTATTTTAAAGGTCCAAAGGCATCCCTGAAACACATATTTATGTTCTAATACCATTCATATACCTTCTCAGAATATTTGGGATCCTTTGGGGCAAAACTGGGACCTAGAGATCAAAACTAGTCAAAGGTCTAACTAGGAAAAAAAGTGAAAAATTGCCATTTTAATAAAATTCCTAACAAGGGACATTACAGTGGTATCAGAGCATGATCTTGGCACCTGATGTGGTATAATATTCATGAGGACAATAATTCAGGTACCACCATTAGATATTGAAACCGAAAGTGCTTTTGTTGAAGAAAAAAAAAGTAGGAGAAGAAGAGCAAATTTTTTGAGGAAACTATGACTAGGGATGAAAAGGGAGCCTCATATGATGGTGAGGAGCATATAAAAATTATGAAAACAATATTTGAAGATATGACCAAGCAACTTAAGGAAGGATTCGAATTGTTTTCTATCGAACTTGTGGAAAAAATTATTGATTTTAAGGAAACCAAGGGGAAAAATGCATCAGCTTGCTTGAAGGAGCAAAAGGAAGAGACATCACAAGATCATGAAGAAGAGTCTATTGAAAATATGGAAGATCATTTCGAGACACCTTCTAGCTTAGACATGAACCAAAGAGCATCTACTGATGGATGCTTAAACTATGAAGGAGTACCTACTGATGGGTGCTCACACCTCTATGTTGGTGACATAGAGATCACTTTTGAAAGTGTTGCTGCAAGCCCAAGTTTCATTAAGCATGATAATGAAGACCTTGTAGCAGTTGAAGAAGAACCAAGATCAACTTCCCCATCACCACTTGAGCTTCATGAAGTTGGTCCAAGCAAAATTGAAGAAGATGAGGAGGTTCATTTGCAAGAGCCTCATTTTCTTGAAGGGTCCTTAAAGATGAATGAAAATAAGATCCAAGAGTCCCTCAGCATTCTCCATGACACTCAAGCATTGGTGTCAAATTCTTGTTGGAGAGCTACTTCATTGGAGGAAACATCCTTCCTTGAAGACATGGCGAAGATTCAAAGAGCAATGTGCCACATCAAAGGTAATTTCATGTCTTTGCTTTTTGATAGAAACCATTTGTTTGAGCTTAATGAATTGTTACATGATGCATACTTGAAGAATAATGAGGATATTCATAAGCTCACAATTCAAAATGAGCAACTTCTTGAAAAGTTGCAAGATACTTGTTTTTCCTCCTATGTTTCAGATTGTCAAATGGTAGATTGTTTGGAGGATTCTCATGACATGGTGGATCATGAGAAATGTGAAAATTTGAATGTTATTGATGTGTTTGAAGATGAACTTGAAGAGATCCAAACACTTGATGTGGTGGAAGAGGAATTTGAATGGCCTCTTGATGAAGGTTATGCAATTTTTAAAGAAGAGCATGATTCCTCTACATTGGAACCAAACTATGACAAAGAGTTCACACTTTTGAAGGAGCTGCATGATACTACCCACATGGATCCTTCCCATGATGAAACTACTGAACTTTTTGATCATTTGGGTGAGTTAGTACATTCTCCTACATCCTACAATTCCATGTTTTGCAGTATTAGTCTCAATGAAGTATGGGTGCAAGGGTTCTTTTTTATGGTGCCACATGAGGAGTATGGAACTCCTAGATTTACTTTTTATGATGATATGTTTGGAGCACATTCTTATTCACATTTGCAGAAGCAGACTTTGTTACTTTATGACGATGCACATCTACATGGATGCACCTATGATATGCATTTGAGTCACTTGAAGACTCATGGTTTTTCTTGCTCAACACTTGATTCATTTGATGTTGGAGGAACTTCATCCAACACTTGGGTGAATAGATTTATGATTGGAGAACATTTTTGTTGGAAGCCACATACTTTGTTATATCTTTATGATGATGACATTCAGGGATGTATGGGTGAGACTTCTTTGAGTCATTTGAAGTCTCCTTGTTTTTTCTGCTCATTATTTGGTTTAGATTTTAATGGAGATTCTTCATTCACTTCTCGGATGAAAGAATACATGGCTGAATATTTTGATGCATATCACATCCTTTTGGAGCAGCTTTATAAGACATGGGATCCTCACCTATGTCATTGGAGCAGATTTGATTGGTCACTTGAAGCTTGTATGCACTTGGAAAATGGTGGTCTACTTTCTTGGAGGTATAAGCACTTTCATGACTCTTTGATGAAGCATATCCTTGATGTACATTTTCATTATGTTGTTATGTACTTTGATGATATATATTTGGTACTCATGATGTTTGGAAGAATGCATACAAGAAAATGGGATCCAGGAATCCTCTTATCTAATGGTGTAGGTTGGAGAGCACTCTTAATTGTTGGGGTGCAATACAAGCAATGGGACCCTGGAATAATTTTTGTCTCATTGGTTTCATTTTTTTGGGGGAAGCAAGCAGCATGGGAGATGGATTCCCCACTTAATAAAGTGATTTTAATAAGAGTAGTGCAGCAGCAAGCATGGTGGTTCCTCTCTAAAATATTCATGGAAACTCAAAGACTCAAGGTTTGGCAATTCATTGGCAACTTCAAAGAATTATACAGAAAGCAGGTTCTTCAACACCCATGTTTGAAATTGCTTGAGGACATGCAATATTGGGAAGGGAGGATTTGTCATGTCCCAAATTTGGAATTGGGTCACAATGGCCTAATCACATTAGCCATATTCATTAGAGTTTGTAAAATTGATGTTAAGGGTCAAATAATTGCCAAGGAGGAAAATTACTAGTTTCCTAGATTTGGGGTGGAAGCTTTGGGATTTGGAATAAGGGGGATAATAAATGATGTTTAGACATTAGAAGGGTTCAAGTATTTAATAAATAGAGTGAATAAAGAAATTCAAGAGAAATCCTAAGTGACAAATGGTTTTGGAGACATATGGAGGATGTGGGACCCACACTAGCTTGATTTTTCATAATACATGGTATCTCTCTTTTGCAAATTCGAATTAATGGGAATGTGAACACTCTTGGGTGAGTTGATAAGTCATAACACATGTCATTGAGCATATTAGGTCGAATTTGGAAGGATTGGTAACCTCCATGGAAGATAAAGAGTCAAAGTGGAAGTTTGTGGACACTTGGGCTAGATTCCCTAGCCCCTATGACACCAATGATGGAGAATCTATGACAATTATGACAAATTGCAGACCTGACCTCTGACATCTGACCACTATGACATGTCAGCCCCAAAAATAGGCTCAAAGAAGGCGAATTTGGGAGTTGGAGAAGCCAAAGAGACTCAAAATCGAATTTGGGAGAAGATGGAAGGTTGGAACTAGGAGACAAGTGGCAAATGTGGAATATTTCCTAAATGAAAATCTATTGAATCTATTGAGAGGATTTCGACCCTTAGAAGGCTAATGTTGGTTATAAAATGTAGAAATGAAGTATGAGAATGGCTTTTGATAATTTGTAGAATTTGCAATTGCATTTGTGAAGAGGGAGAGCTAGTGGATGACTAGTTTCTTGCCTTAGCCAATTTCGAGGGTGAAAGATTCCCGTCCAAGTTGGTAATTGGAAAGGCCATTCAGACCTTTCATTTGGAGCTTTAATGGAGTCTTTATTTGCAGGTGTAAGCTACAGGGCAGCTCATGGTTTCTTCTATTGCAGCTCACTCCTTCAACCATTTCCAGTTTTGATGGCATATTCTTGATCCTTGAGGGAGGGCGTTTTTGGTGAGCTATTGTACTCTTTGGGGAAGCTTGTAATGCCCCATTTCTTTTGTAATATGAAGTAAATACTCTGTTCTTCATCTACCAAAAGTTTCAGGTCGAAATTCCAAGTAGAAATGTATAAATCTCATTTTTAATGGAAGAACAATGCCATTTCCCCACTACCTTGTTGTGAGCCAATGTATTGATGATGATTTAGAATGAATGGATGATTCTCTGATATATTTGTGATCAATATACTGCCATGGATGTATTCTACAAGTTTCATGTACTGTACTTGAGCATTTGAAGCATTTTTACTCAGTTTAGTTGTATTGGGAGGTGAAATAGTGCCATTTCCCCAAGGGTCGAATTGGGGATTTTTGCAGTTGAATGGGAGAGGGTGAGAATAGTTGTAATAATCCATTAATGGTGCATATGAGACTTTAATAAAATACTTAACACATTACATACCTCTGTTCATAAATTTGAGTGGGTTTGGAGGCATTTGGGAAGCCATTTTCAGTGCTTACCCCAGGGGGATTTGAACCCCAAATTACTAGTAAAATTGCATAATTGGTTCAGAATCTTAAGAGAGTTTGCAGACGTCTTTTGGTGGACATATGTCATCCATAAAAATCATATTCAATTTATAATATCATTCATACACCTTCCTTGAAGATTTGAAGGCATTTGGAGTCAATTTGAGACCTAGAGACCAATACTAGTCAAAGGAAAATCACTAGTAAAGTTACCTACATTGATCAGAATTGAAAGAGGATTTGCAGAAGTATTTTAAAGGTCCAAAGGCATCCCTGAAACACATATTTATGTTCTAATACCATTCATATACCTTCTCAGAAGATTTGGGATCCTTTGGGGCAAAACTGGGACCTAGAGATCAAAACTAGTCAAAGGTCTAACTAGGAAAAAAAGTGAAAAATTGCCATTTTAATAAAATTCCTAACAAGGGACATTACACTCTTTGATGATCATCTTTCGTTTCCCTTTTCCTTTTGTATCCTTGCCTTGTCATGTCGTCGACGGTTCTTCTGCAACTCGTCGAATATTTTCTGTTGTGAGTGCATATTCTGGATTATCGGACTGGGTACATTCATCGGACTTGTCCATTTTTTCGGGAGGATCTTGATGTGGCACAATATCTATTCCTAAAGGATTTGTATCAATTGTTGTTTTTGCTCTGAAAGTGAACTTGTTCATGTAAATCCGACTTTCATATTATTCCTCCTTTTCTACTTCAGTTAAAGGTTCAACCAAAGGTATGTTGACCTTGGGTGCCTGTGATGGAATTATTAGCTTTGTGTTCGACTTCCTGCTCAACAATGTGAAAATTTCATCGACATAAGGGTAGTAGTCGAGCGGTTCTACATCCCCAACTGCACCCTGCAAAGGGAAAACATATGTATGATCCAGTGCCAATTGAATATGCGCCGACATAGGCAGACTTCTTCTGACATTCTGGTGTACTCTCCATCTAGTTGACTGAATTTTTAAGTTTTGAAACCAAGCTTCCATCCAAATCCTTATTGTCGAAGGTCCCACTCAGCTGCCTCCATGTGTAAAGCATAAAAATTTCTCCATCAAAACATTCCTTTCGATTGCAAAGTCCTTATTTCCCATTGGTCGGAGGTGTGACATGGCTATACATATGATAAAGGATGGATACCAGATATCCATTCTGTCTTCTTGGAACTTGTAGCATGTGTTCTTGATTATGTCAGCCAAAAAACCAGCCCAATTGTATATTTTTTCCGTCGCTACCATATTCATCACAACTTCTAACATGTTGGTCTTAAGATATGTACCTCAACCGGAACTTGAAAGTGTAGTGGAAACAATTCTTGCAGCTATCTTATAATTTTCATATTTAATCTGATTGACGACTAAGCCTCTAGAATTATTACCGGAGGGATGATCTATGAATTCTTTGATCAGTTCAGGCTTCTGTCGTGTCGGCGCAGCTTCTCCTTTTTTCGACAACCCTATGATCTTGTGAATAAGTTTGTCATTTATTTCGAGCAGGACATCGAAATAGAACTTCTCATCATGGTATCGACTGACTATGAATTGTGCTACGATGTCTTTCAGTCCACCAAAATTCTGAAATAGAGGTGCGTTCATATAGTGTAAGACTATGGCCATCCTAGTCCTGTCAGCTGGCTCTCTCCATCGACCATTAGCTTCCTTTCCCAAGTTACAGATATCAGTCCAGGTTCTTCTCCAATTGGGTTCCGAAGCCTTGGCATTCTGGACCAATTGAAGACGTGTTTCCAAGGGAGTTTGAGCTTTCTCCAACTCTCGGACTTTAGTAGCAGCAGTCTGTGTTGTCATCTGACCTTTCTTGGGATCCATGGCTGATACAGGGTGCTCTAGTTCACAATCTGGTTCTGGTAGCTCTGAGCTCTGGTTCTCAATCTCTCTGCAAAAGAGTAACCAGGAATCCTCTAGCTCTGGATTTATAGTGGTAGAGTTTAGCATGGTCGGCTGAGAGGTAGATGAACGCATTAAAGCTTGACTTGATGAGGAATTTAAGTGCGAATGACAGATTAGCGTTGCCTCAAGAACTATGTCTTGGCTCGGCTGCCCCACCGGTCATCCATCCCAACTATTTCTATGTGTTTTTTCCACATCGGGTCAATGCTAGTGTATTTCTTTTGTGCTATCAGGTTGACTAGACTTGGCCTGGTGATGTCGATCAGCTCACGCATCATGTCAACTGATTCTATCTTGTCGACGCCTCTCTTGTTAGTGGTCATGTGTCAGTCTCTTGTTTTCACCAGTATTGCTTGTCTAGTCCTTCATCATAATGAATCTGAAACAACTTGCTTTTTGAGTGAATTGCTTAAATTCCTTTCTCTCCAGGGTTGGTTACAAGCGTTTTTTTTTTTAATTTTCACAACTTGTACCGTTTTAGTTTGGCATAATTTACAAGTTTCTTGAAAACACTACCTTGTAATGTTTTCAGTCGGATTGAACCATTGGGATTTATTATTTCGGAAATATAGGGCCCCATCCACTCAGTATGCAACTTTTTCAGCTTTCCTTTTATGCGGCTATTATAAAGCAATGCCAAGTCACCAACTGACAAATTTTTCCGTTTGATGTTTCTATCATGCCAAGCTTTCTGTTGTAGTTTATGGATTTGTTAGTGTTTTATTGCCATCTGTCGACTTTCATCTAGTTTCGACAGTTGTAATAGTCACTCTTGCCATGCATCTTCGACATCGATGTGTAGTACTGCTACGATTGTCGAAGCTTGTCATCGTAAATGCAGTGGAACGACTGCTTCTTTCCCATTGACAAGTGAAAAAGGTGTTTGACCCATCGTTCTTTTGTATGCTGTTCTGTATGCCCAAAGAACACTAGGTACTTTATCATACTAGAGATCCTTCTCCATGTTGCACACTTTCGTCATTCCTCTTGTGAGTTTTTTGTTAAATGATTCCATGGCGCCATTAGATTGTGGATGATATGCTATACTTATTCTGTTATCAATTGCAAATTCTTTTGTTAATGCTGCAATAGTTTTGCAGAAAAAATGCGTACCTTAGTCGCTCGCTAACAAAAGTTAAAGGGCATCTGAAACGTGTAATGATGTTTTCATAGATGAATTTGGCAGCGACTTCGCTAGAACATGTCTCGACCGGTTCTGCTTCTGCCCATTTGGTGACGTATTCTACAGCAGTGATAAGATAACGTGCACCTATCTGTCTGCCAATTACTGGAAATGGTCCAATAAAATTGATTTCCCATATTTTGAATGTTCAGATTGGATTAATTGGAACCAGAGGAATTTCTGTGCTAGGCAGTGGTTGTCCCATACATTGACATCTATCACATTTAGTTATAAATTCTCGGCAGTCTTTATGAACTGTCGGCCACCAAAGTCTAGCTTGCAGAATCTTCCTTGCTGTTATATCTGCATGATAATGTCCTGCTGCCGGTCCATAGTGAGCTTCTGAGAGTATTCTATGTCTCTCATGCTCAAGTGCACACCAACGTAATACATCATGTAGGCCAAGTTTGTAGAGGAAGCCGTTGATCAGAGTGTAAGGTGTGGCATTCATAGCTAGGATCTTCCTCTTCTTCTCAGTCATTCCTTCAGGAGCTTTCCCATCCTCGTGAAATTGTGGAATTTCTGCAAGTTCTGAAGGGACAACTTCAATTTGAAACAAATGTGCATCTAGAAAATCATCTTCAATATATATAGGTTCCTCTCCAGTGTCGACTCTCGATAGGTAGTCTAGCTTGACATTATCCTTTCCTAGTTGGATTATTACCTCGAATTCAAATTCCTGAAATAATAGAATCCAGCAACACAAGCTCTCGTGGTGCAATGGTTTATTGACTAGACATTTCAAAGCCTGATGAACTGTGTAAAATATGAAAGGATTAGCGACTAAATAGTGACAGTATTTCTGTAATGCAAATACCATAACTAATGCTTCTCTTTCTGTAGTGGAATAGTTTCTTCTAGCCTTGTTCAGCTTTCGACTGCTGAAATCATTATGATAGTCCATTCCATCTTCTCCGATTTGTGTTAAAATAGCATCGACTGCTATTCCAGATGCATCAATATGAACATGAAATTTTATTGACCAATTTGGAAAACGGAGGATAGGTGCTTCGACAAGTTTTCTCTATAATATGTCGAATGAAGTATTGCATTCCTTCATCCACCTGTATTCCTGATTTTCTTTCAATATCTCTTTGAGAGGATATGTCATGTCAGAGTAATGTCTGATGAACTTTCTGTAGTACCTCGTATGAACCAACAAGATTCACACTTGCTTCGGATTGACTGGAGGTTTTAGGTCGAGAATAATTTTTATTTTTGCATAGTCAACTTTGATTCCTTCTTTACATACTACGTGCCGAGCAATATACCAATAGGAGTCGCGAAAATGCACTTTTTAATATTCAACGATAATTGAATCTGCTAACAACATTCCAACATCATTCGAAGCCATTTACAATGATCTCTTAACATTGTGTAGATTGTCCAGTCGTTGAAGCAGACATCCATGGTTTTTTAGATATACTCCTGAAAAGCCTTGACAACAATACGGGGAAAGACTGCTGGTGCGTTCTTTAGACCGAATGGTGGGAACAACCCAAATTTGCACACGAATGTAGTCTTTTTCTGATCTTCTTTAGCAATAGGTACTTGATTGTACCTAGAGAATCCATCCATGAAGGAATAACACTCGTGTCCTGCAACTTCAATAATAATCTCATCTGCGAAAGGAGTTGGAAAGGGTCTGTAAGTGTTACCTTGTTTAGTTTGCAGAATTCAACACAAATCCTCAGTCGTGTCGGGTCATGCTTCTTCGCTGAACAACCATCGGGCTTGCCCACTCTGATTGGTCGATAGGATATATAATTCCAGCTTCGAGCATATTATCGATCACTTTTTTAACAATGTCTTTATACTTGTGTGCGAGCTTATAGGGCCTTTTCTTCACTGGTCTAGAGTCTGGTTTGATGTCAATTTTCATTTCACCCATTTCTTACACAAGTCCTTTCAGGTATTTGTAATCATGGGAAAATACATCTTGAAATTCCTTGAGGAGGCTGGTGATTTCTGTAGTTTGTTCTTCATTCTAGTAATCACCAATTCTTTCCATCTTTGGTTGGTCGTCGTTTGAAATATCTACTTATTTTGTTTTGATTTTTTCATCCATCCACTCTGGAGAATGACTATCATTTATTGGTCTTTCGCCTTCGTTTATTTTTGTAAATGCAGGTGGAAATTATTTCTCCGATAATATTTCTAGCTCATCTTTCTCGATAATCTCTGTGCTAAAGATTATTTTGACATGCTTCGACGTGATGGGGTGATCCTGTCTCCATTGAAAACTTTTCCCGACTAACTTCTTCGTTTCTAAACTTAGTCGTGTAGAATGCTGGCTTTATTTCCACATTATGTTATAACAGGTAGTGGGTCGGCAAGCAGTCTGCTTAGGTGCTAAGTTTTCTGTAGGCTGCAGAAACTCTTTGACATGTTTTCTCACTTCTACCAACTACTCCTCCTTTGGAGAAAACTGAAAATCATTGATGAAATTTTCTTTCAAATCTTTCCATGTGAATGTTTCTCCTCTCACCTCTTCTATCTTATACCATTTATTAGGTAGATCATCCAATGTGCTGGGGAAGAGGTGCGGCCACACCCTTTCATCTTTGTAGCCTAGTTTCCTCCATTATTTTTCACATCGGTAGATATGGACTTCAGGATTTTGTCCCTGTGTGAACATAGGGATGTCGGCCTAAATTGTTAGCTTCTTTCCTCCAAATATTTCTATAATGAATGTCAATGCATTGGTCCATGTTTGGAGTCTCGACTAGTGGGTATCCCACCATCTCGTAGCTTTCCCAGTGAAAGTCTCAACCAGACCATGTAGTATACCTTGCTCTCCGATATGTTTTGAGATTTGCTCAACATGTACTATTGGGGAGTCATGTTCCTTATATCTCAACGACGGATTACATGTCTGTGGATTTTTGTCTAGTACAAGAGTCGAATATGCTCGAATTTTCTGCTCAAAAATATTTGGTGCAGATGATATTGACAGACATTTCTTTATTTGTTTTTTCGAGATGGCTTCCACCGTCCAGCATTCTTTTGCATGAAGATTGTAATTCTCTATTTTCCAGTTGTAAAGCTCTTCATCGAAATTTTACCCGATTGAAATAGGATCTCCAAGGTGAAGCTCTCCTTGATAATTTGGTTCAATATGATCTTCGTTATTATCTATTCGATAGAGTTGTAGAATGTCATTATATTCTTCTGTAGGTTCCAACCATGGTTCTCGCTAAGATGGGACGATTGGTACAATAACCTTCTGACCATTTCCTTTTAGCTTGATGTGACCTTTATCTAATGAAATCAAAGCCTTCATCTTTCGCCCCCAAGGTCGATCGACCAAGGATGGGAAATAACTTGCATCATCTTTGGTTTTAATGATTTAAAAATCAACTTTTGTTGTGATGCCTTTGATAGATGTTTCGACTCCCTTCCAAACTCCAATCGGCTCAATGAGTCCTTGATCCACGAGCTTCATATAAATTCCTGATTCCTGCAACTGTGGTCAACCGAGTTGGTCCCAAGTATCATGAGTCATGATATTGACTTGGGAACCAAAGTCCACTATGACTTGTCTTACATGGTAGCCATTTCTGTCGAGGTCGACAAGAGGATCGACATCACTTTTTTCTTTTTGGTTAAGTTGGAAAATGTTTTTGGTTTGTCTTTGCACGACGTGTTTATGCTTGACTTTATGCAATAGGTCGATTAAATTTCCTATAGCTTCATCATTTGTAATTAGATTGAACAACTCATTCAGTGCTTCTTGTCAGTTTTCTTCAGTGTCTTCATAGGCTGCCAATTCAAAAAATATATCGGATGCATTTTTAAACACAGATTTTTGTTGCATTGGATTTGGATAGTCCTCTTTGGTTACTATTTTACTTATCTGTGGTATATCTTGACCAATATGGGTACATTGTTGTTGGCACAGGATAGATCTGCAGGAAGTGTAGAAGCCGACAGGTGTGGAAGGGTCATTCCACGAAAGAAGAATCGTTCGCAGTATTCATGGGAGCACAAGAACTGTTAGATTAGTTAAGTCGGTAAGGTGGACCATTTTGTAATAGAATAGAAGCATATAAATAGAATAGGAATGTAAGCCTAAGGGCATCGAAGTTTTGGATGATCATCCTATCTTTTGGGTTTGTTTTGTCTCCACGATATGATGTCTTGACAATTTCTGCGAGGTTTATTCCGCTGGTTTGGTGATTGAATGAAGATGTTCGGTTATGGTGTAATCTCTGTCTTTAATCTTATGCAATGATGAATGAGAACTATGTTATGTGAATGTTTACATTGATTGATGCGAATATGTTAATCTGAATAAGTATGTCGAATATGTTGTTTCGAATGTTCATTGAAATCTGTGAATGATAAGTTAATAGTATGTTGTGAATGTTATAATATTCGGTTAGTGCGAAGGTAATGTGTGCATATCCTCTACACAAATGTGGAAAATTGGTTCCAGCAGCCCCCTTATCCATCTCAGGTGAGACTGCACTTGCTCCACAAGTGTTGCTGGGAAGGGTTACACCTTTCTAGGCCGGTGTATAATGGAGTTTGGCTTGATAGATTGTTGGCAACAGTACGAAGTGAACCCCTGTCGATAGACACTGCGTCAACAAATGGATCCAATGTTGGGACCTTAAGGAAGAAGAGAAGAGGATATGTTGTGGCATCCGACAAAACCAGAGATCCAAGAGTGGTTCGACAACAAGGCGGAGGAATTTGCAGAAAGCAAGAAGTGAGATCCTAAACAGACAGTGACCAGTTGGTTAGAGAGATACATCTACTCGAGCATCCATGAAATATTCTTCTATGAATTACCCATGTTGTTGCATGAGTGGCTATCACAACTGACATTCCGAAAGAATCACTGTCAGAAGACTGAACCCGACTGTTGGACCCCAGAATTGGTGCGACAACAGAAGCAAGTTGACAACAAAGTATCAGAAGTTGTTGATTTTTGGGTAGAAAGTATCCTTGAAGGATACGTAACTGAGTTTGTAGTAGATACCATCAAGTCGTACAGTGACACCGAAAGGAACTTCTTCAGGGGGGAGAGAGGAAGATTTTTGTCATCATTAAAACTTTGGATTAAAATGCTTGTTTGCGAAAAAGGGATATTGAGGATGTATTATGACAAGTAGAAGAATCAGTGTGCGAGGGTGAAGGTATTGCATAAATGCAAGTCTAACGGAAAGATGTGGTAGATGGACATGAGCAACAATGAGTTTCAAAGGGAAGCTTACGAAGAGTGTGGTACCTTGAGGAGTGGATCAATATTCCAGCATCCCGAGAAGAAAAGGAGGACTAAAAGAGAGTCTCCTAAGAGGACCGGAACAAAGAACTATGAAACAAGACCACAAGGGAGGAAGCGACCTTATTGTGAAGGAGACGTAAACCAGGATACCCCAGAGGTAGAAGGAGGTTAGATTGTAAGTTACCATGTACCTTCAACCCCACACACTAATTCAAATTTTATAGGAATAAATCCAAACTACTTGCGGAGTTTCCCTATGTGCAGCGGCAAGAGTAGTGCTTCAGTGAATAAAAATACTAGCAACGTTAGGATGGCAGATGAGGAAAATATGCCCACCTTTCAGGGGAATAGGATTGAGGATCCCGAACCATATTGGTTTATATGCGAAGTAGTCTGGACCATGAAGTAGGTTCAGGATGATGCTATAAAGATGGGACAGCTAGCGACGAACCTTAGGGGTGGGGTGTTAGACTGGTACATGAAGTTTGTAAGGGTTCTAGTGGGAACAGCAGCCAAAAAATTGGCGCAGATCAGAACGATGATGATTGATGAATTTAAAAAACCAAAATCCGAGTCGCAATATGTCACTGAGCTTAAGGAGATTAAGAAATTCCCAAATGAGTCAGTGTGGGAATTCGATCAGCGATACAAGACGCTGATAGCGAAAGTGAGCTATCCAATAAATGAGTTGCAACATAAAGAATGGTTCATCGTAGGACTAGTATCGCATATCCGAGGGCTGATGATGCAACAAAAAGTCGCAACACAGGCAGAAGCATTAGAAATCGCGATGAAGCTGGAGGCTTCACCATCGGTGAAGTAGGGATGGGAATGGACAGAGTTTAGGCATAGTTGGCCAACTTAACATTGCAACTGGAGGATATCAAGAAGGAAAAGGAAACCCGCGGAGATGGATAGTGCACTAGATGCAGAATTGAGGGGCACCATAAGGAAAATTGCCCAGAATTTCGTGAATATTTGTAGTTAGGGGCACGCAACCACCTTGGTAAAGGAGGCATGCCATGGTGTACTACTTGTCATACTAGAGGGCATCAACCAGAGGAATGTGTATATCTGCAAAAGGTGGTATCAAATACAACGAACTTATATTGCAATTTTTTCCAATCGGTTGGCCATGATGAGGACAACAGGGCCTATGAACTACTGCAAGACCGAACAACTGACACATATTTTATGAAGGGAGAAGAGTTTCCCATGGTGCAGCATCAACCGCAGTATAGTCAGCCATAGTTTAACCAACCGCAATATTATCACCAGCGGCAATACGAGAAGCCACAGTATGGGCACCCACAGTATCCACCAGCACTGTATGGCCAACCGTAGTATGGGCATCAACATTAGCAGCAGCCACAGTATGGGAAACCGTAGTATCAACCATATAGACCACCATGCGGAGGTTTCGGGGGAGGATTCCGTAGAGGCCGAGGTGCCGGTATGGGACGTGAAGGAGCAGCTAGATGAGGAAGAGGTCCAATCCACGTCCAATCATCTATTACAATTGTAGACAACAGGGGAACTACCAAAGAGATTTCCCAAATCTTGCACCGCAGTGTACATACTGCAGTGCTGTAGATCATAGTGTAGAGGACTTCTCTCATCTCATTGCGAAATGGAAAACTAAGTATCCACCCCAGAACCAGAACCAAAATAATTAGAATGCGCCATTGGCTGTGCAGAGGATATTGACAGAAGCCAGGAGTAGCCATGCGGTGGTTGGAATAGTGACAAGAGGAGGGGCGGTGATAGGTGGTGATAGGTCACACACCAATGTTAGACCAACACAAATACAACGGAATAAGGTCACCTTTGATGTCAAAGCCAAAAGGGATGTGTTCTTAAAAGCGCAGGAGGCAATCAGGAATAGGAGGCAGCTACCTCTTGAGGAAGAAATCTATGACATGTCACCGACGTTTGACTCGATGAAGTCACAAAGGAATGCAAACACTCTAAAATCCTTCTTGTAAAGTTTCTTCGACTTTGAAAAGGACCCAGATGCACTGGAATATATAGCTAACCTACTACAACGACGGGGGAGTGCACGACTGGAACAGAGAGTCAATCGGATACATAAAATAAAGATAGGACAGGAGATGCAGATGTCGGCACAGATCGGAGAATTTGATGTCAACTCCATCATTCTGGATTTGGGTTCATATGTGAATATCCTGACTAAACAAACATGTGAGACAATGGGGATACCATGGATGACCTAGTCACCAGTACAGCTGCGACTGGAAAACCAGAGCAAGGTCACCCCATTCGGTCAGGTATGTCAACTTTCAGTTCAAATTGAAGGGCTCAGAACGTATGCGGATTTCGATGTCATTGAGATTGTGGATAACACCAATCCCTATCCGGTACTGCTGGGGATAGACTGGGCTATGGAGAATCAAGTAATTATCAACTTTAAGAAAAGGATAATGTCATTCAAGAATCAGGAAATGAGAGTCATCGCACCACTAGATCCTGTGGAAGGATTGCGCTACACGGAGCCATACAGAGACTTGTTTACGGAAGGATGGGATAATTTGTATAAAATTTATGAGGATTATGTTAACCCCACCATGAATAGAGAATTAGGATGGCACAATGACAGCTCAACATCCTTCGATTCAAATGAGGCCCTTAAGAATTGGCAGAACCGGTTGCATGAAGTGTCCTTTCAAAGATGTGTGCGGATAACACAGTCCCCGCGAAGGGTAGCCACGGAGGAATATGTGTTACCTACCTATCAGGGATTTCCCAATTTGGACACATTTCTTACAGAATTGGAGGAAAAAGTGGCAGAACCACATCATCTCCTGGACCTGGAGGAAGCCCTAAAGGCTACTCCTATGCGATGGTGGGAAGCACATAAACTAAACATTACATCTTGGCCACTATGTCGACGACTCATGGAGTTTTGGTTCGATGAAGATGCGAAGAACGACCAGATGCAATATGATGGATGAGGATACCCAAAGGCGCATAAGAATGCCTACCAACATCAACGGGGATCGAGAGCACGATGGGAGTGGGTACATGCATTCGTGCACACGTTGGACGAGGTATCGTGGAGATGGTATGTCACAATAGAACTGCGACGTAGTACCACATCTTGGAAACAGCTTACCATTGGATTCAGCCAATCATTCTCATTCTTAGATGAAAATCCCTTAATCCACACCGTGCTACAGGAAATCTATGGGAATATATTTGAAGCGGTACCGACCGGACAACTAATGGCACTCCAATGGGCTGTGACACTAGAAATATTGATGGAGCGTTACAATGTCACCGGAGAGCCCGAAGATGACAATGACCCCATGGATACATATGTACCAGAATCAGAGGGCAGTCGCAGTGTTGTGGCAACAAATATACCATCGAAAAAATTTAAGCAACCATTGAAGATCAAGAAGGTGAACATTGGCTCAGAGTAAAACCCAAAGTTTGCAAGCATTGGTGACTACTACGATGAGTCGACCATTGTGAAAATGACTGACCTACTGCATATGTTTCAGGATTTGTTTCCAATGAAATTCTCAAAGATGAAGGGAATTTCTAAAGACTTAGGGGAAATGAGGATCCCCCTGAAACCTGATTCGAAGCCAGTCAAGCAGCGGCCACATCAACCGGAATCAGCCGCGATAGGCAGAATGATAAAAAAAAATCATTGACAAAGGACATCGCGAAGTACACAACAACGACCCGGCCAAACCAGCAAAAATTGGCCACCGTAGAGACACCAACGACACGATGACGTATCGACACAGTGGCATTCGCTGTGTCGGTATACAAAAAATTAATAATAAATAAATAATAAAAGGCGGTTAACCAAGTGAGAAGCTGCCACGACACATGAAGCTGCCACGACGCATGAAGCCCCAAACCAACAATAAAGGCCATAAATGTTGCAGTTACACCACATGGGACAACAGCAAAAATGAGAACACCGACAGTTAATACCAACACACGCGGCAGATTTGGCAGTCATGACCTACGATCGAATGGAACCTACCGACCAATGTTATAAATATCAAAGGAGCTGATGGGGAAACACAATAGTATTATAGAGACGAATGGAGGTATATGTCTCCAGCACCAGCACTGAAATACCATAGCCCACACCAGTTTTGCAGGAGAAACCAGAAGTTATGTCTACTGTCCCACACAAGAAGAAGAGGAGTGCGACTCAACCTACAGATTCTGGTAGGGAAAAGAAGAAAGCGACCTGGGAATCAACACGGCTTACAAACGATTGTGTTGGCCCTTCAGTCGCTGAGATGGTGCAAGATGGATATGATGGTCTCCTTATTTCCCCGTATGTTCCACCCCGTAGGGCAGGGGCACCCACGCCGCGGATCAACAAGAATGAAAAATACCCAATTATGGTTGCATTGGTACCACCAGGGGTTGCAGAAACTGGGGATATCACCACCAAATTGTGAAAGTTACATGTTCCACCCTATAGGGTAGGGGCGCCCACACCGCGGATCAACAAGAATGACAAATACCCAATTGTGGTTGCATCGGTACCACCAGGGGTTGCGGAAGCTGGGGATATCACCACCAAATTGTGAAAGTTACAGTATACTGACCATGACCTAGCAAATTTCAAAGACTACGAAGAGGCATATGAGGATGTCCCTCATGTAGGAGGCCCAACTACGAAGGATCCTAGGAAGTGGGCATTGGGACTGGCACACTCAGGGTTACTCGGTGTCACCCTCCTACCACATTTCGAGCGCTTAGCTCAGGTCAATGCCTTCATCAAGAAACTTCTCGCATGTTTCCGTGACAGATCCCTCTAGTTGCACGAGAGAATCCTCATCACCACCGACCTAATTGCTAGAATCACCAGCTTGCCTCAAGAACGAGGCGACCCTTCCCAATTTTTCCAGGGTAGGGACAATGATAAGAAATTAGCAGAACAGTTGTCGATAAAGTATACCATAGAGAAAGGTTCAAGAGGATATGTAATCAGAACAATTAACGACCAGGTAGTTCGAGTAGGGGCCAAGATACTGGCGGTCAAGGTAACACGCAAAAACCAACCCCTGCAATGTAATTTAGGGTCCATCGCAGCTGCAGAATGGTGCGCCACAGGCGAACGAATGAACTGGGCTCAGTTCCTCCTACATGAATTAACTGCGGATGTGTATGATGCATAGGAGTATGGGAGGCCATTCACATATTCCTGGCTACTTCTCCTCATTGCATTAAAAGCATGGAGGGACCAGATGATTATTGGGGGGTGGATCCCACAGGGCCCCAAGTATACAATGGTGCATGGTACTAAAACCTCTGGGAGACCACTAATAAAGAGTGACAGAAAGACAACATCATACAGTTTTATATATGGATCAAAAGGATGCGGATGGATGTTCAGATGATACCATGCATAACAGTGCAAGCTACAACAAAGTACCATTCCATCGCCAAGATATCCGTCGAAGAACACATGATTTATCTCCAGGCTTGGGCAGATCCGGCAAAGCAATGGACGCGAACACAGTACAAGCTCACCGAGGGCGAGCTTGATAACATCATATCCAAATGGCCAGTGATACAGAAGGTCCCTACCGATCCGAAGGATATGAAAAATTAGTAGGAAACAGGGTGATGTGACCAGTCCAGAGAAGACATAGCTTCAACCAACCGCAAGGAGAGTGCAGAACAGGAGGTGGATGTGTAGGACTAGACAGCAGAGTTTGGTCGCGATGGAGCATCCACATCCAACACCCCAACAAATTATGAACTAGAAATCCAACAGGAAGAACAACGAACCTAGAACATAATGGATCGGGTTGGCAGTAGTGCACAGGAAGGGCTCACTACGCAACAGGACGAGATATTTCCGGATATCATTACGCAGATAGTGGAGAGTAATCGCAAAAAGGTTACACAGCATTCAGCAAAGAAATTTCAGTACATAGGGGAATTGTTAAACACCGTGGCAAATAAAATAATAAACAGAAGGGTACCACATGGAGACATCAAGCAAAACCTACCGACACGTAGAGTCGAGGTCGAGTGGGCAGCCAGAAACGCATCGTCCAATTCAAAACCCACGCCTTTTTGACAAGAGATGATACCTTAGACCTCGAGATTCGGAAGGCCGACCTAGAAATGGTCGATTTCAACATGCTCCCAGTGTTGACACTCCACTGAGTCCAAGTGGAAGCAAGCACAGAAATCCATGACCGCAAGGCTACAATGCACAACAAGATGGTTGAATACATGAAGCAACTGCAACACAGCGAGATGGAAGCTCAGTACCTTCAAGATAAAGACACCGCAAAACTGGCTGCGAAAGTACAAGATATCAAGGAGAAGGCTCAATTTAAAGAAGCCCTGGTTGGGAAAGAGAAGGTCATTGAGGAGCAGACTATCGCACTCACTGCGAAAGAAAATATTGTACAGGAATGGACGAGGTTATAAAGAGCACTTACAAAGGCATGCGAAACAACAATGCTAGATCCAGATGTTTCCCTAGAAGCTCACATTTTTATGTTAGGAGTCACCATTACTGAGCTAAGAAAGGAAAATGCGGAGCTCAAGACTCAAGTAACACCTAGCACACCAGTAGCACAAGTTTAGAATCGGCAGACGGTGATAGAGGAAGAAGTGGTAGAGATTCAGGAAATGGAACAGGCAGCACAACAAGTAGCAGTAAGTCTTACATAATTCTGGGATAGGTTGGTCGAGGATGAAGAGTTAGGCACACTGAAGAAAATGGTCCGTGAAGCCGAAGAGCAGTTGGAAACTTTTAATGGATCATTCAAAACGATTCCCACAATGATGCGAATGGAAAAGGCTGAGGAACTACAAAGTATGAAGCAGCGGGATGAAAAATCCCATGAAAGAAAGCAACGACTATCTGCACATTTGGACAAGCTTCAAACAAAGGCTGAATCCCTCATAGCAAGAGTAGTACCAGTGATGAAACAGATATAGGAGCAATTGCAGGAGGTATGACATAAAGTATGCGACCACCCAACGGAGCAACAGGTGATAGAGAGTGTGCAGCTCCGAGCATCAGTAAAAGAGATAGTCGACCAGATTTGGACCACCTATGATGACTTCCAACAACAGTACAACAAACCAGCAGTGTCCAGCTGAGGTTGCTCAGGATGAGCCACAAGTTTGTGTTTGAGGCATGTTGGCACGAGATAGATCTGCAGGAAGTGCGGAAGTCGACAGGTGCGGAAGGGTCATTCCATGAAAGAAGGATCATTCGCGGTATTCACGGGCGCACAATCATATAAACAGAATAGGATTGTAAGCCTAAGGGCATCAAATTTTTGGATGATCATCCTATCTTTTGGGTTCATTTTGTATCCGTGATATGATGTCTTGACAGTTTCTACAAGGTTTATTCTGCAGGTTTGGTGAATGAATGAAGATGTTCGGTTATGGTGTAATATCTGTCTTTAATCTTATGCAATGATGAATGAAAACTATGTTATGTGAATGTTTACATTGATTGATGCAAATATGTTAATCTGAATAAGTATGTCGAATATGTTGTTCCAAATGTTCATTGAAATCTATGAATGATAAGTTAATAGTATGTTGTGAATGTTATAATCTCTAGTTAGTGTAAAGTTAATGTGTCCATATCCTCTACAGAACTGCGGAAACTTGGTTCCAGCAGCCCCCTTATCCATCTCAGGTGAGACTGCACTTGCTCCGCAAGTGTTGCTAGGAAGGGTTACACCTTTCCGGGCCGGTGTATAAGGGCTTTTGGGTTGATAGTTTGTTGGCAATAGTATGAAGTGAACCCTTGTCGATAGACACTACGTAAACACTTGTCTAGTAACAATTTGCAAATGTTTTGAACGAAGCACATCATATTTAGGTACACAAGAAAAGACAGGAACATTCTTTTTATTATTGATTTTTTCGATCATGGTAGGGAAATCCTCTAAATAGTGATCGCCTACCCCACATTTGGTACAAAAATTTAGATCGGTTCTTTCTTTGTATAGGCTTTCTGCATGTCGATGATCTTCACTAGGACATGTAAAACATAGACTAGGTCGATTGGGTCGGACACCACAACCACCACCACCATGATCGTGACCCTGGTATCCTCCACGCCTATTGTAGCCATCATATCATCGATCATATCTACAGTCATCATATCTAGGATATCTGTCGTTTTTGTTCCAATTATATCGGTCATTTCTACCATCATTTATGTCGAATATGACATTTCTTAATGTTCTGTCATTATGCTGCTCAACAGAGTTCGTTTGGTACACTGCGTGATAATTTTTTCTATTCTTCAAATTCAGATGGCATTCATCAATCGAATGGGCGTTGACTTCGCATGTCTAGCACCTTTTTTATTTATTATTCTTTAGATTGAATGGGAAATGATTTGTTGAATGTAATCCATTTTTTTTACATATATCACCGAAGCATCTGGTTTGAATAATTCTGACATCTTGTCGTCGATCCTCATTTTGACAAGAATCTTTAGTATGTCCTGCAATCAAGCACGTTTTACACCATAACTCTAGTCCTTTCAAATTCATACTTTGGATGGATTGCTCCATACCATCAAGGCGTTCATCAACATGTCTATCAATGGAGACCAAAGGATAATCATCGTCCATTTCGATCTCCAGAGCTCTGGTTAAAGCATCCTCATATGAAGTGACATTTTGCCGATGAACATGTACTTTGATTTTTATTATAAGGCTAGTGATGAACCATTTGATGAGGAGTTTGTCTTCAATTTCATAATCGATCTGGCTCAAGAGGTCTTTGAACCTATTATCATACTCTTTGACAGTTTCTGTCGGTCTCTGGACCGTCGTCTTCAATTTCTCCGCGGTCAGATATGTTGCATCCTCTATTTTAAAGAAAGATAAGAAAATTTGTGTGATTTGTGATTTTGATGCATTTGGTGTTTTAGCAATATATCCCATGTACCAAGTTAATGCTCTTTTTCTCAAATACCCAGCAAATTGGGCCAACTGTTGTTCTTCGCTGGTGAGATGGTTGGTTGTCCATGTTGATTCACACACGAACCAGTGTCTTCACATATCTTCATAAATTTCATAAAATGGAAGGTGTGCTGTCGAGTGTGCATGTCTGCTGCTATTTTGATTTCAGAATTAGATGGTGGTGTAGGTGGATTATTATCGGAATCAGAATTAGGTGCTTCTTCAGCTTCAGCAGTCACTAATGCTAGTTGCTTATGTAGGAAGGTTTCATTTCCTTCAGTACCACCATCTCAAACTTCTTCTGTTTCGCTGGTGTTATCTCCATATTTACTCCAGCAAAATTATTATTTGTCATGGTTTTAAAATTTGGAAAAATAGGGGTTTAGTGCCAAAGTCTTGACACCGAGGAGGCTAAGTGTTCTTTCTTGCTTCCAGTAGTGGAGATACTATTGAAATGTTTTGAAATATGCAGGGTTTGCATAAATATCACACCTTCCTGGAGTGTTTAAAGGAATCTGTTGTCAGTTGCTTATAAAATATGATTAGAGTTCACTTACTGCTTTGTAAGAAATATTAGATGAAGGATGAATACGTAGCTGGTTTATCATGAATGCCTTTGTAAAAACATCAAAGTTGTAGTGAATATGAGAAATCAAATGCAATTATCAATGGTGTCATATTACATAAACACCCAATGTCAAGAAGAACGCCCAGGTGCATTGTGCCATAAAATGCCCAGCAATAGAGAGATTTTCCCAAGTGGCAGAGGAATGCCGGTGGAGGGGAGAACTACTTTTGAAATACAATGAACCAAAGGTCAAAAATAAATCTTCAATGCGCTAATGGTAAGATTCCATGAAAACATGGATACGTTGTTTGTGTTTCAATCGACAGTTAGCTTGGTTTCTATTTTAAATAATGCCAAAGGATAATGCATCCCAGAACTATCTAGTCATCACAAATTTCATGTTGCAAATGTGACATTAATTGCAACCAATTAACTGTGAAAGAAAAGAGATTGGGCATAGGATTGATCAGAATGCTAAGATAAAGATTCGAGTCCAAAGATATTATATGTACAGCTATCATTGAAAAGTTGGAGCCCGAGTCCAAATATTAAGTAGCCAGATGCCAAACATTGGGCATTTTCAAGTGCCAGGGTATCAGTTGTGCAATTTTTTCTACATTTGAATCCTTCAAAATAGTGCCACATTACTGGATTGTTTGCAGTCAAAATTATATCTCCTATTTTGAACCACCAATTGAGCAACCAAAGCAGTTCCAGATATAATAACATAATCAGTTTCAAAGTATCCAATGAACATGTGGCGGTCAGAAGAATTGCCAAAGAAGCAAATTCAGATTTGCAATTGATTCGATATTGTTTCTAGGTTGTTGATAGGATTTAGCTCCAACAATTTCATATGGGATATCTCATTACTAAGTGTTCGCATTAAATTCAAAAGGAAGTGTCCAAGTGTCATCGACCTTCCAAAACTAATTTTCATTAGAAAGTATTCAAGTGACAATGCTAAAAACCAGTCATCACCAATCTGCCCGAGCTCATAGGTGTTAAGCAGTGGATACAGTTCGTATGTCAAGAATAGGACTATTAAAATGGATCTCAGATTTGGTGTTGCTCAAATTCAACTACAGCTGGCCCAATATCAGATTAGATGTTATATTTTTGCTAAGGTAAGGAGATGTAAGCCTCTCAAGGCTAGAAGGAATGTAATGTTATATATTGGTCAGAAGGTATTGAGCAAATTGTGTGCAAATTTCCAGCCGAGAGGGCTAAGGCAGGGGTTAGTATAGTTTGATACAAATATTTGCAGGCCTGTATGTGGTATTTATTTTCATATTGATCAGATATTACTGGTTTTTGCAATGGATTATGAACTTAGAGCCTTGTCTTGTTTTAATCTATGAAGTATATGCTTTCAATATTCTATATATACATGGTCTAAATTTCATGTTGTGATTCTTCTAAATAGTATACAAATATGCCACTATCCTAAGATGGAACCTGAGTTTTTACATTCATAAATTCATTCTCACAGTCATTCTTTGTCCTTGTTTAAGTACTGAAACCAATGTACTCCCTGCTACCTAATTATTGAGTTGCTTGATCTCTGTCATATACTCATATGTCACCAAAACTAATAGAATTACTGAGTAGATGTCTGATATCTACATTCAAGATTTCCTTAAGCTTTGACCCAAGCAGTCAGGGTGCAACTTTAGGGATAACATCTTTTGGCGCCGTTGTCGGGGATGGACGAACGAAGGCATACTTCCCTGGGCTATACGACAACAAATATATCCAGACTTCGATGGTGAACAAAGGCTGGTGACATAGGGGCTACGATATTCACCGGGTGACTCCACTGGTTTCAAAATGGCAGATTCAGTTGCTGAGCGAGTTACTTCCTGTACCAAGACTATAGGGGTTGAGGTAGATCATGTTTTTCTTCAAGGTTTTCGATAATGGATGAGTATGTCTTCTGTTGATGAATGGGAGAAAGATTTGTCTTCTTGTTTACATTCTGATAATATTTATAGTGAAGAATATAAAATTGTTTTTTTGAAGAATATTTTAAAAGCATTTGAGTTGGAATATG
The DNA here is from genome assembly GCA_027924585.1 of Larix kaempferi. Taxonomy (NCBI): domain Eukaryota; kingdom Viridiplantae; phylum Streptophyta; class Pinopsida; order Pinales; family Pinaceae; genus Larix; species Larix kaempferi. Next base: position 378,172 of record BSBM01001777.1, read on the forward strand.
AGATAGAAAATATTTCTTAAGATGTTAGTATTACTGCTGTTGTTTCAAGCATTTTTGAGGATATGTGCATGGATTTGAATCAAGAATTAAATCTACATATCTTAGAAAGTAGAAGGTGGTTTTCAAATGATTGTGAAAAAGATGGTTTTATGGAGATAGTGAGGTCAGAGTTTATCCAGAGGAAGCTTGCTTATCTTGAAGAAGAAATAGGGATATCTGATCAACACATGGTTTTTAATTATTTCTATGATCTAGTGGCTACTTATCTCGAGATTTTTACTAACTCCAGCCATTCAGTTTTTTTCAGCTGCAAATATGGATTTCAGAGTCATGATGAATTGCATATCAGTTCTTCAATCTTTATTTTACATCAGCATGTTCCAGGATTTCAATTGCTAATTCAGTTTTTAACTTGGTTTCATTGGAAATGGAGTTACACATGATCATCTAGATCTCTATAGCATCATAATATATGTGTTGATAAATAAGCTCATTCATGAGCATTTACTTTTTGCAGTTTTTCACAGTGATTAGATTTTTAACAGCAGGCTTACAATTATTTTATTTGAATAAGTGGTGAGATTTCAAAGTTTTCAGAGGTTTATTGAATAGTTGATCGTATAACCCAAAGATAAGGCATAGGTATGCAAATTCTTGGCAGCTCACAGGGAGCATGCCATCCCCTGATAAGGCCAGATGTTATCTCCAGATTTACTACAACAAAATTATTATTTGTAATGGTTTTAAAATTTGGAAAAATAGGGGTTTAGTGCCAAAGTCTCGACACTGAGGAGGCTAAGTGTTCTTTCTTGTTTCCAGTAGTGGAGATACTATTGAAATGTTTTGAAATATGCAGGGTTTGCATAAATAGCACACCTTTCTGGAGTGTTTAAAGGAATCTGTTGTCAGTTGCTTATAAAATATGATTAGAGTTCATTTGCTGCTTTGTAAGAAATATTAGATGAAGGATGAATACGTAGCTTGTTTATCATGAATGCCTTTGTAAAAACATCAAAGTTGCAGTGAATATGAGAAATCAAATGCAATTATCAATGGTGTCATATTACATAAACACCCAATGTCAAGAAGAACACCCAGATGCCTAGTGCCCTAAAATGCCCAGCAATAGAGAGATTTTCCCAAGTGGTAAAGGAATGTCGGTGGAGGGGAGAACTACTTCTGAAATACAATGAACCAAAGGTCAAAAATAAATCTTCAATGTGATAATGGTAAGCTTCCATGAAAACATGGATACATTTTTTGTGTTTCAATCGATAGTTAGCTTGGTTTCTATTTTAAATAACGCCAAAGGAGAATGCATCCCAAAACTATCTAGTCATCACAAATTTCATGTTGCAAATGTGACATTCATTGCAGCCAATTAACTGTGAAAGAAAAGAGATTGGGCACAGGATTGCTCAGAATGCTAAGGGAAATATTCGAGTCCAAAGCTATTATATGTACAGCTATCATTGAAAATTTGGAGCCTGAGTCCACATATTAAGTAGCCAGATGCCAAACGTTGGGCGTTTTCAAGTGCCAAGGTATCAGTTGTGCAATTTTTTCTGCATTTGAATCCTTCAAAATAGTGCCACATTACTGGATTGTTTGCATTCAAAATGAGATCTCCTATTTCGAACCACCAATTGAGCAACCAAATCAGTTCCAGATATAATAACATAATCAGTTTCAGAGTATCCAATGAACATGTGGTGGTCAGAAGAATTGCCAAAGAAGCAAATGTAGATTTGCAATTGATTCGATATTGTTTCTAGGTTGTTGATAGGATTTAGATCCAACAATTTCATATGGGATATATCATTGCTAAGTGTTTGCATTAAATTCAAAAGGGAGTGTCCAAGTGTCATCGGCCTTCCAAAACTAATTTTCATTAGAAAGTATTCAAGTGACAATGCTAAAAACCAATCATCACCAATCTGCCCGAGCTCATAGGTGTTAAGCAGTGGATACAGTTTGTATGTCAAGAATAGGACTATTAAAATGGATCTCAGATTTGGTGTTGCTCAAATTTAGCTACAGCTGGCCCAATATCAGATTAGATGTTATCTTTTTGCTAAATTAAGGAGATGTAAGCCTCTCAAGGCTAGAAGGAATGTAATGTTATATATTGGTCAGAAGGTATTGGGCAAGTTGTGTGCAGAGTTCCTGCCAAGAGGGCTGAGGCAGGGGTTAGTATAGTTTGATACAAATATTTGCAAACCTATATGTGGTCTTTATTTTCATATTGATTAGAGATGACTAGTTTTTGCAATGGATTATGAACTTATAGCCTTTTCTTGTTTTAATCTATGAAATATATGCTTTCAATATTCTGTCTATACAGGGTCTAAATTTCATGTTGTGATTCTTCTTAATAGTATACAACTATGCCACTATCCTAAGATGGAACCTGAGTTTTTACATTCATAAATTCATTCTCACAGTCATTCTTTGTCCTTGTTTAAGTACTTAAACCAATGTACTCCCTGCTACCTGATTATTGAGTTGCTTGATCTCTGTCATATACTCATCTGTCACTAAAACTGATAAAATTACTGAGTAGATGTCTGATATCTACATTCAAGATTTCCTTAAGCTTTGACCCAAGCAGTCAGGGTGCAAACTTTAGGGATAACAGCTGGGTCTCAGAATTTTGTCTTCTTATGATGCTTCTGTTGAAATAGAGACAAGGTTTTGCTCGAACGGGATTTCACTACTTCTCGGAATCTCTAAAGTACTCAACAAGTCACTCAATTCTGGTATTGGAAGGGGGGGTGCTTCTTCATGTTCTGAGTACATTAGATGAAAACTTTTGTTCGAAAAATTGGGTTGAAAAGACACCCAATTTCCTTCATTAGGTCTATGAATCAACAATCTGTCGACTTCATCACCTTATTCATTATGATGACTCCAAATTCCTGACTGGATAGCATGGAGACCAATATTTTCTTCAACAATTTCTTGCAGTCGAACACTTTGCGTTAGATGAAATGGAGAAGGGGGTGTTAACCTCTCAGGTATTTGAACTTGGAGAGCACTACCACGCTCTATCCACAAGTCCTCATCCATCGGTCAGAGGTATTCATCAATGCTTCGATCATCGCGGGATAGGCTCAACTCAGGAAGATTTCCTTCTGCTTCTTTCAGGATACTTGATCCTTGCTTCTTCCGGAGCGCATTTTCCTACTCCCTTATCTCTTCACACCCTATCTCCTTTTTCTCTTTCAATTTTCTGGATATCAGGAGTGCTTTTGTGACTCACGGTTCTGTCTTTATCGGATCTACCTCCACTGTTGGTCATGTTGCCTTATCATATGTCATTTTTCATCAATTTTGGTACATCAAAACATGTTTCTCCACCCCACCAATGAAAGTCTGAATCTTTCTAGACCATTGGGGAAGTACAGGCTGTCATTTGTTAAAAAAGAATTTCCATTCACGCTCTTTCAAAAATATTTCCCACTAACGTTCTTTCTTCTTCCAGTTAGAGTTTGGAAGGGGCAGGAGCAACAATGGTCGTGTCTCAACAATATGCGCAACGCCTTTGTCGTTCAAGAATTTGAACAATAAGGTCCGCAGGGAACACAAGAATTGATCAGCTAGCTCGGTGAAGAACTTTTTTCTAACTTCGTCTACAGAGATGCGCTCATCAATTGCTTTCTCTTCACAAAATTCGTCCATGATTGTTTCGCACCACTCCAAGAGATTCATGCATCCTCCATTGATCAACTTCGAAAACAGCTTCCGCTCTTCTTCATCGACTAGTCTTTTCATCCAATAGCTTCTTCAAGGCGATCGTCACGGACTCTATGAATTTTTCATGGGTCTCTCAGAAGAATCTTTCCCTCACTTGAATAATTGTCAGCTTGTTCCATCATGCATGGTTTTGCAAGTAGTTCACGATTTTCTTCTCCTAACAATCCTTAATCTCTTGCTCTGAAATCATATCTCATGTTGTTATTTTTGAATGCATTGTCCCGGCAATGAAACCAAATGTTGTAGTCCCATGGGTCACGAGGTTACCAGAGATACATTATATATTATAAACAAGCATGTACTGTGATTCAGATACAAGAGACAAGAGACCAATAGGGAGAGAGAAGCAGAAGCCTTTATTAACCAGCAAGAGAAGAATACTACATAGAACAAATCTAACTTAGTCCAGTACATGGCTCAACAGTCTATATATATGCATTTACAATTGGTTATGTAACCGTCTGGTCGGTTCAACCGACTGACACGACCCGACTGGTCGACCCATGCGTCGACATACATTTACAATAGGTTGGGCGGGGATCCTAGTCGACAGGACGACCTAGGCTCCTCCAACAGATCTCTAAAAATAAGCAAATAAATAGAAGTGGAATTGGAATAACAACACTAAGGTAACATCTTTTTATATTCACACTTGACAACAATTCTCGCTTGCCTCAACAAAGATGAAATATCCAAGTACAAATCTCCAAATACAATACTATCGAGTTCAAAAATCACTTCATAGATTTTACTACTATATATAGTTTCTAATTAATGAAAACTCTAATAACCTAATTCACTTCCATGAATGAGGACATAACAACTATTAAGTGGACATTCTTTAAGGATACCACTTACATTTATTGATTTCACACTCTACTACATGATGTGCCTTGTTTAATAAACATAACCCAAATAAAAGATGTAATAACCTATTCTCTAAACTTGGGCATATGGGTGTGACCTTAACATTCCCTCATCGTTAAAAAGCACTATTTTCATCGAGGATAGAGATGAGGAAATTGGTGGAGTCTTTGTTGATTCCCATGTAGCATCTTTCAGTTGTGTATCATTATATTGGGTCAAAAATTTCTTGAATAGTGTGCTAGTGAAGAACTATGCTCATGTTTATCCAAAAGGGTTGGACCATCCTCATATAGTTTAAGAATTAACTTTTGAAATTTCAAATCAAGTTGAATGATTTCTTTAAGAAGAACACATGAAATAATGAGTAAATCTTAAAATGGTTGGAAAGAGCCAATCTGTAAGCCACTTGGCCTATACATTTGAATATGGTATATGATATATATACCTTATGGGATAAATTATAGTGGCTCAATATTAGGATTTATGTTTCCTTATATGGTTAAGGATATGAGAACCACCACCCCTTCTTGAAAGTGGCATTCTTGGCAATGTTCATCAGCTTGTTTCTTCATCTGGTTATGCATTAACATTAAATTACACTCTAGGGATAGGAATAATGTTAGGATGGAATGGAAATGTTTTTTCCACCCCATGAATATTAGAGACACTAAATAATTTTGGATCATTTATGTGGGTGATTATCCGTATATTTCGTTTAAGAGTTTCACTAACCAAGATAGTGGTATTGTAGCGCCATTTTGCTGAGCTTGATTACTAGGCCCTTTGGGATTGCTAGTACAAATAAAAACAATGTAAATAAGATTGTAAAATCTAACTAAATGCATCTACCTAGATCTCTATTTGATGATGATATCGATGCTAAGGATCAAATTCATACCTTGAAGTTGAAAGAGATAATACTATAAATTGCTAGTGAACGTACGATCATGATTAATGAAAATTGATTTAGAAATTTCTTGAAGTTTAAATATAGTTTCCCTGACCATTTGTGTCACTAAGGAGAGCTTCAATGATTTTTATAAGGAACACAAGTGAGCCTATTTTGTAAGGTGACTAAATAACTACCATGATCAGTAACCCCATAATGAAATGCATACAAGTTTTAGTCCACATGTTGGATGGAATGGGAAGGGTTGTACCATTCATGGGGAATTTACTATCTCTCGTTTGTGCCATCCACACTTGGAAACAAAATCATAGATTCCCTTCTTCATTCCTTTCCAAAAGAAAAAATTCTTAATCCTTTAAAATGGTTTTTAAAACCTAAAATGATCCACTGTGGCAGAGGAGTCTAGTTTACGTAATACCCTATATTTAAATGAAAATTTTCAAATCAAATAAAATGCTTTATTTAAAGCAAATATAATCATTCTACCAAGTGTATCTTAGATTTGCATGTGGTTTGGCTTGGAAATTGTGGATAATGTGTATAATTTTTGCATCAACTAACCATTCTCGATGTATCACATCTTGCTAGTCAAGAACTAGGAAAGATAATACAAATAAGAAAATTCCTTTTTCATAATTCATAGAGAGAGAATATACTCCCACTTTCTCATTTCTCGTCATATAGATAAAAACATACATATAACATAATCCATTAAAGCAAAGTCATTTTTAAACAAATTTGCAATGATGAAGACAATGCGGTAAATTTGTCACAAGTTTTTAAATCATGTAAAAATAAGAGACAATCATAATAATTATAAACAACCTAGTAATAGTAATTTTCAATGGAGCTTGAACCATGAAATTCCAAATTCATGGAGAAAATACTTTATTTCAATTCACCATATCCTAGAGCCTTACTAAAGAAGGGTATTGGTTTTTCAAAACGTTTTTGATTTTTTGATAGTAAAACAATAACATTAGCATATTTAGAAGCAAATGAGGAGACAAGAAACATTTTGGGATATTTAGGGATTACCAAGATGGGACTTCTCCCAAGGATTTTTTGATTTGAGAAAATGAACTTTTACATTCCTATGACCACTTAATGTCATTCCCTTTTTTCGAGATATTTGTAATATCCTTGACTATCTCAACAAAATTAGGAATAAATCTCCTTAAAAAAATTATTTTATTGAGGAAATATTGGACCTATATCTCATTTATGGTCAAGCTAATAATATTTAAGGATGAAATATTTCAATATCTATCTTAACACCTTCCTTTGAAACAATATACCTTCATAGATTTCCCTCCTACATAGCAAAATGTGATTTCTTTGGATTCAACGAACTAAATCTTCTACATTTCTTAAAAGTTTGGTTATGGGGCTTCAAGTGGTCTTCACCTAATCTATAGAATATTTTCATGTCATCCAAATATATGACTATGAAATTATCCTTTTGACCTACAAAATATATATCCAAGCTCTTTGAAATATTTCTCTAATAAAAAATGTATTTTATCTTAGATGAAGGTGACCCAAGGAGTAAACGTTGTCTTTTCTCTATTTGATTTATCCATTTCTACCTAACTATACCCAAAGAAACTGTCAATCAGTATAATTTATATCCGCATCAACCTTTTTAACATATGGTCCATTTTAGGAAGTGGATATTTATATTTTAGTGAATATGTCTTAAGGTTTCTAAACTCCACACACAATCTTACTTCACCAATAACTTTTGCAGATAATAATCTTTTAACCTAATGCTCTATATTCATGGGAAGGAGAAATGAATTTACTCGTCTCAGCATCTATCTAAAATTATTTACTCCCTACTTAAGTAGGATTTTATCTTGAATTATGATAGCATCGTATGCTTTCAAATCCTCATATTTCCAAGCAAATACATCAAGAAATTCCCTAAGGAGTTGAATGCAACTTTTCTTCTACTTGGGAGATAGAGATTTTAAACTTTAACCATATTTGGTAGCTATGCCATACAAATATTACATCCGTCAATGTTACTGACTATGACTGGCATAAAGGATTAACATTTACATCATTTTCATAAATAAAAAAAAAATCTCCAAGGGTACAAGTCCTATGGGAATTTGATTTCCTTTCAAATAAATCAAGTTGTGGTTTTCAATTTTATTAGACTACTTTTGATCTCGTTGTTTTTTCTTGTCTTTAATATATTCATTATTTTATTCATAAATATTAAGAAGAGTAGCACAAAACTCATTGATCATCTCCATAAATATTTAATTTATTGATCATGTTCGAAAAATTGTTAGTGCTTCGCATTGTATGAAATAGAAGGTCTATTCTTGATTTCAACTTCATACTTTATTTGGAGGATTTTTGGAGGTTTGAAAGTATTTGTTGCATTTGATAAAGAGTTAGATTTATGGTTGGAATTTATAAGAATTGGAGTTATGTTGACATCCAAGAAAAAATTATAAAACAAATCCCAGACATAATTCTTGTAAGCTCGCGTTCTTAGATGATTTGTTATATATTTGTTCTTTATTTGTTTGACAATTAATTCAACATCTAGAAATATTGAAATCTTCTGAATTTTCATCACTCTAGCCACTTCAAGCCAAAAAATAAAAGCTTCATACTCTGTTATGTTATTTATAGTCTCTAAGTCCAATTCGTATCATAAATAAATACCATGCCCAAAAGGAGGAATTAAAACTCTAGCTCTAGATCCCATCAAAATATAGTTTTCACACTCCCTCTGCTCCTTTATGAAATGATTTATCTTTTAATAGTGGCTTATCAATAAGTGGCACTTGATATGTCATAATTATGTATTTATAATGTAAAAAACACCATTCCATCACCCTCTGCATATATAGGGACATTCTTAGAATTTCCAAGATCACTAAGAGAGTATATAAGTTTTTCCTCCGTATATAGTCTTCTTGTTTCTCTTCCAAAAACTAGATAGTAGCATAAGTCATATCCAATTAAAATGTTCCTCCCAATTTACCTCCCCATCACCTAGACAATAATTTATCTAGGTGGATATTGGTGGCTACCCACATGTTCCATAGAGTTACAATGGTTCTCCATCTTCTTGGAAATTTTCTATGGGTTTTAGGTCCCAAACTTCTGAGACCATTTTGAGGCCCTAAATTAGATATTTTGGCCAATCAAGGGGCCAAAGGTTTCCATTTCATGCCTTGTACCTAGTCAAACATTGTAATTCTATGTTAGTTCCTAGTGAGGTATCAAGCACCATAAATGGAAATCATATCCAAAAGTTGTGCCCCCTTGAATTTCATGTATTAACTAAGCACCTTCGGGCCCACAAATCCTTTTGGCGCTTCATATCATAGGGTCATTGTTTTGGATGTTAGGGTTTTTTAATCTTTATGCTTATCATAAAAACACCCATTGTGGTCTCTTTGTAATAAACTTTTGTGAATGATAGTATACAATAGATCTATTCAAAGATAAGCTATCATAATATGAGCTAGTTTGTATTGCTTCACAATTTATAGTGTTTTTCCATTCCATTCATTAATAATAAAAAAAAATTATTTTACTATTGTGCTTCTTGCAAAATAATTTTGTGTGTTTCATTTTTATATTGTTTCCTTCATTTCATTCTGCAAATAATCTAGATCAGTCGTATCAAAGCAATTCACTCTTGTTGTTTCTTAGTCCATGTCCCCAATGAGATGCATATATCGAGAGTTGGGTCTTGAATAGGTTGAGCTTGGGGAAATCCACTCTCATCGACCTAAGAAGTATCACATGAAGGGATAAGAAAAAAGAGGTGATGAAGTAGGAGATCTTATTAAATTGATGATCGAGGAAGACCTCACGTGACAATGGAACAAGATGATGGATAATTTCACTGAGATCCTTCGACAATTGTTGACGGGGACGAGAGAGGAACCTTCTATAAGAATCCATTTTAGAGGTGTGACTCCAACCAAAGTATAACTTAAGTTTGAAATTCTCATATTTAAAGGCCAAATAGATGCACATGCCTTGGATAAATGGTCAAATCTATTAGAGGTTTATTAATCTAGTAAAACAAAAATTGATAATGAAAATATCACCTTCACACTCCTTAAGTCCATTCCCCATGTTAAATATTAGTGGGATGTTGGAGATGATTCTGCAACATATGGTACATAACCCACTTGGGAATCATTTGTCAATTCCCTCAAGGATTATTTATATCCTATCAGAAACTATGAGTCTAGTATCTGAGATGGATAACTTTGAGCAAGGAAATAGAATAAGTGGTATTTTTTATTTTGCAAACCAATCAAAACAAAAGACTTGTGTGGCCCTAAATCACAGAACAAAGGGTAGAGCATGGATAGCCAAAGTGATGAAAACCAGTGCAAACCACAGGTGAATAAGGGTAATAGTAAGTCGAAGAAGGACATTGGAAGGTGATGATAGTTCCACAAACTCCCTCAGAACAACACCAATGAATGTTTCTCAAAGCCATCATGGTTTTCTTAGATGAAATCCTCAAAGTCAGACTTTGGATCAGATTTTGAAGTGTAACAATACAAAGGAAGGTGGGTTACTGATGCAAAACCGAATTCCACCATTGAAAACCACAAGATCCAACTAGAATAGCTAAAGGAGCCAGAGGAGAGAGAGTGGATCTTCCACTTATAGATGTGGTTGAATGGGACTCTAGAACATTTCATTGTTCACAACGACATATAGAAGAACCTGATCTCCGTCAAATCCATAAAAAGATTACATTTTTTACAACGCATCACCCCCAACCATACACCATAGGTTGTTTGAGCCAAGGGAGAGAGATCCATGCCAGCCACCTATGATTCCTATCCTATAGAATTAATCCCTTCCAAGATGAGGCATTTTGTGATGTTTCCCCATTTGAAGTCCATGAGGTTATTTTAGGACAAACCTATATGTCAAAACATCATGTTGTTTATGAGTACATGCTCCATAGTTGTTATCGGTCAAAATATCACTTCTCCGTCTATGACCATACTGTTTTGTCGGTCACACAAAAGGACACTATGGATGGAAGAGCTTGCTTGACCTTATATGACTTAGAGTTGAGCGTTGCAGTCCTTTCCTCAAAACATATTTTTTCTTCCTACTTCAGTGCATAACTGCGACTCTTATGCTTTCCAACATGTGGTTCAACCGAAGGTGTCTATACTGAAAAATCGCGGGTATGACTTGAAAAGCTGCACCCGCTAGCTACAAGTAGTGATAGATGTGATTCACTTGCTAGTTTCCCTATACCATAGTTGCGGGTGTCTTAAGAAAATTCGAAAAAATATTTAAAAATACTAACTAAGGATTAGTTTTGGGAGTTATTCAAATTTCCTCAACTTCCTTTGCCAACCACCCTTCGAGCTTATCCTCCTCGTCTTTCCATAAATACAAGAGGAAGGCCTTGGAGAAAGCGAACCTATATTTGGTAATGTCATGATGGAGGAATTCTAACTCAAGAGAGAGGAGCATGAACTTAGGGTCTGGTTACAACGGTGCTTGTTGCAATTAGGTATAATTGATGTACTTGTTATTGCATTAATAAAGATCAGATATTCTTCCATTCCCAACATAATTTGTTATTATATGTTGTACATTTGATTACAATTTGATGTTTCATGCTATTTGTAAATGTAAATCTGTTTATTTGTGATCAAACTGGTTTGAGGAAGGTCTAGGGCTGTTTTGCAGGTTGGTACATTGAGGAGCAAAGGAGGAGAAAGCTTGGATCGACCTTTAGAATAAGGTGTATTTCTTTCTAACTCCAACTTATTTGGTTAAAATATATGTATATGCGGAACATTATATATCTGGTTTTTCATATCAGTCTATTAGTAGTCTCTCCCCTGCTATAGGATAATTTCCCTAACAACAAAACTGCAGACTCCACTGGGGAGCACCTATTTTCTTCTTTGTGGGATGCTTGAGGGTCTTTTCTTTCAAATTTGATCATTGTGTTAGGTCTTTGTGAAAGTTTTGGGACATTTGTTATCCTATTTGCTTGACTCTTTATGGTATGGTTTGAAGTCTACTTTATTTTTTAGTTGTTTCAGAGCATACCCGCGTGTCTGTTATACTTACATTCGCGAGTATAACCCTGCACCCGCGAGTTTCCCATTGCTATACCCGCAGGTACTCGCGTGCTGTTGTTAGTACAGTCGTGGTTTTTCCCTGGAAAATTTTTGTTTTTTCTAGGGTTTTTCTGCTTGGATCTGGAGAGTAGGTATGTTGATCTTGGGTCCCTGACTGCTGAAGGTTAGTATTCTGAGTCTTGTTTTCCCTTTGTAAGTCCTCGATTGGTTCTTTTTCACTTGTTGAAGGTTACTTGAGTCTTTCTAGACCATATTGTATTTGTTGGATGCTTGGCTTTAGCCCTCTTTGGTCACTAATGTTTGGAGAGCAGTTTGTTATATGTTTCTGATTCATTTTTCTTTCTGTAGGATTCTATATCGGGTGATTTTTATAGCATCTTGGTTCCACTTCATAGTTACTTCTATCTTTCGTGAAGCAACTTCTTGGGTTGGTCTTTTTTGATACTTTGTGTTGGTAAAGTACTTATTTTTATATTCTTAAGTCTGATTTCCTTCGCTTGCATCATTGATCATTCTTGTTTGTTCATAATTTATTTGCATTTTCTTTATCAATAGAGGAAAAAACAAATCAAAAAGAACACTTTTTGCTCTATAGCAAGGATTGTCTTTTTATTTTTCAAAGTAGTTAGAAGTTGTTTATGCTTTTCATCGTTGAAAAATAAACTAAAAACGTATAGTTGACTTTTAGGTTTACTCTACATATTATGTTTTGAAAGATAAGTTAGAAATTTGTGAAGATTTTACTTTCAATATGTACACTTTAATTCCAGTTGCAACCATCACGCACACATAAGCACTACCTTTTCAGTAATACAACCTTTAAAAAGAATCATTAATAAAATTTATTAGTAACTTTCTCATGTTACATAAAATCAACTAGTCCAGGCTAGGGTTTTGGAATACATCACTTTAAACTTTCCAAAACCATTCAAAATTCAAAATCGTAGTGAGACTATACTTTAGGTAAATCCATTGTTGTGGAGGTGTCCAGGAAGCTCTACTCAAACCAGAGTTAACCATGAGGTCGTCTGAGATTGGAGTGTTTGGGATACCCCCCCACTTTTATTTCGAGCATACACCAGATCCTTTTCGCGTACGTGGATCCATTAGTTCCTTGTGTACTCTTGTATTTCGAGCTTAATTACCCTACCCATGCATCTTGGTTGGACCTGCGAGTGTCCCCCTGGGCTCTTTCTGCAATTTTGGTATCCTTTAGTATCTCTTGACCTTTAGGGCTCTACAAAAGTGATGGTGGAAGGCTATTTCCACTGTACCTAGGACAGATGTGGGAGGAGGGAAGTTGGTGATTCAAATGCTTGCACCCAGAGACACTGTATTGTGGACCCTGGGTAACTGTTCTTCGCTACTCTATTGGTTAGTTCTGGGACCTAATCATCCCAGACTCTCCTTTGAGAGTATAATCTCTATTTGCTTGGTCTTAACTACTTTAGGAAAATTTTATAGTGGTGTTTTGTTTGTTCCTCATTATTGTAGTGGCCACTAGGTTTAACACTTAGTTTACATTTTTGTAGTGTGGAGAACTACCTTCTTCGTAGGTCACGAAGGTTGAGAAACCTTCCTCCACTCACAGTGGAGCCTCCATGGACACCTCAGTGGCACCGAACTGACTCTCGTGGTTCATTCGAACTCACAATTACAACTAAACCTCCTGGAGAGCCACATCTCGTTTATGAAATTCAACCGATTCAGGAAACTATTGAGGTTGAAGACTTGACTACTGAAGAGTTTGCAACACATTTCAACCCTCCATTAACTGGACCCAATGACCCTTTACTAGAAAGAGTTGTCTCTTTAGGCATACCTAAACTGAGTGTATATAGGTTCACACCTGGTTTTGTTATGCATAACACAGGGGATGGATCGGGAGTGCCCCGCATTCCCACTTTAGCTATTATACCAGGAGGTGTATCTCCTTCTCATGTGAACACATCCACACCGAGCTCACCGCAGTTCACTTCTGCTTTGAGCACTTCATTTATTTTCAATGTAGGTCTTCAGGTTTGTCCAATACTCAAAGTACGACGACATCTATGCCTTTTGGATCCTCCATTGGCCCATCCAGTATTCCTTTCTCAGGGATACCCTCGGTGTCTTTCACATCTCCTCCCTTTTTTAAGCAATCCAAATTAACCCTGCTTCTGCTCCATTTAATCAAGGATTTCCTTTCCTTGGAGGACAGATTCCTCCTTTAGCACCCTTCATAGGCTCAATGCATGCTTCGTCTACTGCATCTATGCTAGTTTATAACCCCTTCAGAGGTTTCAATGCACATTTTTCCAATGTTTAGACTTCTAATATGCCTGTAGGGAGTACTCCCTTTTCATTGTTTGGTGGAATGGGTAGTAATAGTTATACCAACCCTCCATTTTGAGGCACTTATACTCAGCCATAGTGGACGACACCACAAGGAAGTAATCGATTAGCCTTCTATTAGAGAAACTTTCAGAACATTTCTTCTTCACAACCAGTGGTTGGGGGAAACCCCAACCAACCTTATAGGATCCAGTTTTCAGGTGGTTCCCCTTACCAAAATCCTCCACATCATATGCCATCAGTGCGACCTCGATTTATGTTTTTGGAAACCTTGAACTTGCCATGCCTTTTGAAACTCATGAACGATATGGTACTTCATAACCCTACCTAGCCTCCGATCCCAACCAAGCTTCCTTCGGACATTCCAAATTTCAAAGGTAAGACTGGTGAAGATCCTAGAGATCATGTTACAACCTTTCATCTCTGGTGCTCCTCGAATTCGTTAAACGATGAATCAATTCAATTGAGGCTCTTTAAGAGAACCTTAATGAGTGTAGAAAATAAATAGTACATCGAATTGTCAGCTATAGCATATGATAACTTTTGGGATTTAGAAGCAGTATTTTTGAACCACTTCCAGCTTCCCATTTGGTATGATGTCGGCACAAACCTTCTGTCTACTTATAGACAAAATAAGGAAACTCGCCTTTCTGATCACATTTAGGAGTGGTGAAGACAAAAGTGGCTCACCAAGGCTGAGATTCCCCCAGAGTTCCTTTTGGAGTGGTATTTGAAATCACTGCTCCCTTATGTCTCTAAGGATGTTTCAACTTCTGGGGTAACATCTGAAGAGTAAGCAATCCTAAGGACCCGGTAGCTCGACTTAGTCTATGCTCAATCTGAGATTCTTTATGAGATCATACCTGAAGCACCGGGATCTAATATATATCTTGGTAAGCCAAAACTAAGACCTCATGTTGATGGCATTGTTGGTTTGGCCGACTCATCCGCACTGGAGACCTTAACAAAACAAGTGCATGCACTTTCTATGAAGCAATCAGTAGCGGAAGAAACTACAGTTGCAGCCTCCCCTTCACAATCCGAATATGTGCAGATGAACCAAAAGGGTCCTCGGTAACCCGAGAAGAAGGCAAAGAAAGGGGAGGTAAATCAAAATCACAAAAACACTGAGAATGCCGAGGGGGGAAAGAGAGACAAAAAGAAGGTCAAGTTTCCTTGCAATCTTTGTAAGGACGATCACCTCACTCACCAATGCCCTCTTATAGAAGAAGCCCAAAAGATGTTGAAAGAAAAGAAACCAGTTGTTCTGAAGGATCCTTTTCCCAAAGGACAAGGCTCAGCTTCTGGAAACTCTAATACTAGGGGAAATCATTGTGCTACATCAGTTGATCAATCATATATAAACATAGTTAACTCCAACACATTGTTGAAAACAAGAGCCAGTAATTATAACCCGTAAACGAAACAGAAAGATAAGGAGGTTCCTAAAACATTTGTTCTTGATCTCCACATCGAGAGGCCTACAAATTCTTTTTCGAAGATACCAAAGGGTGTCTACAAGCAGGATGAACAACCCTAATGTGTGGGATCCTCCCAACTACTCTATTGTGGAAGAATTAGCCCAAAAACCATGTGCCATGTCTTCACTGGAAGTCTTGAAAAGCTTCCCTTTGCAGCGGAATGCACTTCTGGAAGTAATAGGAAGTATGGACTCGTCAAGTATGCTAGCTAGATTTCATATGTCCAATATTAAACCCCGGTTTCCCTATCGCGTTTCCTTCCAAATTGAAGTAGTCCATGGTTTGATGGCTATTAGATGAACATTCGTAGCTGAAGGTGCATCGATGTGCATAATGTCTATATCCTGTTGGAAAACCTTGGGTTCTCTGGAGTTATCCCATTCCATCACACTACTTACCATGTTTGACGGAAAGTCTTGCCGTCTACATGGAGTCTAACCAACATTTGAGATTCAACTTGCCGGTAAGGTAGTGGTTGTGTAGGTTGAAGTTTTAGATTCTTCTCTCAACTACAACTTATTGTTGAGAAGTTGGATGTATGCGATGCAAACTATCCCATCATTCGTTTTCCGAGTACTCATGTTCCCACACGAAGGTAAGATCATTACAGTTGATCAACTTTCCTTCACTCAGAAGAACAACACAACTTCATCGGATTCTAATATCCCTTTGATTGATCAAGATCGACCGCCTAGTGAGAGCGTAGGATTAGGTATGTACTCGTCATTGATAGGAACACTTGACCTACTTGCTCTTGTATATTACACTGGTTCTATGATTACTAACGATACATTATCTTGGGAAGTTTTTATGATTAGTCGAAAGACTGATCCATGGGTTCTTCCGACTCAAAAAGAACTGAACGTGTCCCCATCCATTGCAGAAGTGGCATACCAAGCATCAAAAAATGATGCAATGGATCACATCTTGACTCTGTTAGTCTCTGCTGAGTCAAATTTTGATTATGCACCTACATGGACAGTAGACTCTACCCATTCTTTTGACTGTTTAGATATTTTTTTTACTTCCGACGAGGCTATCCTGGAATCCATGATTGGTCTGGATCATCCTTGGGAACATATGCATCACAGATCTTACTTTCTTCTAGATCTAGACAGGATTGAGAATGGTGAGTTTGCAATGAGACCAGGTGGGAATGTCGATTTGTCCATCACTCCTTCTACTAAAAAAACAATTTTTCCAGAAGGCAATATGGAAAATATTTCAAAGACTATAGCTATTGACATTTCCACCAAACCAAATGTTGTGGAAAACATCTTTATTGGAGAAAACGGTTCTCCATGGGAGATCAATTTGTATACCAAACTATTTAAAGAATTCCACGACGTTTTTTCCTGGTCTTACGAGGAGATTCCAGGCATCGACCCCACCATTGTGGAACACGTCATCAGGACCTATCCCAATGCAAAACCTGTACAACAGAAACTATGTCCATTCAATCCTATGAAAGATGCATCCATTAAGGATGAATTTGAGAAGCTCCTCAAGTCCAGTTTCATCTATCCTATCGACATGACGGAATGGGTATATAACCCAACCCCAGTTGACAAAAAGCAAGGAACCATACGTGTTTGTACGGAATTCAAGTACCTTAAAAAATCTTGTCCAAAGGATAGCTATCCCACACCATTCATTGATGCATGTGCAGGCCATGAAAAATTCTCTTTCATGGATGGTTTTTCGGGGGTGATGCACCTGAAACAATTAATTAACAAGAATACACGAAATAGAAGAATTGACAGAACTCAGAATCACTTTTATATTGATCACAGGCCACTTCGAGGGGGCAACCTCCTTTGAGCAAGCTCAATACAAATAACTTCACGATGCCTTCATAGGTCTCGACACACACTTATATACTAATTCTAGGCGCCAATACTATGGGTCAAAACCATGGGCCGTTATAAACTATGGATCAACAATACTACGAGCGACTTACAAAGCATATGCGCCAACAACAATAACACAAACTATTGATCAACAAATACTAAGGGACGACTTACAAAGCATATGCGTCCAACAACAACATACTAACAAAGTAAAGACATGGGTTCCTAACATCCCCTCCCCCTTAAAAAAAAGCTTTGTCCTCAAAGCTTTAGATGTGGAAATTGTTGTTGAATCTGAAGGAGTGGTTCCCATGCAGCATCCTCTGGTTGCATGCCGTGCCACTGAATTAAGACGTCTGTGATAGAGTGAGAGCGAAGCTGACGCGTGCGTCGATTGAGGATGGCCTCTGGATCCAAAAGGATGGATCCTTCATTATCCAGTTCGAGTAAAATCATTTGTCCACTGATGTTGGTGCCAAGAACTTTCTTCAGATAAGAGACATGAAAGACAGGATGAATGCAGGAAGAAGGAGGAAGTTCCAATTTATAAGCAACAGACCCAATCTTCTGAAGAATCTGATATGGCCCATAGAACTTTGAAGCGAGCTTATGACGCCCTTTGAGTTTCAAGGATGATTGTTTGTATGGCTGGAGACGAAGAAAAACCATATCGCTGACTTGAAAAGTGCGGTCAGAACGATGCTGATCAGCTTGTTGCTTCATGCGATTTCTTGCCATGTGAAGCTTGTCCCGCAAAATGCGAAGAATCTGATCGCGGTTTCGAAGGACCGTGTCAACTTCCTGAACCGGTGAACTGGTGGGGGTGTATGGAAGAAGAGCTGGAGGTGCCTAACCATAGACTGCTTCATATGGGGTCATTTTAGAGGCAGTGTGGTAAGAGGTATTGTACCACCATTCAGCGGGAGGGAGCCATTTTGCCCACTGATGTTGTTGTTCCGAGGTGAAGCAACGAAGATAAGTTTCCAAGCATTTATTGACAATTTCAGTCTGACCATCTGTTTGTGGGTGATACCCTGAACTCATCTTCAGTTTGGTGCCAGTGTGGCGAAATAGTTTTGTCCAAAAATGACTGGTGAAAGTCGCATCACGATCCGAGACAATGGAAGAAGGGATGCCATGAAGATGAAAGATCTGGTATAGGAAATTTGAGCGACGGAGGAGGCTGTATAGGGATGGTTGAGAGCACAAAAATGACTATATTTGGAGAGGTGATCAACCACAACGAGAATCACTGTCTTCCCGCCAGATTTAGGGAGACCTTCAATGAAATCCATAGAAATATCTATCCAAATCCGTGTAGGTATGGGCAAGGGTTCAAGCCATCCTGGAAGGAGTGTTGTTTCACCCTTATTGCGCTGGCAGGTATCACATTCGGCCACCATCTGTTGAATTGTCCTTTTCATGCCCTGCCAAAAGAAGTTACGCCATGCTCGTTCATACGTTTTGAGGAACCCAGAGTGCCCTGCTGATGGAGAAGCATGGAGTTCATAGAAGACATCCTGTTGAAGATCTGTGCTCTGGGGAAGCACCAGACGACCCTTGTATCGCAGAGAAGCACCATCCCAAGAGTAATGTGGTACAACAGAAGGGTTGTTGGTCAAGCGTTGGATGATTTGAGATAAGGAGGAGTCATTGACATAACCCTGTTGAACAGATTGCAACCAATTTGGAACAGGCATAGAAATAGCTGAAAGAGAACCTTGGGCATCAAATGTGCGAGAAAGAGCATCTGCCACAATATTGTCTTTACCCTTCTTGTAAGTGATCTCATAGTCATAACCCATGAGTTTGCTAACCCATTTCTGTTGTGCCGGGGAGGAGACATGCTCGTCCAAGAAATATTTCAAACTCTGGTGATCAGTCTTGATGCATAAATGATTACCTAATAGGTATGGGTACCACTTCTGAACTGCATGCAAAATAGCCATCATTTCCTTCTCATAGGTAGAGGCATCTAAATTCTTACCTGAAAGGGCATTGCTGGTGAACGCAATGGGGTGTTCATCTTGAAGGAGAACAACACCAAATCCATTGCCGCAAGCATCACTCTCAATAGTGAAGGGCTTGGAAAAATCAGGCATAGCTAGCACAGGTGTAGTACACATAGCTTGTTTTAGTTTTTCAAAAGCACACTGAGTAGCAGGTGTCCATGTGAAGGCATATTTTTTCAAGAGAGTAGTTAATGGAGCTGCAATCTTCCCATAATCCTTAACAAACTTGTGGTAGTATCCAGTCAACCCCAAAAAACCACGAAGGCTCTTGAGTGTCTGAGGATGCAGCCAATTGTTCATGGCATCGATTTTGGCAGGATCGACGCGAACCCCTTGTGCTGAGATGATGTGCCCGAGATACTCAAATTCCTTCTGTCCAAAAACACATTTAGACTGCTTGGCATGGAGATGATGGTCAGAGAAAAGTTGCATGACAAGATCCAAATGCTGGAGATGTTCATCCCATGTTTTACTGTAGATGAGGATATCATCAAAGAATACCAAAATGAATTTCCACAAGTAGGGTCGAAATATTTTATTCATTAAGGCCTGGAATGTGGAAGGAGCATTAGTGAGGCCAAAGGGCATGACCAAAAACTCATAATGGCCATCATGTGTGCGGAAAGTTGTTTTAGGGATATCATCCTCATGAACCCAAATTTGATGATACCCAGAACGAAGATCCAACTTGGAGAAAAAGTGAGCCCCATGAAGCTCATCAAGAAGCTCATCAACAACAGGAATTGGAAACTTATCCTTGATGGTGAGGTGATTAAGTGCTCGGAAGTCAATGCAGAGGCGCCATGACCCATCTTTTTTGCGGACAAGAATAACTGGAGAAGAAAAGGAACTAGTGCTTGGGTGAATAATACCTTGCTTCAATAAGTCCCGAACGAGCATTTCAATCTCCATTTTTTGGTGAAATGGGTAGCGATAGGGCTTGATGTTGGGAGGAACGCTGCCATGAAGAAGCTGAATACGATGGTCTTCTGGCCTGGAAGGTGGCAATCCCACTGGTTCAGCAAAGACACTTGTATATCGATCCAGAATTTGTTTTAGATCCAAAGGAGTAGTGGAGACTACTGATGGTTGCATCTGGATGGAATGGATCTGAGCGATGACACCATGTGAATTCTTCTTGAGGATTTTTTCCATGAGATGTGAACTGATGATGCTGAGAGAACCTGGTTGTAATTCTATCAATGTGTGTTTTTGTCCATTGAGGGAAAACTGCATCCAAAGTTCAGCAAAATCCCATAAGATAGGGCCAAGTGTGCGTAGCCATTGAGCGCCCAAAACCACATCACATCCGCCTAAGGGCAAGGCAAACATGTCAGAGTGCAAGGTATAATCTCCCATAGAGATACGCACATTTCGACACTTCCCTTTGCAAGGTAAGGTGCCCCCATTGGCAACCATGACTTCAAAGTTGGAGCAAGGATGGATCAAACAATCAGCTTGTTTGGTGATCCGAGGGTCAATTAAATTATGAGTGCTCCCAGAATCAATGAGTATTGTAAGAGGAAGCTTCTTGAAGTAACCCCTGACCCGCATTGTTTGGGGGGTGGTGATTCTAGCTAAAGCATGGAGAGATATCTCTGGCTGGTCATCCTGAGACGGAGGGTCAATAGGCGGTTCCTGAATGTCGACCAGAGCATCCAGTGTTTCTGGATCTTCGTCACCAATTTCAGAGGCAGGCGGAGACTCCACATCCAAGAGATAGAGCTTTTGCTAAACACATCTATGTCCCCGAGTGAATTTCTCATCACAATTATA
Source organism: Larix kaempferi (assembly GCA_027924585.1). Classification (NCBI taxonomy): domain Eukaryota; kingdom Viridiplantae; phylum Streptophyta; class Pinopsida; order Pinales; family Pinaceae; genus Larix; species Larix kaempferi. Next base: position 399,271 of record BSBM01001777.1, read on the forward strand.
GCAAAGCCCCTTTTCTCTGCGTGCTTGCATCTCTGTTTCAGACAAACGCTTGATAGGAGTCGGTCGAGGAGCCTGCGGTATAGGTGGTCGCTGAGAACCCATATTTCGGAAGGGAACAAAAGTGGGCTTGGAGCGTTGTTGGGCTGCAATCTTGTCTTCTGCCAACTTAGCCAACCCTAGTGCTTCCATCATTGTGTTGGGATAGAACATTTTGACCTTAGAGCAGATGGCATCCTTTAGACCACTGATAAAACAACTCCGATAAAAGTCATCAGACAATCCTTTGGTGTGGTTGGATAGATTTTCAAATTCAGTTTGATACTCTCTCACAGTTCCAGTTTGGCGAAGTTTAGTGAGGGCTCCTGTGAAGTCATCAAAAGCACTAGGACCAAATCGTTGCAAAAGGAGCTGGCAAAAGTCTGTCCATTTGGGCTCTGGATGAGCCTTGATGTACCAACGGTACCATTGAAGAGCTTCCTGTTCCAAATGAAAGGATGCTAACGGAACTTTGTTGACATCAAAAGTATTATGCAGACTGAAATACTGTTCTACACGATAGATCCATCCAATTGGATCGGTACCATTGAAGCGAGTAAAATCAAGCTTCAGACCATGGAAATTGTTGGAAGAAGAGAACCCATTGTCTGTTGAAGACTCGGACTGCCATTTGTTGTTCGTAGTTGAATGTTCAAGATGGAGACCGAGAAATTTTTCATCCAGATCCTGGAGTTTGGCTTGGATGGCTGCAAGTGCGTCCTCCATGGTTTTTGCTCCTGCACGGGTGACAACCATAACCAGGAATTTTTATTTTTTTATTTTTATTTATTTATTTATTTTTATTTTTTTCGGTTGACTGGGTAGGAAAACAAAAACAAAAGCTACTTTAGTAAAGGAAAATCTGGACTTGGGAAAAAATCAGAAGGGTAATTGGGGTTTGACTAGGTTTTGGACACTATTGGATAGACAGGGAAGCAAAAATGAGGATTTCTGAAGCAGGGTGCAAGAATGGGAAAATTTGGCAGAGGGGAACAAAGAAGTAGAATTCAGAAAGGAACTCTGTGGTAAAATTTGAAGGTGATTGGGTGAAATCTGAAGAAGTTATTGCAAACCCTAAAAATAAACAAATGTGGGATTTCGGGCTTTGGGAAGGGGAATTGGGGATAGGGTCCTCAGGACTGAAATATGCAGAATGGGATGACAGGGGTTCCCCAAAAATTTCAAGGGAAACGGAGTAAAAATAAGGGAGATATGGAGAAAAAACTGAATTTTTTTTTCCAGACTGGAGCGGCTACAGCTCGAAAGGGATCTGGAACAGCGCCGAATGGATTGAAAATGGATGAATCTGGAACGGCTTGCAAAATGGATCTGAAACGGTGCAACAGTGATCGGCAATAGTTCGTAGATATGGACCCCAGGTATGTGCGGCTTCCTAACAGTTCAGGGGTTTCACTCAGACACCAATGCTGTCTGACGGCTTGCGTATTGGGGTAGTACCCTCAGGTAAAACTGATAACCGCTTTGCCACAAACGACAACTCTTGGTTTACCTCACGGGTGGGAACTAGTCAATCAGGTAGGGGTCATTGCCCTTTTCGCTGGCAGGTCCTCTAAATGGGCCAGCTACTTCGGGGTTCCTGTGGTAATCCTCACAATGCATTTTAGGGCTTATGCCCAAGTACTTCCCACAGTTAAGCGGATAGGGATTATTCCCAAATCCGGACCTGCAACAGATGCGAAAAAAAATTTGGCAGAAATTTCACCCAGCGAGCCCAAGAAAGTGCTCTGATACCAGATGTGATGCACTTGCAACAATTAATTAACAAGAATACATGAAATAGTAGAATTGACAGAACTCATAATCACTTTTATATTGATCACAGGCCACTTCGAGGGGGCAACCTCCTTTGAGCAAGCTCAATACAAATAACTTCACGGTGCCTTCATAGGTCTCGACACACACTTATATACTAATTCTAGGCGCCAATACTATGGTTCAAAACCATGGGCCGTTAAAAATTATGGATCAACAATACTACGGGCGACTTACAAAGCATATGCGCCAACAAAAATATCACACACTATTGATCAACAAATACTACGGGACGACTTACAAAGCATATGCGTCCAACAACAACATACTAACAAAGTAAAGACATGGGTTCCTAACACGTCATCACGACCTATCCCAATGCAAAACCTGTACAACAGAAACTATGTCCATTCAATCCTATGAAAGATGCATCCATCAAGGATGAAGTTGAGAAGCTCCTAATGTCCGGTTTCATCTATCCTATCGACATGACGGAATGGGTATATAACCCAACCCCAGTTGACAAAAAGCAAGGAACCATACGTGTTTGTACGGAATTCAAGTACCTTAAAAAATCTTGTCCAAAGGATAGCTATCCCACACCATTCATTGATCATATCATTGATGCATGTGCAGGCCATGAAAAATTCTCTTTCATGGATGGTTTTTCAGGATACAATCAAATACAAATCAAACTCGAAGACCAACATAAAACAACTTTCATTTTTCTCTGGGGTACCTTTGCTTATCGGAAGATTCCATTCGGATTGAAAAATGTTGGAGCTACTTTCCAACGAGCCATGAATTTCACTTTCCACGATATCAAGCATGTAGTCAAACCCTATCTAGATGATCTCCTCGCGCGGTCTCGTAAGAGACGAGATCATGCTGATCATTTATGGATCGTGTTTGAATGATGCAGGTATTACAAGATATAGTTGAATCCTAATAAGTGTGTATTATGCATCGAGTCTGGATGTCTATTAGGTTTCATTGTGTCCAGTCGTCGCATCATGGTCGACCCTTTAAAAGTTGAGGCTATTTTCAAATTTCCTCTTCCTCATACCGTTAGACAACTTCAGAGCTTGCAGGGCATGTCTAAATTTCTACGACAGTTTATAATGAATTATTCCAATATCACCAAAGGATTCATGTGACTCCTCAAATAAAATACCCATTTTGTATGGGATGAGGCTGCACAAACCTCGGTGCCAGGAAAGTAGTAGGCATTGATGTAATATTGGATCGATAGTGCACCTACCCCTTATAATTTTCCCTTGAGGTTGACTCCCTCACCTCTTTGGGATAAGCCGGTGGTGAAATATATATCATATATTGTGATATAAAGCATCTCTCGTTGGAGATCAAACATCCCTTGATTGAAATCCCAGTAGTTGACGAGCATTTGTAGTAAGTGCGTTTGCGCACGCACACTTGTGGTTTAAAATTATTTAAGAAGAATGCATCTTCGTAGTGCATTCAAGGTAGGTGGATCCATCATAGCATCCCTACCCATGGCTTCACCTCTGTAACAGAGGCAGGTACCCGTGGGTATGCTTATGCTCAACGTGCACACTTTTCACGTAACTGCGAGTTTAGCATAGCTAGACTCGCGGGTGCGAAGCCCTAAATTTTAAACCCATATAAAAAATCAAAAACACCATTAAAAAATTAAATGAATAGACTGAATTGATAGACAAGGCTGAGGTAACTTACTTGGAGTTGACAGAAGTTGATTTCGTGTCCCAGATTAATCGCTATCGGCGGTTGAATTAAGGGGCTTTTTTGCTCCTTTGCTCCAATGAAATGACTTTGTGAGTTATGTTTTCATTTTGACACTACTTATAAAAATTATTTCAAATTTTTATCCACTTTCATATAGTTTCAAAATCCTTTTTTAACTTTATTTAATCCTAATGACTTTTTCAAAGTTGTTTTTTATTAGGTGGAGCTCTAAAAGCACTTTCTCACTATGGGTGACCATACAAAGGTTTGTTTTTCTTTTATTATGTCAGTTAAGTTCAACATATTAGATCTTTCTATTATTTTATATCATATTGAAATCTCGTTTGTTCATCTTTATATGTCATTTTCTACTAATCCGATGGTTTCCATGCTATCTATAGCCTTCCTATCAGTTGACATATCAAGGAACTTATACATTGTATATATTTTTACCTAATATTAAGTTCCATGTCCCATATAGAGTTCTTTCACACTCTTGTTAGACTCTTTAATTATAACAAGATATAAGTTTAGAGTTCTTTCATGCTCTTGTTCAGACTCGTTAAAGGACTTGAACAGTCATCCACTTAGATATAAGTTTACCCCTTTTCCATGTCTTTGTGTATTAGTTACAAAAAATGTATACTCTAGTCATAATTGGCTACAAGAGTTCTCTCTCGCATTGTTTTACACTTTTTCGAGTGAGGAGACTAACTTTACGAAAAAGGACCTTTAGGAGTCTTCTTTAGGGTTTTCAGACTCTCGAAATATGAAAACACCAACGAGCATTCACCAACTTGGGCTCGATGTGAAATCCATGAGTAGGTATAAGGAGTTATTTTTTAAGTTTTTCAGACTCCTTAAATATGAAAAAAATGGTGAGCATTAACCAACTCGGGCTCAATATTAAAATCCACGAGTGGGTGTATGGAGTTCTTGCTTAAGTTTTTCAGACTCCTTAAAATTGAAAACACAGGTGAGCATGAACAGATCCAAGCTCGATATTAAAATCCATGGATCAGTGTTATCAAGTACTAGTCTATCTCTTCTTCAAACTCATTAAAACAGGAAGAAGGTCTTGAGTTTCCCTACCATGGAATCATTAAACTAAACATGGTTGGACTTATATCAAGGATTATTTTGTTCCCTCTTCGAGCTTGTTTTCAAAAATGAAGAAGGACTAATGATTTTTATTTATTGGACTCATTAAAACTAACAAGAAGGATATTATCGAGCTTTCTTTTCCACCTTTTCATGCCCGTTAAAATCAAGAAAATGCATTCTTTAAAAAAGAGAAAAGGGAAGGTAAGAACATCAATTATCTTTCAATTTAATGGCAGCAAGTCACTCATGTACTTGAACAAAGCACCTTTTTGAGTCTATCAAACAAGTTGGGTTCTAGTTTTGGCCTTAGGATAAAGCCTGATCTCAGAGTTTTTTACTCCTCTGATTGGTTACTCTTCCAATCATATGGAGAATCTGTTAATGTCTCCTACATTGTAGATTTATATCATGGTCCATTTGTATTAAAAGATTCCTAAGTCACTCTTGTGTCGTGCTCACTGTTCAAGGAAACAACCTGTGTCGGACATTATGCAGTTTTCTTAACCTCATATGTCGGCCATTCCTTGGTGTCAATATGTTTCGTCATGTATTCAGTCCTACTCCATATCAGATCAACCTTTTGATCGTATATCATGTTGGATGATGGAGGATCCTTTAAGTCCTCCTTTCCAACAGACTTGTTCCCATCGAATTCAACTTATCTTGCTCTGGGAATCAAGTTTAGAGATTTTGGTAGTAACTTGGGGATTGTAGTCACCAGTGGAAATTTCCCTCGCTATTGAGTAGTGGGAATACATCAATATCTCTTACTCGATGGATTCTTCAAGTGTTTGACTTCAAGAACCCTTATTCACACTTGTTAGAATGTACTAGGTACCTTGGGCCCCATTTTCATTATTGGTGGGTGACTCTTGTATTTGTTAACGGTCCACATCAATGGTCGGTAATCAAATAGTGTCCTTCATGTCCGAAATCAACTCCTTTATTCACATGATTAGGATTCGTACCTTGAGACGATTCAAATGAAGACCTTGGGCCTATAATAGAATCATCATATTTTGTTATTTCGCAAGATGCACAAGACTGAGCCACACCCATTTTTGGCTCTTGATGAGACATAGATCCAGTTTGTTATTATGGCTATGATCTCATGTTTTTGACATGGATCCACGCTTGTATTTCAATGGCCATGCTATATACATATCTCTGTTATGTATCAGAGGTCATGTTATACCATTCTTAACATCTCTTTAAATCAAGATTTTAATCAGTGGTTGAACTTGTTATGTTTCAGGTAACGTTGGTGATCTCATCTTATGGTTTCCTAGCTCCTCCTCTTCATTGGATTGTAATGTATTTAAGCCATCATTTCCCTCTGATCTCATACATTAGGGGACATCTATTATCAGTCAAAATAACACTTATTTTTCCATGACCACACTGCTCTGTCGGTCACACAAAAGGACTCTATGGATGGAAGAGCTTGCTTGACCTTACATGAATGAGATCCGAGCCTTGCAATCCTTTCCTCAAAACATATTGTTTCTTCCTACTTCAGTGCATAACTGCGACTCTTATGCTTTCCAACATGCGGGTGTCTATACTAAAAACCCGTGGGTATGACTTGAAAAGATGCACCCGCTAGCAGAAAGTAGGGATAGATGTAAGTCACTCGCTAGTTTCCCTATATCATACTCGCGGGTGTCTTAAGAAAACTCTAAAAAAATATAAAAATACTAACTAAGGATTAGTTTTGGGAGTTATTCCAACTTCCTCAACTTCCTTTTCCAACCACCCTTCAAGCTTATCCTCCTCCTATTTCTATAAATACAAGAGGAAGGCCTTGGATAAAGGGAACCTATCTTTGGTAATGTCATGCTGGAGGAATTCTAACTCAAGAGAGAAGAGCAGGAACTCAGGTTCTGGTTACGACGGTGCTTGTTGCAGTAAGGTATAATTGATGTACTTGTTATTGCATTAATAAAGATAATATATTCTTCTTTTCCCAACATAATATGTTCTTATATGTTGTACATTTGATTACAACTTGGTGTTTCATGCTATTTGTAAATGTCAATCTGTTTATTTGTGATCAAACTGGTTTGAGGAAGGTCTAGGGTTGTTTTGCAGGTCGTTACATTGAGGAGCAAAGGAGGAGAAAGCTTGGATCGACCTTCCGAATAAGGTGCACTTCTTTCTAACTCCAACTTATTTGCTTAAAATATATGTATATGCATAACGTTATATATATGGTTTTTCATATCAGTACGTTGGTAATCTCTCCCCTGCTATAAGAAAATTTCCCTAACAACAATAGTGTCAATGTTACTTTGGTAGGCCAACTCTACATGGTACAAGAGACAGTTTCAACTAGTGCAGTTTCCTTGATCTTGAAAAAGTAGTGTCGAAATGTAATATCTTATACCAAGATCCAAGTGTTCCTATTGCAAGAAAGGAAACCACCCAGACAGATCTTGCATGCAGAAGAAGATAGATCAGATGACCAATATTCTTTAAGAACATAACATTTCTGTCCCAGAAGGTGAAAGAGAGACTGATTCTGGAAGTGATTCTGATGGTCATGAGAGATTCTATGCACTAAAGGCTGGATTTTCAAAATCACAAGCCCTCCTCGTAGATTCTGGATCCTCCAAGCACATGATCTCCTTCAGAGAATCATTTTCTTCTCTAGATCTCAAAGATGGTCTGATTATTCACATGGGATACAAATCTCAAATCTCTATTGAAGGGAAGGGAACCATACATATGGAGCATGGGAAGTTTAAAAATGTTCTATTTGTGCCTTCTTTGTCAGCAAATTTATTGTCTGTATATCAGATGACTCACACAGGTTCACCGAAGAAAATGGTCTTTGGTCCTGACATAGTTGATATTGCAGAGATCTCTACTGGGAATATTATATCGAAAGGGTTTGAAAACCATGCCTCCAAGTCATATGAATTCTCCCATTTTTTTCCATACTCTATACATACCCCATTAGAATCTGATTAAGATCAGAATGATATCTCTTTGAATGAAGATGAGGATCAAGCTCTTGATGTTGAGAATAAAGTTCAAGGAGATTCAGATTCATATTCAGATCCAACACATGCTCCCAATCCATAGCCAAGGCCAATACAGGCTCACAAAGTCCTTATAACGGCTAGGAAACAGTTGGGGATCCATCTGAACATAGAACCACTAGATCTCAGTATCATGCAAAACTTTCACTATGTCATGCAGATCCACTTCTCGCAGAGAGGTGCTACATGATGGTGGGGTTTGATCCACAATCTCTTGGAGAGACTCTCCATGGGAGATCTATAACCAAGAAACAATCTCGGTTGTATTACAAAAGGTACTCAAAGGTTCATTATTTGTACCACAATGAGCCATTCGCTCCAATAGCATGAAGGGTTCCTGAAAGACTTGTTTTGGCAAATACAACTTATACACAATGGGAGGTACATCAGAGGAGAAGATCCAGATCCAGTTCTAGATCTAGATCCAAATCTAGCACTTGCACTGCTATCAAGCATATGAGCATCTTGCTAATATTTTTTCAAAGGCTTTCACTGATCAAATTCGTTTCCTTCTTTGCTTAGTATGAAGGTTCTTTGAGTTCCCTACTATTGTTCTTTTGAGGGGGAGCTATTTTTCCCATGAGGTTTTTCCCCGTTTCGTTGGTTCATGGATAGTTCTTTATTTTTTATCATTTATTTGATTGTATGGGTGACCTTGGACTCAGTAACTAGGGCCCAGGATGAAAAAGTATGGATTAAGGAGGGTTTTAGGATATTTTAATACTCCATCATTGTCCTACCTAGCATTATTTAATTTTCCTAGAAGTTGATGCTGTCATTTCCCCCGTAGTGGTGTGCATATGTCATCCAGGATCCATCTACCAACTTCTGAGCTTTAGATGCATCATTTTAGGACCACTTCAGTCAGTTCCCTATTTTATAGGAACCCGCTGAGTGTTCTAGTGCAGTCCACCTGAGTTAGCTGACTCTTATGGGGGGTTAGAGCTCTGGATGCCACTGATTGTGGCCTCATGCACCCATTTATCATTGAAATGCATGAAAAACTCACTATTGCACCCTCCTTAGTCAGTTAACTGATTGTGACTTCATTTAGCTGAGTTTAGGTTCAGTTCAGTTGAGTTTGAGTCTTCTAGAGCACTCTAGTGGTGATAATCCCTATGCTAGACCAAATGAGGTTCGAATTATCCCGTTTGATTCGAATTCTCTCCATTGTAACATCATTGTTCATTATATTGATTATTGGATCATGTGACATTATTCTACTCCTATCTGAGTTCTACTGCATAATTATTCTTTTGCTTTTTTTACTGTAGTTTTCACTCTTATTCAACTTTTCTTCTCATTCTTTCTTTGTGAGGTATCCTCAGCTCTTAGATCTGCCATGAATTAGAATTTCACAGGATTATATACACATTCATAGACCCACATACTCCATATTATAACAACGTCATAATCTGAATGAATGAAAAAAAGAAGAACAATTTCAGAGCTATTGACAAATAAAGATTAAGAGTCATTAATCCAGGAAATAAATAATTATGCAGCGCATAAATGTTTCTACTTTCAAAAAGAAAATTAGCAGTAAAGTAAATAAGAGGCACATTGTACTCATATGCAAATGATCTCTGAACAATCATATATATATCACTGTATTCAAAACTTACAAGTCCTTCACCATCTCTTGTCAGGCTATTGAAAAACTCGAACTCCCTTTCTTTCTTTTGTTTTCCTATATATAGCCTTCTCTTGATTCCATCTTTAGGGATTCATAATTTCAATTCATAACTAATAACAATATTTTAAAACAAAACTAACCATTTCAAAATCTTTAAAAATGTGTTAACTACTAGATAACGACTGTAAACTAAACTTGATCACATATGATAAGTATTTACAAACATATAAGATAAATGCAAATATGAGATTTTACAAAACTTAGAAAATTATAAAGATAATTATATATGGTTCCTATAGGAGAAGAAACTTGTCTCGATTAGTTGGAAATTCCACTTTTGATCCTGTTTGCATCAAGGTCACATTCATTTGGATTCAATTCCTTAGTTCTGGGGGGATTCAACTCCTCAACTCTGAAGTGTATCTTGTAGAACATGAGTTCCCAGTTCACTCAAGATTCATTATTTATCGTTATCTGCGTGGTGCTTCTTTCTTTCAAGCAAAAATTATTTCTTCTAGTATTTATTTTTCCTGGGGAGTTTTCAATTATTTCTGTTTAATCCTTGTGAGAATTTACACAATTTATTATACCTGATGAGCAATTTATTCCACTCTTTATTGGTTTTATTGAACTTGTCTTGTACCTATTTGTTCTCTAACTACAACTCCTTAACCAAACATTTAGAATCGTTCGATTTATTTCCGATTTTTTGATTAATTCGACATTCTTCACTTTCAGGTTGTGGTGATATTTCACCTTCTGGTTTTTCCACTTGAGAAGTAGAAATTTATATCCCTATTTTAGCAACATCATTAAATTCTCCATGTTGTATTTCTTGTTCTTCCTCAGAAGTCATTGGCATACAGGGATGATCCATAGGTGAACAAGGAATTGCATTTATGGTCTTTTCCAGATTGGTTAACAATTCAACTACTTTCTTCTCAGCCTCCATGGATGAATATGATTCTTCATTAACAAATTCTTGAAATTCCTGGAACTTCCCACCTATTTTTTATTTTGCAAGTTTAGGTTCTTCCATAAATTCAATTACTCCTTTCCCCTTATTAATCCTAATACTGATTCTAGTATGCATAGGTTTTGAAACTAAAGTTTTAACCCTTGGTTTCTTTGACTTTTCTAATTTTTGATTTGGCAGACTTTCGATGTCAATAACTTTGTTTTCTTTTATGGAAGGATAAAAAATACCCCTAGAATTAAGCCTAAACTTATTCATGGCACTTGTGTGTGGTCCTCTGAGAGGATAACACTTCATGGCCTCTGGTTTCCTCTTTCGAATCTTAGTTCCCCCTTAATTATTTGAGGGAGAATTAATTTGCTCTCTTTTCTGTAACCTGGTAGATTCAGAGTTTAGCGGTGGTCTCATACCCCCCCTCATCTGTGGTTTCATTTTTTATCTTCCCTTTTAATACTCTATTCTAGAAATGTATCAACCATTTCAAAATTTACAAGTCTCAGAAGTTCTCAAACTGGTAGAAATATTGCGAATACCCCTCTATGAGGAATTATCTTCTAGGGTTTCTAATTCAAAGTAAAAAATGAAATGGTCCCAGTTCCTATCAAATTTATTTAATTCTTGAACTATTAGCAATTTAATTAGGGCCTGATGAAATATACTATGCTTACTACACATAAAGTTTCTATCCCTAGTCGCCATCTTTGTGAGACTCTTAAGAAAATAAAAGGGTAAATTAATTTTTTGAGATGTCATCCATATGAAAGAGTAAACACATATGGTATAGATGAACAATAACATACCTTCATTCCCATGTAATGTATCTCTAAACAATATTCAAGAGATCGTTGTTCTACGGTTTTAATTGAGCTCATGGGATACCCTTATGCTAGTCTAGAACTCAATGCTTGTCTTGGAGGAATTGGTTGCATTGTGGAATATCTACAACATCCATATTAAACCATTGTTCACCTTCGCATGGGAGCTCAATTTCTATGGTGATGGATTTTTCCAAGATATGAAATGTTAAATAACCAACTGTAAAAATTTTCCCATTGAATCCCTCTATGAATGCTTTGGAAACCTCTGTGTGATTCCCTTGTAGCTTCTCATAGTAGAGAAACCAACTAGCATTTTTAAATTTAACACCAAATTATATATAAGCTTCAAGTATTTCAGCCACTACTGGCTCATATCTCACAACATGTTCGATTCTATGTGAAGGTATGGTTGCTTTGTTCAGCTACTGCAAAGAACTAAACTAAATTACTAAGCATGGCCCTCCACTTTCACAAACCAGCTAACAATATCTCGGAAGGGGATTTTGTTAATAATATTACTTCTGCTAACTACACTTATAATAATGAAAGATTATGGAAGAACTCTTCAAACCAATTGATAGGAATTCAAAACTATTGCATGGACCTGGATCCATGATTCTCCATTTTGATTTCACTTATCTCGATTGCTAGTCTTCAAGAGATTGACATGATATAAGGTGTTTCCCATAATAATTATTCTGACATCACATGTTTTTTCCATAGCACGACTGGGCAGTTTGGTAGCGGCCATAGTTTGTTAGTGTGGGCTTCTTTGCAATTTCATAGCGCAAGGAGCTTTTAGTTTTATTCCATTTTCATACTTAGCTTCCTCAAAGTAAGGCTACTTGATCAGCAAACATTCTTGCAAAAAATAACCCAACATAACATATGAAATGTGCCTTCTTATTACTTTAGCAACTAACAATCAAAATTTGAAATCAAAGAATATGAGCAACACAATATCATATGATAAAGTTAAAATGACAAAAGATTACCTGGGATAAATCAAACCTTAAGATAACCCTGAAAAGAGAAAAGATTGAATTTGGAGTTTTTAAGGTCAAAAGGTAGGCAATCTTAAGTGCATACTTAGGTACTAACATCGGCTCGTATTGGCGATAACATTTCCCTTTGAAGTGCTTAGAACTCACAGATCAGTGTCTTCTCTATTTTGGTAATTGTACTTTGGTAATCTCTATTGCTTCTAAAATTCAATTACAACAAAACTTTGCAAACTGTGTACCAGTGCCTTCATTGGGTGTTGGAGTCTTATTGAGTGATTAACTAACTACTTGTATTTACAATGATTATAGGCTATTATCAGCCTCATCAAGTGAAAAAATAGTTTAGAGAATTCCCATTGAATGGGCCTTTAGTAATAGTATCTCCATCAATATTTTCAAGAATGAATGTGTTATTATGAAACACTTCAGAAATTTCAAATGGTCCAAACCACAAATTATCAAACATACCATGCTTAGACCGTTCCTCTCTTCGAGCATGCCATCTTAAAACTAAATCACCCAAGGAAAAAGTATCTTCTTTTGTTCTCTTATCAAAAAACTCTTTAACTTTATCATGATGTTTATGATTTTTTTCCATCAATGTCTCTCTGAGTTGTTCAGCTTCAATCATTTGAAATATTCTTCATTGGATTGCATTAGGTTCCTCATTTTATTCCTGTAAAAACTTTAACACAAGAATCATATCTGAATAGGAATGATTACTTCAGTCCCATACCCGAGTTGAAAAGGTGACATGCCAATCAAATTTTTAGTACTAATTCTATCTTCCCACAATGCATGCTTAAGTATTTTATCCCATGTCCTTTTGTTTTATGACAACATTTTTTTAATACTATTGATAAGATTTTTGTTGGTAGATTTGGTAAGGTCATTTCCCTGTGGATAATAGGGTGTATATTGCTTAAGGATAACATTATACTTTTCACAAAACTAAACCATATAAACAGACTTAAAGGCAGGGGCGTTGTTAGTTAATAATTTGTGTGGACATCCAAATCATGAAAAAATATGTTCTTCTAGGAAATTGATAATTACCTTATCAGTTTCTTCCTTGTTGGAATAGATTCTACCCATTTTGTAAAAAAATATGTTGCCGTCAAAATCCATCTATGATATCCATTAGATGGAGGATGAATTTTGCGAATAAAATATAAACCCCACTCTTGAAAAGGAGCACCAACCAGAATAGGTTGTAATGGTAATGGTAATAGATTTTATTTCCCTGCAAATTTTTTACACTCTTCATGAGCTACGACTTTAGCAAATATGTCAGAAAATAAGGATGGCCAATAGTATCCAGCTCTCAAAATCGTGTACGTTGTTGTCTCAATAGCGGTGTCCTCCACAAACACCACTATGAAAATATGTTATAATCAAATCAACTTCACCTTGATCTATGCATCTTAATAATATACATCCTAGATCTTTCTAGAACAAAGTTGTGTCAACAAGTGACAATATTTATGAGCTTTCAACTTCGAAGATCTATTTTTTTTCTTATCAAGATCAACTGGACATTGAAATTTCAACAAGTAAAATACAATATATTTGTACTAGATTGACTCAGATTATTTATCGACTACCAGTTAGCTCCCATAATTCTCTCATGCTTGGTCAACAATACACTGATTCAAAACTAGATTTAAGCCCAATGCATTGCAATTTGGATCAGGAAGCAATCTATCCAAACCTTGACCGTTTATCAATTTGGCTGGTTTGATTTCAATGTCTTATTCGAGTAATCTAGCTATCCACTTACCCATTTTACCTTCATTGTCAGGATGAATCGATATATCTTTCACAACACTACTTGGGACATAGGAAACTATCTTCGATTGAAGAATGTACGGTCTAAAATATTTTAAGGGTTTTGTTAGAGCATAAGCATGTTTCTCCAAAATATTATACTTCAATTCTGCATCTCTCATAACTTTACTGAAAAAGGAAATAGGTTGTTCATATCCATCTTCATTTTTTTGCAATAACACTGTAGAAATAGTATCCTCCAAAGAAAAATAAAATCTCTGAAATTCTTTTGAATAATATGGACTAACAAGTGTTGGAGCCTCAGTTAAATCATGTTTAATTTTTTCAAAAGAATCCTTAGCTTCTTTAGTCCATTTAACTTCAGTGTCTTTATTTAACATAAATGTAATGTGCTTAATAATCTCAGGGAAATTGGACACAAACCTTCTAAGGAGCTTAATCTTACCAAGAAAATATTGAATTCCTTTTTTATTCCTAGGAAGATCAATTTTCAAAATTGTTGCTAGCCTGTCTGGATCAATTTTGATTCCTTTCTGAGAGATAATATGCCCAATAAATCTTCCCTCCATCATTGAAAATTTTGTATTTTGGGGATTTAAAGAGAGACCATGCTTCATGCATTTCAAAAAGGTTTTCATGAGATGCCTAAGGTTCTCTTCTTCCGATATGGAAAAGAAAATGACCTACCCCAAATAAATAACAATGAACTTTCCATTTTTTCCTATGAAATATATACCCATAGATCTTTGAAACATTGCCCCGACATTCATTATACAAAAAGACATTATGTCACACATGAATGTTCCCTAGGGGGTTACAAAGGAAGTATTCTCCTTATCTTGTGCATGAACATCAATCTGATTATAACCTGAGAACCTGCCAATCATAGAAATTTGATGTGCTCCAACTACCCTTTGTAAAATTTGATCCATCTTTGGTAAAGGGTAATTATCCTTTAAGGAACTTCTGTATAAATTCGGAAAATCAACAGAGAGTGTGATTTATCCATTTTTCTTCCTCACGTGCACTAAATTAGACACCCAAGTAGAAAACCTAAAAGGAACGATAATCTTTGCATCAAGCACCTTTTCAATTCTTTTTCAATGACTGGTAATAACATTGGGTTCACTTGTCTTAATTTATGCCTTAATGGTTTTGTAGCATATTTTAAAGGTATCTTATGCTAGACAATACTTGTATCAAAAGTATTTAAATATTCATAAGACCATCCAAATACATCCACAAATTCCTTCATTAACTTTGCAAGCCTCTTATGTTGTTCGTTTGACAAAGCTTTTGATAATTTAATCATTTGGGGGTCAGATTTTGTACCAATATTGCAATATACAATATTTTCTCCTATAGATTGAGCCAAAGGATTGCGTAGTGTATCATGATTATCAAACAACATGTCAAGTGGGACCAAACCTTTAGGTATAAAATTACCATTGATCTCGATGACATCATGACCAACAACTTTATTAGAATAAACTGAATTCTTTAACTCTTCAATTTCCTCTTCTTGATCAATTAAAGATCCAAAAACTCACCATTTGACTGTTAAAATCTGTTAATTTCAAAATAATCTTTAAATTCTTGCCAATTTTTAACATTATCTAGGACTAAAGGTCTATGTTTGACTTCCACGACATATTTGAGATGAGGCTTAGTTGGCACCCTGAAGCAACTAGCATCCAACGGTAAGGAGTCTGCAGTTTCATTGCAATTCCTAGGAATGAAAGAAATATTGAAAGTTGAAAAAAAATTCAATCAAGTCCCAAACTTCATTCCGATAAACCTTAAGAATTTTCTATTTAACCTAATATATTTTCCTAACTTGTTGAACTATCAATTTTGAATCTCCATATACTACCAACTACTATATATTCATGTCTTTAGCAACTCTTAAACCCAAAACTAATGCTTCATATTCAGCTATATTATTGGTAGTTGCAAAATTGAGTTTATACATCAGAGTAATTATCTCATGAATAGGGAAAATGAGAAGAATACATGCTGCAGAACCCTCTCTAGAAGATGCTCTGTCAAAATACATTCTCCAAGTTATGTGGAATTCCTTTTTGGGACCTCCTTTTCAACCTGAACTGAATCTTAAAACTGATCATCCAACTGTAAAAAACATGAATCAATACTGCATACAAAGAGTGATTGGATGGGTTTTTATGATCACTAGAAATATATGCCAATTGGATTTCTCTATATAACTACCTAGTATCACCGCCATACACAAAAAATGTGGCATAAGAATAATCCATTTGTAATGTTCCTCCCATTTTCATGGTGCAAGATCTACACAACAACATCCCATTCTTTGGGGGAATATAAACCACTAACACATCCAACATAATTCTTTTCATGGGGAGTTGGGCCAAACTGAGTATGAAATATTTAATCCCCAAACATTTAACAACTCTTGATTCAAAGGAATAAAGGTCATGGAAGGGTATGGTGATATTTAAATCATGTTCTTCCATTACTACTTTTGGCATTATATTTTGGGATGCTCCAGAGTCTAGAAGACAATTATGTAACATCTTATCATGGACAAGCATTGTAACATAGAAAGGAGGAGGAAGACATGCTTTTTCATCTAATTGAGAGCCAAAAACAATGGTTGGAATTTTATCTTGGAGGTTCGCCACATTAAATGAAGGAAGATCTGTAGGAGCTTATAAAACCTTTAAAATAGACTCTTTGAAAGATTGTTTTTTTACTAGATCGGTCAAAGGAATAGGAATCCTAATTTTGTTAATCTCCTACTCAAAATTAAAATAATTGGATATCTTTTCATTATCCCTTATTTTTTGATTATTTCTTTTATTATGCAGTTGATCATGTTTATTTTCGACTTCCTTACCTGATGATTGCTTGACTGATGTTGCATCCTTTTTCTCAGGTGTTTGAAAACTTGGCTTTTTCCCTTATCTAAGATCATATTTTCGTTGTTGTTTTAATTGAGATGCATTTTTGGAATGAGGATATTCCTGAATTTGATTTGTCATCAAATAGTCTTCATATTCCTCCTATGTGAGAAAATTCATGGATTGATATTAATCAAGAAGATAAGCCTATGGATCTAGTTCTTCTCCTTCTACACCACCAAATTCATTGATTTCATCATCTACAACATTTTGTAATGAGGGCTGAATTTTTTATCTTCATTTTCTCTTCTATCCCTCTGAATAAACTGTAGATTAAAAGGTCGATGAAAGGGTTTCTATCAGGAAATCCTTATACAGGTATGTTTTGAGATTTACTATCGATATCCAGTTTGAGTAGCTTTGAATTTAAATCCTTGATCATTTTTGTCATCTCATCAATTTTCTTATCCCAAGACTTCAAATCTGATATTGAAGGTTCAATCTCCCTTTTCTATTTCCTTTTGTCATTTTCCTTATAGTGTGGCTTCGATATTAACCTGTTAACTACTAAGATGTTAGATTGTACTTCTAGATTAGTTTCTTTCATATTTGCAAGATTTGTAGCCCTTCTTTCTCTGAATAATAAAGGCAAATCTAGATCAAATGTATTTGCAAAATTAAGCTTAGCTAAAGTCTCAGTGGGTTTAATCTCAGTTGGTATTTTACCATACACCTCGTTGAATCTGTTGTTGAAGTCCTCCATTAACTCATTAGGTTTCCTTTTTAATTCTCCAAATTCTATGATATAATAGAGATAATCCTTTTATCCCCCCATTGTCTTAGAAAAGTTTATCGTAATGCCTCAATTCCATTTATTGAGTTAGCAGGCAGATCCCTAAACCACTTCCTAACTTTTCCATCTAAACTTTGCACAAAAAGTCTCATCTAAACATCTTCATTTTCAATATTTTGATTTTTAGCGTAGCTATAATAAGCATTCATGTGTTCTTTAGTAGTAATTTCTCTGTGCCCACTAAATCTAGGAAGATAATTCAGGTAATCACCACTAGGCAAAGGATTTAATGGTAGAGGTAGTGATAAAGGGACATACATGGTTGCCACAATTGTATCCATCCTATTAGGATTTTGTTGATCCATTGGAGGGGATAAAGATTGAAATTTGAACCAAATAGAAATGCGTTGATTGGTAGGAGGTATATATGGTGTCAAACCAGGTTTCAAAGTTTGAAGAAAATATAATTTTTCAAACTTCAACTCCTCCTTTACTTCTTTTGAGGATATAGGTTTTGAAAATACTTTAAATTCAATAATCTCAAATCTGTGTTCAAACAATTGAAAATTAGGAAGGCATATTAATGAAACCAACTTTTTATCTTATTCTACTGGAAAATACAAACCAATATCATGAGCTAAATTGTCTTTTTCTGAAGAAATTGGAATATTTTTAGATGTATTTGAAGATGGAAACTCAAGTCTCTGTCTAGATCTAGGTTCTTTCAGAATGTTTTTAGAGTCAAACTGAGTTGTAAAAAGAGGATATGATGGTTTTCCTAGAGTTCTGGTCCTTCTAGAAGCCATAATTATCCAGTCAAATTTCCAAGTCCAAATGCAATCTTTAACTTTGTTTGATTTTTTCCACCTCAAAACCATATCTAATCATAAAACCTTAACTAGGGAACATAACTTCACTACTTCACTCCCCAACAACGGTGCCAGAAAATGTTGTCCCTAAGGTCTACATTGGACTACTACATGGAAAAGCTAGGGAATTAAACTACAAATTAGATTTAGGAATAAATTTAGTTTTAAGTGGTTGAATATTCTATTAGACTTTCAAAGCTTGGATGAGAATATTGAAAGAAAGTAGTAACATATCATGAATTTAGTGGCTTTGCAAACACTATTTATAGAGGCTTGATACATAATTCACCATCAAAATTTGAAAACATAAAGGATGATATACACATTCATATACCCACAAAATCCATATTATAACAACGTCATAATCTGAATGAATGAGAAAAAGCAGAACAATTTCACAACTAATGACAAATAAATCTTAACGGTAATTAATACAGGAAATAAATAATTATGTAGCACATAAATGTTTCTACTTTCAAACATAAAATTAGCAGTAAAGTAAATAAGATGCACACTGTACTCATATGCAATTGATTGTTGATGTATATGTAACCTCGGAATGTATTTCACATATATGTATATTGTATTCCTATAGAGATGTTATTATTCCTCTATACGGAAGTGTCGTCATTTATATTGTAAGTGTTGTAACTTATACTTGATGGGTTATTAGACTACCTTGTTGGGGTCGGCCCTGTATAAGTCATGTGGGTCGAAGGGTTATTAGACCACCCTATTGGGTGTCGGCCCAGTCAGCATTATGTTATGTGGTTAAGTTAAGGCCGACATAGTAAAGGTTATTAGGCAAGTCAAGTCAAGTTTAAATAGAGTGCGGGAGGCACTCTATTTCATCATTCTATTCTCACACACACTCTTTAGAGTGTGGCACACTTGTGGAGGAGGAGAAGCTTCTGCTAGGAGATGTCTATCTCTTATGCTTGGGTTGTATCATTGCTCTATCTATCTCTGAGGAAGTTATTGGGGTTTTTCACCTTTATGGTTTTCCCCAAGTAAACTCTGTGTCTCTTGTGTGCTTGCATTATTGTGTCCATGATTGATATGCTGTAGATATGTTGTACATGTTGTTCTCTCAGTTAAGATCCCAGATCACATTGAAGTAAATTCTGAAAAATTAACATGGTATCAGATCTAGCCTGAAAGAAAGCATGGTATGGCATGTATGACACTTGTTGCACTTGTCATGCTTGGGATTGATATAGCAAAATCCAGTCATTGTAGCACTTTCGCTATAAATACATTTTGGAAAAAATTTCGGATCTGAAACTTCTACAGGTCAAATATCAGATCCCAATGTACCTTCTGTACAAAGGAAAACTTCTAATTCATTGTACTTTGTGTTTTATGATCTGTACAATATAGGGTTTCTGCCTCTTCCAGATATGAGTCATAAATAGGTGACCTTGAAAAAAAGATCATAACTTGGGCTAGGAAGATCCAAATGAAATTATGTGAAAAGTTACAGGTAGTGAACGGACTGTACTTTCTCAGGTAACGTTTTTAGAGGCAGAAATGGAACCAGTGACACGTGGCACGCCGTACAAGTTCGCTCTTCTGTTTTATCCCATAAACAGGTCATGTTGCGACACTTGGAATAAATCCCTCTCATAGAATCCATTTGAGGTAATAACTATGGGGTTGGAAATATGATAGGTCAGGCTATCACAGGAAAAATGTTCAGACCCTTTGGATTGAAAAGTTCGGAGTTAGACCAGAAACAATTAGGTACATGTTTATGTCAAAACATAATTATTTTTTAGGACCTTCATTCATGGCTTTCAGAATTTAAGGTTTTGGAGAAAGTTGGAATTTTTGTAATAAGAGACTACAGCTGAATGCTACTAATCAAAATAGAAATTTAGAGACCAAGATCAGAATTTTTGGTTGGGCAGAAGGCCAGGCTTGATCATACCCTAGTTCGGGACTTTGATTGGAAAAGTGGAAAATTAGGGCTTCTGCAAAAATGGGAATTTTGAAATCTGTGACCACAGCTTCAAGCTCCTCAGAAAAATAGAAGCTTAGAGCTTTCGATTGAACCTTTTGATTGGGCAGAAGGGTGGGCTTTATCAAACCCTAGTTCGGGGTCATGTCCAGTGAATCCAGAAGTTTCAAAGGCAACTTTGAAGGGTGAAACTTTGCAGTTTTCAAATTCTGAGTATACCATCTTGATCAGCTCATCAAGGCGCATATTTCTATCCTTTCGGAAGTTTGAAATTCAAAGTTTGAATTTTTAGGGTTTCTCTGACAAACCCTAATCCAACTCCAGATCTAGTGGATTGGGTTAATCGTAGAGGAGAATGGATTGGTCATCTACATAAGTGAAGAAGTTCATGTTTTAGAGGGAGATGAGTCTAAGGCCTTACATAAGAAGATTACAAGCAACCTCGACAGGTATGACTTATGCAAGTATGTTTCGAGATTTGTTCATGATTAAGTTTATGGTATGTTTGTCTTCATGTTATTATGGTTAGTACAATCTTGATTAAATTTAGACTTGTCGTATCACCTTAATAAAATTATGAATGCATGATAGAAGATACTCATTGATTAGGGTGTTGACACTTATGATTGTACTAATGCATTATGGTGTTGTATGAGGTTTATGTTGTCCGCTAACATGAAAGGTACACCAAAAAAGACAAATCATGTTCTAGTTCAAGAACATATGATCATGATGACATGAAGACAAAGATTCATCCATTGTCATGGATCACTTAGAAGATCTATTTACGAGGTATGTATAACTTGGTTCTATAATGGTTAACCTATGAGATATGCAGGTTACTAGCACAAGTCATTGAAGAAGAACAAGAAGACATCATGTCAGTATGTTAGACATAACTAACTAACATACTAATCCAGGTATGTTTTTCCTATATCAAGTTAGAATCCTACCTTGTGATAGGATCTCTTATATAAGTATACATGGCATGATTGATAATGATTATTCATGGGTTTGAGTAATCATGGGTGTAGGCATATTATGTTTCTTACTTTAATTTATGATATGACTAACCATAAGAGTCCTTGAATATAAATGCTTATTATTTCTGTTTGAAATGATCATGACTATACATGTTTAAGATTATTGTGTTTTGATAGTATTAAGATTATACTAATGAATGTGTGATTATGCATGAGACCTCGAGGATAACACAATGATGATACTAGTAAGCATGCATAGTGATTAAGGATGGATATAAGTTCAAGGACAGGTAATTAAGGGAGCAAAGATCAAGAGGGAGAAAAATCCAGTTGTTCCTGCAAGGGAGCAAAGATCAAGAGGGAGCACACTCCAGTTGTTCCTGCAAGAAAGAAAAAATCAAGAGGGAGTACACTCCAGTTGTTCCTGCAAAGAAGCAAAGATCAAGAAGGAGTACACTTCAGTAGTTTCTGCAAGGATGCAAATATTCAGAGGGAGTTGACCACTTCTCACAATCCACATCAAAATGAAGTTGCAGAAAATAAGCAAAGACTGAGAGGGAGTCAACCCAACAAACAAACAAAGATAAGTATTTGAATTATCATTCCTTGCATATTTTATTGTTTAAATAATATTGTTCAATAATACTCATGTTCCTAGAATTAGGTTGTGTATTATGCATATTAGAATAGTTGCATTGATGAAGAGTATACTACTAATATACATGGGTAAGTGGCCTATGGCACTATACAACATTCCATTTCTACTTATCTAGAATGAAACCTCTTTCCTGACATGTTGGGAGTTGTGCACACTCTTAACAATGTTCTGGTAGACATTGGAAGGCATCTAGAAAGTTACGGGATATGGATAAATGTTGTATTGAAACATTGGCTAAGATAATTGCATGACTATATGACATATTTCTTTATGTGTAAGAATTTGTTCTGAAAACTATGAGATGTTTTCTAATCATGCAATTTAACTTGTTGTGTAGGAAAGATCGTATATCATCACCTACAAAAGAAGGACTACAACATTTGTTCAGCAACAAAGTTGTCTATTGAAAATATTGAAGATATTGAAGTTCCCAGGATCTGGGAAGAATACCATGATCGAGGAGTACCAGTCGATCATGAAGATGTTTGGGATGCAGTTCCAAGAGCTGAAGGAGAGTCTGTAGTGACTTCCAAGAGGATCTACAAGATCAAGCATGCTGCAGGTGGTATCATAGAGACTTTTGCTCCTGTAGCCAGATACACTTCCATTAGATCCGTACTTGCTCTGGCTACAGTGATGAAATGGAAGATACACCAGATGGATTTCAAGATAGCTTTCTTGAATGGTGTAGTTGAAAAAGAAGTGTATGTGGAGCAGCCACTTGGTTTTGAGACACATGACAGTGAGTCATATATGTGTAGAACTTGGTATGGTAGGATAGACAGCTTTCTATCTAGTTTGGGATTTACCAAGAGTAAAGGGGATTCCAACCTTTACTACAAGGTTGAGGAAGGAAATCCAGTGATACTACTTTTGTAGATGGATGACATGTTTATTACAGGTGAAGATATATTGATTCTCAACATGCAATGGAAGCTTGCTGCCGAGTTCGAGATGAAGAACTTGGGTATGATGCACTACTTTCTTGGTATGGAGGTGTGGCAGAGTGCAGTTGGAATCTTCCTTGGACAAGGGAAGTATGTAGTAGAGATCCTGAAGAGGTTCGGGATGATGGACTGCAATGCCATGGCCACACCTATGGCATCAAACCTGAAGCTTCTGTGTGATGCTTCATCTGAGCCGGTTGATATCACTATGTATCATCAAATGATTGGGTCCTTGATGCACCTGACGAACACAAGACCATATATTTGCTTTGCGGTGAACACATTGAGCCAGTTCCTGACGGATCTGAGGGGTGTTCACCTGGTTGCTGTAAAGCATATTCTGAGGCACCTAAAGGGTACAGTTGATTATGGGCTCAAGTATGATGCGAATCAAAAGTTTAACCTACAGGGTTATGTTGATTCAGATTGGGCAAGCAGTGCTGTAGATAGAAAGAGCACATCTGGGTGTTGCTTCAGTATGGGATCAGGTGTGATCTTTTGGTTTAGCAAGAAGCAGTCCTGCATAGCCCTGAGTACAGCCAAAGCAGAGTATGTTGCGATGGATGAGCAGGTTGTAGATGTATTGACCAAGTCGTTGGCCAGAGTGAAGTTTGAATACTTCAGAGAGAGGCTTGGTGTTCTTCAGATTAACGACACTTCAAGGAAGAAGTGATGGAGACATTTGTTGTATCCATTCCAAGCATGTTGGAAGGAGGATCCTTCACATGGTTGTGGATGTAAGCGCTAGATGATGAGCATCAGGATGATGTTCTAGTTTTTTCTCTATATGCTCCATTGGATCATTTATGTATGTATGCATCATGTTGGATGTTGGATATGATCAGTTGGATCATTTATGTATGTATGCATCATGTTGGATGCTGGATATGATTAGTTGGATCATTTATGTATGTATGCATCATGTTGGATGCTGATGGATACATTGTGTGGATCATGTATCTTTGTATGATCAGGTAGATCATGTATGTTGATGGATACATTGTGTGGATCATGTATCTTTGTATGATCGGGTAGATCATGTATGTTGATGGATACATTGTGTGGATCGTGTATCTATGTATGTATCAGGTAGATACATTGTATATGTTGATATGTATCAGGTAGATACATTGTATATGTTGATATGTATCAGGTAGATACATTGTATATGTTGATATGTATCAGGTAGATACTTGGTATGCATCAGGTGGATGCATTGTATGATCAGGATGATCATGGATGACGAGCTTCTCCAGTTGACATGCATCAGGACGATGCAGTGATGATGATCAGGACGATCATGTGTACATCAGGATGATGTATGGAGAGTATCAGGTTGATACTTTGTGGCCATGGACAGGCTGTGCAGATGAGCATGTCTGGGAGATCCTATAGGTCGGAGTTGTGTACCTGTAACATCCTGGGATGCTCTTTCGAGACATTGCTCTGGGAGGACATATAATAGCGCCCTGGAAGATCCTTCAGGTCGGAGTTGTGTACCCGTAACATCCTGGGATGCTCTTTCAAGGTTTTGTCCTATGGCATGTAATTTTCTCCTGGGAGATCTGGACAGGATGAAAAATGCCTCAAATGCTTCAGCCAGGTTTTGCCATGACCACATGTAATTTGCTCCTGGGAGATCTGGACAGGATGAAGAAGGCCTTAGATGCTTCAGTCAGTTTTTTTGGTGGACCACATGTAATGTGCTCCTGGGAGATCTGACAGGTAGAGTTTTGTGTTTGTAACAGCCTAGGATGCTTCAACCAGGTTTTGTGGTGAGATCACATGTAATGTGCTCCTGGGAGATCCGATAGGTAGAGTTGTGTGCTCGTAACAGCTTGGGATGCTTCAGCCAAGTTTTGTCATGGGTCACATGTAATGTGCTCCTGGGAGATCCGACAGGTAGAGTTGTGTGCTCGTAATAGCCTGGGATGTTGCAGCCAGGTTTTGTGACGCACGTAATAAGTACCGAGGATTCCACAGTATGGCCAGTGATGATGAAGACCTGCAAGTGGCGGGCCTACATCCAGTATGAAAAAGGGTTGGCTCTGTAGAACTTCCTATGATGAGTAGATTCAGAGATTGATTGAGATAGCAGCAGCAGTGACAATGACGATTATCCAGTGATGATGATCCAGAGAATAAGACTTGTGCTAGAAGACCTATGTCAAGAAATACCTTCCTAGTTAAGAGGGAGTGTTGTATATGTAACTTTGGAATGTATTTCACATATATGTATATTGTATTCCTATACAGATGTTATTATTCCTCTATACGGAAGTGTCGTCATTTATATTGTAAGTGTTGTAACTTATACTTGATGGGTTGTTAGACCACCTTGTTGGGGTCGGCCCTGTATAAGTCATATGGGTCGAAGGGTTATTAGACCACCCTATTGGGGTTCGGCCATGTGGGTCAAAGGGTTATTATACCACCCTATTGGGTGTCGACCCAGTCATCATTATGTTATGTGGTTAAGTTAAGGTCGACCTAGTAAAGGTTAATAGGCAAGTCAAGTCAAGTATAAATAGAGTGCGGGAGGCACTCTATTTCATCATTCTATTCTCACACACACTCTTTGGAGTGTGGCACACTTGTGGAGGAGGAGAAGCCTACGAGATGTCTATCTCTTATGCTTGGGTTGTATCATTGCTCTATCTATCTCCGAGGAAGTTTTTGGGGTTTTTCACCTTTATGATTTTCCCCAAGTAAACTCCGTGTCTCTTGTGTGCTTGCATTATTGTGTCCATGATTGATATGTGGTAGATATGTTGCACATGTTGTTCTCTCAGTTAAGATCCTAGATCACATTGAAGTAAATTCTGAAAAATTAACATTGATATCTGAAAAATCATATATATAACTGTATCCAAAACTTACAAGTTTGTCACCATCTCTTGTCGGGCTATTGCAAAACTCAAACCCCCTTTCCTTCTTTTGTTTTCCGATATATTGCCTTTCCTTGATTCCATATTTAGTGATTCGAAATTTCATTTCATAACTAATAACAATATTTTAAAACAAAACTAACCATTTCAAAACCGAATCAGTTTCAGGTATAATCTTTAGAAATGTGTTAGCTACTAGGAAACGACCGTAAACTAAACTTGATCACATATGATAAGCCTTTATTTACAAACATATAAGATAAACATAAAATCTGAGATTTTACAAAACTTAGAAAATGATAAAGATAATTCTATATGGTTCCTATAGGAGAAGAAACTTGTCCCAATCAACTGGAAGTTGCACTTTCGATCATGTGGTTAGAATATTAAAAACCCACTTCATACTTAG
Source organism: Larix kaempferi (assembly GCA_027924585.1). Lineage (NCBI taxonomy): Eukaryota > Viridiplantae > Streptophyta > Pinopsida > Pinales > Pinaceae > Larix > Larix kaempferi. Next base: position 425,564 of record BSBM01001777.1, read on the forward strand.
GATATAATTCATTAATCATTTTTGGTTAATTTCCTAGGTGTTGATTAGGTAGTTGGCCTAATTATGGCTTCTTATGCCACCACTTTCTGTCATGAGTCACAGGGGCACACTTGGATAATGATTCTAGATAAGATTTTATCTGATTTTGTTTGATGTTACGACAATCCTGGAGTAGAAGTGCACCTTCCTACTTTAGACATATTTACTATGCTTTTTCTAATTTTTTGGATAAGGTTTAGCTAGTTTGACTTGAAAACTGGATCTTTTTGGCCAACTCACCCTCCATATTTTTATTCTTTGCAAAATCCATCATCGCATTTCTTTTTTGTAACTCATTAGCTTCCATTCCTTATTTAACTAATTTGTGATCCTCTTGACTAATTTGGAAAGTGATTTTTCCACCTTGAGGTTGTTCAAGTAAATTTTTCCTATGGATAGTTAAACTTACTCAAAGATCAGACAAGATTCAAGCAAGACTAATCTAACACAACTAAGTAACCAGTGTGACCTTAAACTCCTATATATAGTTCAATGTATGAATATCATAGCATTGAGAGAGAGAGAGAAGAAGATGTGACTTACTTCAGACCAACCATTTGTCCAAGCTCCAACTCCAAGCTTGATGTCCGAGATGTGAACTTGTGTGAGCAAGACAAGCACAATATCTCCAAATACCAAATACAATGATCAAGATATAACTTCTAATGAAAACATATCGTGAATCTAAACTAACAAGAAACATCATATGGGAGAATAAGGCAATTTTTATTAAGGTAGCTCAAAGAAGATTAGTACAATGTTACGATTGATGACCAAGCAGTAGTGTCTCCTTCCAAGCCTTCCTCCTTTCTATCTCTGCAAAACCTCCAATACCATAGGTTTGATGCCTCCAAATCTCTCCCCTTTAGCTCATGGATGGCCTCCTTCTTATAGGATTTGGGAGGCCAACCACTAAGAGAGGAAGGTGGATCTAGGTGAGTGAATGGTGGCTCAAGAGGTTGAACCAGGACAAAGAGGGAGAGTGAGTTAGGATTGAGAGGAGCTCCAATCCCAAGAAAATATCCTCGAACGTAAGATCCACTTTCCAAGATAAATATGGTTAAGGTAATTTTCGTGCCCCGGGCACTGATCAAGGTGTGAAAATGATGTAATTTTTGCGCCCCTGCAGACATGCAAGGAGCGGAAATGAGGAATTATCGCATGTTGCACCACTAGAAGGGCATGAAAATCTCAGTAAAATGTGTTCAAATGTGCTCAAGGAGGTGGCATTTTGACTCTATGAGTTGGAATTCGGCTGAGGTAAGTTGGATTTATCTCCAAGGACTCCAAGGAAGGCCTAGGAGGGGACCAACTAGGTAGGACTAAGGTCCAACACTTGTTAGGAGGTAGCACCATTAGGTTTCGCATGGTGTTATGACATGAAGACGTGAAATGGAACTCAAAGTAGGACTTTGAGGTATAACATATTTTTTTAGCTTTTAGTAAGCCTTCCATTTGTGAGTTTTTCAAATTTTCCTCCAAGGAATTGGAATTCTCTCTTGAGGATTTATTATATATTGTGTTCATATTGTTGAATAACAAAATATGAAGTTTACATCAATTGAGTCCTATCTCTTATGTTTCTACTTCAATATTTATTCTTATTCTTGCATATCTCTGAATAAATTCTTGTGAGGACTTCTTTTCTTCTAGATCCAATATTATTAGAATTATATCATGGTATTGACCTATTTAGAGTTCCAACATGGTATTCGAGCTTGGGGATCTCTTGATCAAATTAGTTTTCCATTATAAGATTTTAGGGAGCTTGTTTTGTAGGTACTGAGGATCAAAAACATAAATCTACTATTGAAGAAGAACTCATATCTTTCCATATCTCATCACTGTAATCCTATTACACTTCAGATATTGAGGATCCTTTTCCAGTCATCGGTAACCAAGAATGTAATATAATGGTTATTTGGAAGTCCAGTATACAGTGTGAGGTTGTTAGTTGATTTCTCACTTCCATTGTCCATGCTCCTGCCAGTTCCTACATGATTTACATCACTTTTTCTCAATAAGTTCGAGACACCTCTCAATTCTCTCATATATCTTTTGATTCGAATTATGAAGATTATCAGTGAGTTGTTGCAGGTCAGAAACACTTAGAACCTCTCTTTGGTTTGATTTTTGGTGTGTTATTAGATTCTATAGAGGCATAATTACATTTTGGAGTGTCTAGATTCACTCTTATTGTCACGATTCTAAGCCATTGCATGATTATTGGAACATGTGCTCAGAATTGCATAGAAGATGGAGGAGATCATCAAGTCTGATTTGGACCTGATCTAAAAAATTTCAAGTCTAGTGAGCACATGCCACTTCTTCCCAAGAAGAATATTCCTCAACATTGTGCTTTCTCCCTCAACATTCTAGAGCCTTTTCTTTCGCTTCTTACATAGTTTTTTTAAGAGTATCAAATTGAAATGCGAATGAATAGAAAATATATTTCTTCATACCTTCTAATGAATTTTCAGTATCCATCTTCTTAATCCCTTATTTTCCTTTGTAGTAGTGCTTGAAAGTTTCATTATAACAACATTGGAAGATATCTCTAGTTGCAATTAAATTTGAAGTTTCCATCCATTCATCTCCTACTCTTATCAAGAGTATTATTCTAAGGGAGTTTACATCCATTGGAAAAGTATAGAACCTATTATAGCTAATGTCAAACTTTCAACATAGCCTCACAAGGACATGTATTCTACTTTATTCATCAAGATGATTTCATCTCCAGTGTCTCTTACCTTTCAGTATTCTCAATTCTTCCTTCTAAAAAAGTTATTAAAGTTCTCCCATGTGTGGATACAATTTACATCAAGTCCCTAGAACCATCATAACACTATCTCACTTAAAGTAGAAGGAACATTATAAGCTTGCGAGCATCATTCCTGCAGTTATATTAGATAAAGGATCATCAATTTTAAGAGGAAGGCACCATCATCCTTTGTATTATTCTTAGGAAAATCAGGAAGGATAGTTTGCTTAAAAAATTTCATCATCACTTCCTACTTTATTTTTAGATATGATAAACCTAAATAACATTTTTTCCACTTATATTCTTTCTTATACAATATGAAATAAAGAAACAATCCCTAGAGAGGAGATTGAAGAAGACTAAATGTTTACTTATTCATCATCACTTATTTATAATCCTTTTGATGACTCAATTGAATTTTCCATGACCGTTTGAAATTCTTCATTTCTTAGTTCTTGTTTTCCATTACTTGGCTTAGGAAATCCCTCTTGTTCAAGCCAATAATTCTCTTATTTTCTTCACTAAGGTTATTATGTATTAGTGAAAATTTTCCTAATTTGTCTCTACAATTATACATGCATTCTTATCCGAATAAAGTATTGAATGTAGAAAAAAAAGTGATTGCAAATTGAAACACTCAAGTACTAAAGTTCATTATTTCCTTGTAGTGGAGTTCCACCACATGAAATCCACTATATAAGCAATCTAATAACATGTGAGTTTATAATTACTAAAGTTCATTCTTTCCTTGCAGTGGAGCTCCACCACATGAAATTCAAGCACTAAAGTTCATTATTTCCTTGTAGTCGAGTTCCACCACATGAAATTCACTATATAAGCAATCTAATAACATGTGAGTTTATAATTACTAAAGTTCATTCTCTCCTTGCAGTCGAGCTCCACCACATGAAATTCACTATATAAACAATCTAATAGCATGTGAGTTTATAATAAAACATTTAATACACTAAAAAAAATAGAAGCAATATATTTTCTTAAATAATGTCTAAAATATATAAATAACATTATTTTAAATCGAATTTATTATATACTTTTACTTCACCCCATACATTCTATATATTTGCTTTAGTTAAGATATAGTATTTTTTTACATGCAATGAACAACATTTGTGATCATCAACAATATTTCTCGCATCAATACTACCTATTAAAGTAAGAAAGATGTCAAATGACACTAACCCATAGAACATAAAAACTCTTTCCATTTCCATTTGATGTTGGAATATAAACTCTTTCCATTTCCATTTGATGTTGGAAAATATATATTCCATGTAGTTTTTAACATTTGTGAAATTCGAGGATAGACATTTGTGATGAATAACATCACCAATGAAATCATTCGTGGAGGAGTTAATAAAACTGGTTTATAGTTTTAAAAGAGCTAATGCTATATTGATCGAAAAGTGTAGCTTGAGACAACGTATAAGCTTCGATATATCACGATGATTATATCGAGATATGCTTTTTATAGTCGATATAAGGGAAATGTGTCATATAGGCTTTCTCTATGGTGTAGGTTAACTATTAATATTAAAATTAAAAGAAAAAATTGTATTCAATAAAAAAATATATATATTTTTATAAAATTTATTCACATTAAAGTTTTTTTATACTTGATATTTAAGAGACTATAACATTTATGTTATATTTAAGAGACTATAATATTTATGTTATATATTAAGGATATGGTGATAAGTTGATGGGAATGGATAGATTTCATTCCATCCATCTAGGTTCAATTTCATTAAAACATCTTTTAGCTTGAATTAAAAAAAAAACATGTATATCTATATATTAGATCAATATTAAAGAAATTGAAATAAATCTAATATAATATTTTATAATAAAAACTAATATGATTTAAATTTCATTAGTATTATAAAAATTTGTGTTTATATGTTACATCAACATTAAATAAATTGAAACATATGTATTTATATTTTGATTCAATATAATATTTTATAATAAAAAAATTAAAAGTAAAACATTAATAATAATAATGATAATAATTAAATTTTATGAGTATTACTATATTTTATTATTATAAGTTAATAAAAATAAAATTAAAATCTAATTGACTTGAGTAAAAATGAAAAAAATTGATATTTTAGTAAAATAAACTAGTATAGATCAATCTTAACTCCAAATATATTGAAGGCAAAAATATATCAAATTCCATAAGGTGTAAATCTTTCTTTAAGTGAAAAATTTAAGAAAAGGTTTGCATTTATAGAAATTTTATCTTTTTTTTTTTCAGTTAATAAATCCATAATAAAGATGGATCTATACTTATTGCTCATAGAGAAACCTATGAGGGAAAAGTGTAATTATACATCCATCTTAAATATGGATCTACAAAGTACCTAAATGGATTAAATCCCTTGAAGTGTGAACTGAAGTGCAAAATTTAAGGAAAAGTTTGCACCTCAAGGGATTTGATCCCTCTTGGTACATGGTAAACTGTGTCTTACAAACTTAAGTGCAAATTTAAGTTCAAAAGTTGAGTAAAAGTTTGCACATCAATGGGTTTGATCTATCGAGGTTTGGTAGAGCCGGAGTTAAAATGGATCTATAGTGATTTTATTAAAGTGCAAGTTGTATAAAGCCCCTTTCAGCACAATGAATCTATTCTCATATTTATACCACTAGCACAACCACTTAACTTGTGGTTGGTGAACACTAATAGGCCACATGTTAAGTCAAATAAGTAATAGTTATTCGTTACTTGTTGTTTGCCATGAAGTGCCTTATCCATGCATTAGTTAAGAGTTATCCATGCATTGGCTACTAGTTTTTTTTTCGAGTGAAAAAAAGTCATACTATTGATATTCAATTCAGAATCAAATAGTGCATGAGTCTCTTATCTAGAAAACTGTTTGCATTTGGTCAGAACCAGTCCAGAACAAAATTAACATTTTATCTTCATCAAGATATACATAGGAGTTGAGTTTAACATAAAATATATCAAACAGTTTTGTGTCAAAAAAACAACATAAGTTAATCATCACAAAAGTAAATGTCAAAACTGACGAACTGACTGGAGTTTGAAAGTTGAGTATCCAGGAATTCCTCCTAAATGATGACACCTTCTTGTCCTTCCATAGCAATCTTTGAAAGTTTATCAGCCATTGAGTTGTGAATTCAATATATATGCTGAAGCATATATTTTTAATCTGCATGGTTTCAGCTTTGATCCTATTGCACCAGTGCACTAGATTTGCTATCTTTAGAGTATAATCACCGCTTGCCCACTTGATAGTGACTCTTGAGTCACCAAAAACTTTCAGATTGCAAAGACCAAATAAATTTGCTACTCTCACTACCAACCATAAGGCCAACAATTCTACTTTCATATTTGTGCCCTCTCCACACAAGAGACGTAAGGCTACTAATTATCCAAGAATCAAGTACAAGTTATTTTTAATATTTTTTATTTATTTTATAATTGTTAATTTCAAAATTTTAAACCAGTATTTCAAAATCAATTTGGACAATACATTTTTCTCATCATCATACAATCTACGAAAAACATAGATCCTAATCCACCCTAAATTCTAAGATATAATATATCCATGTAAATACAACCATTCATGAATATAATACTTTCATTGAAGATTTTCTCATGCATTTTCAATTTTATTTTTCTCTTCGACTTCCCATTTAAAAAAAAAAATGATTTTTCTCTTCGACTTCCCATATAAAAAAAAAATAGTGGAAGTCGAAAATATCAAAGTAAAGTAAGTGAAACGCTCCCAGGCATTCATAAAAAAAAAAACAATTAACAATATTCCTAGAGAAGCCGGTTTCTGTGAAGATTAAATGCATAGAATTAACCTCGACCGGCCTAAGGAAACCATTCAGGGCAGCGCAAAAGACAGTGCAGAGCTTCGAGAAGAAGAGATGAACGTGCCCAGAGGAGATACTGGTAGAGATGACAAAGAGCAGAAGGCCAATGCCCGGAAAAAAAATAGACACGCAGAGGAGAAACTCCTGGCTCGAGAGATTACAGAAGGAAAGGGAGACGGCCCCCATGAAGATGATAAAAAAGATCGAGATGAAGAAAAGAAGGGAACGCAAGTCTTGAATGAAAATACTGCCGGTCGTTTACCTCGTTCGGGCTCCGTTTCTTCTACAATAGCTAATCCAGCACCTGGAGGGCCGGTGAATCGCAAAAGCGAAAATGCTACGAAATGGAGGACGAGTGAGCCGATCATAACATATTATAGTCGGAATCGACGCCCGGTGTCCCAGCCGAAGGTGCGTTGGGGAGAACCAAGCGAGACAGACGTGACAGGCTCCCCGCAGGACTGTGAAGAGTCATAATCTGTTTGTTTTTGTTCACGCGGGACATTGGTATTCTAGGATTGTGAGATTGCAGAATAAGTTTGTAATACGAACCATTTGACATAAAATGTGAAAAGATGATGAAAATGAGAATACTAAATTTTGATAAAAAAATCATGGGGATTATTCCATCTCGGTCCATTTGGTATAAAATGTGGAAATATGATGAAAATGAAAGTATATTAAATGTTGTATATGGAGTCCTCCTAGGGGTGTAGCTCTCATATGAAAGAAATGTTATAAATGGAGGTCATGAGTTCAACTTACCTCGGCTTACCAGTGCTCCATAGGGGTATAGTGGTAGCTGACGGGATTGGATCCCTGGTTATTCATCTTGGTCACCATCAAGGAGAAAATAAAAAAGAAAAATATAGTAAAAGATGATTAAGAATAAGCAAGATATTTATAATTTTATTATCTTTGGATTTCTAATCTAACAACATAATTGCAAATAAATAAAATGAAGATGAATAAATGTAGGTAGACAAAGAGTCTTGAATGGACCTTTTGGAAACTGAAAACCAAAGGTCAATGCTTGGTGAATAAAATGGATATCTATTACCTGTCAAGAATATCCGAGAGTTATTACTTGTCACGATATCCGGGAGTTATTACCTCTCACAAATAAACAAAATTAGAATTGGAATAACAACACTAAGGTTTGTATATTTACACTTGACAACAATGCTCACTTGCCTCAACAAATATGAAATCTCGAAGTACAAAATTCCAAATATAATATGAAGACGAATAGATGTAGGAAGACAAAGAGTCTTGAATGGACCTTTTGGAAACTGAAAACCAAAGGTCATTGCTTGGTGAATAAAATGGATATCTATTACCTGTCAAGAATATCCGAGAGTTATTACTTGTCAGGATATCCGGGAGTTATTACCTCTCACAAATAAACAAAATTAGAATTGGAATAACAACACTAAGGTTTGTATATTTACACTTGACAACAATGCTCACTTGCCTCAACAAATATGAAATCTCGAAGTACAAAATTCCAAATATAATATGAAGACGAATAGATGTAGGAAGACAAAGAGTCTTGAATGGACCTTTTGGAAACTGAAAACCAAAGGTCAAAAAACCTTGTATATATTCAATGCTTTGTGAATGAAATGGATGTCCGAGAGTTTTTGTGAATGAAATGGATGTCCGAGAGTTATTACTGTCACAAATAAACACAATTGGAATTGGAATAACAACACTAAGGTAACAATTTTGTATATTTACTCTTGACAACAATGCTCACTTGCCTCAACAAATATAAAATCTTCCAATACAAAGCTCCAAATATAATAGTATTCATCTGCATAGCTTTTACTACTATATATGGTTTCTAATTAACAAAAACTGCTCGCATATTATGTACATATGTAAATAAATAAAATGAGTAGACCTTTTGGAAAAGCTCAGAAAACCTTGTATATATTTAATTATTGGTGAATGAAATGGAAAACCTTGTATATATTTAATTATTGGTGAATGAAATGGATATCGGGGAGTTATTACCTGTCACACATAAACAAAATTAGAATTGGAATAACAACACTAAGGTAACAGTTTTGTATATTTACACTTGACAACAATGCTCACTTGCCTTAACTAATATGAAATCTCCAAGTACAAAGCTCCAAATATAATATTATTCATTGCATAGCTTTTACTACTATATACAAATTTTAATTAACAAAAACTGCTCAGATATTATGTACATATGTAAATAAATAAAATGAAGACGAATAGATGTAGGAAGACAAAGAGTCTTGAACTGACTTTTTGGAAACTGAAAACCAAAGGTTAGAAAACCTTGTATATATTCAATGCTTGGTGAATGAAATGGATATCTGAGAGTTATTACTCTCACAAATAAACAAAATTGGAATTGGAATAACAACACTAAGGTAACATTTTTGTATATTTATGCTTGACAACAATGCTCACTTGCCTCAACAAATATGAAATCTCCAAGTACAAAGCTCCAAATATAATATTATTCATCTGCATAGCTTTAGCTACTATATATAGTTTCTAATTAACAAAAAATGCTCGCATATTATGTACATATGTAAATAAATAAAATGAAGACGAATAGATGTAGGAAGACAAAGAGTCTTGAACGGACCTTTTGGAAACTGAAAATCAAAGGTCAGAAAACCTTGTATATATTGAATGTTTAGTGAATGAAATGGCGCTTGACAACAATGCTCTTGCCTCAACAAATATGAAATCTCCAAGTACAAAGCTCCAAATATAATATTAGTCATCTGCATAACTTTTACTACTATATATAGTTTCTAATTAACAAAAACTGCTTACATATCATGTACATATGTAAATAAATAAAATGAAGATGAATAGATGTAGGAAGACAAAGAGTCTTGAACGGACATTTTGGAAATTGAAAACCAAAGGTCAGAAAACCTTGTATATATTCAATGCTTGGTGAATGAAATGGATATCTAGGAGTTATTACCTGTCACAAATAAACATAATTAGAATTGGAATAACAACACTAAGGTAACATTTTTGTATATTTAGACTTGACAACAATGCTCACTTGCCTCACCAAATATGAAATCTCCAAGTACAAAGCTCCAACTATAATATCATTCATCTGCATAGCTTTTACTACTATATATAGTTTCTAATTAACAAAAACTCAATAACCTAATTGACTTCCATGAATGAGGCCTCAACAACTATTAAGTGGGCATTCTTTAATGAGACCACTTACTTTTATTGATTTCACACTCTACTACATCACATCATGTCCTTGTTTAATAAACATAACCCCAATAAAATATGTAATAGGTCTATTTTCTAAACTTGGGGAGTTGGGTGTGACCTTAACATGCCAATAAACAAAATTAGAATTGGAATAATAATAGTGAGGTAACATTTTTTTATATTCACACTTACAACAATGCTCACTTGCCTTAACAAATATGAAATTTCAAAGTACAAAGTTCCAAATACAATATTATTAAGTTCAAAACTCACTTCATAGCTTTTACTACTATAAATTTACTATTATATATACAATTTATAATTGACAAAAACTCTAACCACCTAATTGGATTCCCTGAATGAGGCCTCAAAAACTATTTAGATGTCATTCTTTAATGATGCCACTTACATTTATTGATTTCACACTCTAGTACATCATGTCCCTTGTTTAATAAACATAAACCCAATACTTTATGTAATAACCTTTTCTCTAAAATTGGGGATATAGGGTGTGACCCTAACATGCCCTCCTCATTACAAAGCATTAATTCCATCAAGGATGGAGATGAGGAAATTGGTGGAGAGTCTCAATTGATTTCCATGTAACATCTTTCAATTGTGTACAAGGAAAATTTTAGTGGCAAAATTTAACCCATGGGCTATTTTTCTATGGTTTTTTTCCAAAAAAAGATTTGCCAATTTGCATTTTTTGAAGCCCTATTTTGCCCAATTTTGATGGGGTAAACATTTTTCACTCTAAAAATCACCAAATTATTATATAAACTTTATAAAATGCTTAGAAATTGAAATATTTTAAAAAAAAATTGAATTGGAATAACAACACTAAGGTAACATTTTTGTATATTTACGCTTGACAACAATGCTCACTTGCCTCAACAAATATGAAATCTCCAAGTACAAAGCTCCAAATATAATATTATTCAACTGCATAGCTTTTACTACTATATATAGTTTCTAATTAACAAAAACTGCTCGCATATTATGTACATATGTAAATAAATAAAATGAGCAGACCTTTTGGAAATTGAAAACCAAAGCTCATAAAACCTTGTATATATTCAATGATTGGTGAATGAAATGGATATCCGGGAGTTATTACCTGTCACAAATAAACAAAATTAGAATTGGAATAACAACACTAAGGTAACATTTTTGTATATTTACACTTGACAACAATGCTCACTTGCCTTAACAAATATGAAATCTCCAAGTACAAAGCTCCAAATATAATATTATTGATCTACATAGCTTTTAATTACTATATATGGTTTTTAATTAACAAAAACTACTCACATATTATGTACATATGTAAATAAATAAAATGAAGATGACTAGATGTAGGAAGACAAAGAGTCTTGAACGAACATTTTGGAAACTGAAAACCAAAGGTCAGAAAGCTTGTATATATTCAATGCTTGGTGAATGAAATGGATATCTGAGAGTTATTATTGTTACAAATAAACAAAATTGGAATTGGAATAACAACACTAAGGTAACATTTTTGTATATTTACGCCTCACAACAATGCTCACTTGCCTCAACAAATATGAAATCTCCAAGTACAAAGCTCCAAATATAATATTATTCATCTCCATAACTTTTACTACTATATATAGTTCCTAATTAACAAAAACTACTCGCATATTATGTATATATGTAAATAAATAAAATGAAGACGAATATATGTAGGAAGACAAAGAGTCTTGAATGGACATTTTGGAAAGTGAAAACCAAAGGTCAAAAAACCTTGTATATATTCAATGCTTGGTGAATGAAATGAATATCTGGGAGTTATTACCTGTCACAAATAAATAGAATTAGAATTGGAATAACAACACTAAGGTAACATTTTTGTATATTTACACTTGACAACAATGCTCACTTGCCTCAACAAATATCAAATCTCGAAGTACAAAGCTCCAACTATAATATCATTCATCTGCATAGCTTTTACTACTATATATAGTTTTTAATTAACAAAAACTCAATAACCTAATTGACTTCCATGAATGAGGCCTCAACAACTATTAAGTGGGCATTCTTTAATGAGACCACTTACTTTTATTGATTTCACACTCTACTACATCACATCATGTACCTTGTTTAATAAACATAACCCCAATAAAATATGTAATAGGTCTATTTCCTAAACTTGGGGAGTTGGGTGTGACCTTAACATGCCAATAAACAAAATTAGAATTGGAATAATAATAGTGAGGTAACATTTTTTTATATTCACACTTACAACAATGCTCACTTGCCTTAACAAATATGAAATTTCAAAGTACAAAGTTCCAAATACAATATTATTAAGTGCAAAACTCACTCCATAGCTTTTACTACTATATATACAATTTATAATTGACAAAAACTCTAACAACCTAATTGGATTCCCTGAATGAGGCCTCAAAAACTATTTAGACGACATTCTTTAATGATGCAACTTACATTTATTGATTTCACACTCTAGTACATCATGTCCCTTGTTTAATAAACATAAACCCAATACTTTATGTAATAACCTTTTCTGTAAAATTGGGGATATAGGGTGTGACCCTAACATGCCTTCCTTGTTACAAAGCATTAATTCCATCAAGGATGGAGATGAGGAAATTGGTGGAGAGTCTTTATTGATTTCCATGTAGCATCTTTCAATTGTGTACAAGGAAAATTTTAGTGGTGAAATTTAATCCATGGGCTATTTTTCCATGTTTTTTTTCCAAAAACAGATTCGCCAATTTGCTTTTTTTGAAGCCCTATTTCGCCCAATTTTGATAGGGTAAAATTTTTTCACTCTAAAAATAACCAAATTATTATATAAACTATATAAAATTCTTAGAAATTGAAATATTTTTAGAAAAATATCGCCAAATATTTCATAGTTGTCATTTTAAGAAGTCGCAAGATTCGCCAACGTTTACACACTTTTAAATAAGTATGGATCCTTAAATTTTTCCCTGGTTATGTATCATTCCATTGGGTAAAAAATTTCTTCGAAAGTGTGTTAGTGAAGAACTATGCTCATGTTTACCCAAAAGGGTTGGTCCCTCCCGATTCAATTTAAGAATGTTCTTTTGAAATTTGAAATTCAAGTTGAATGCTTTCTTTCAGAAGAGCACATTAAATTTTGAGTAAAGATTAGAATGGTTGGAAAGAGTCAATTTGTAATGGACACTTGGCCTATACTTTTGAATATGGTATATGGTTTATATAACATATGGGATAATTTCTATTGGCACATCACTAGGATTTATATTTCCTTATATGGTTGGAGATGCAAGAACCACCACCCCTTCTTCAAAGTGGTATTCTTGGCAATGTTGATTGGCTTATTTCTTCATGCAATTATGGCATTAACATTAAATTACACTCTAGGGATAGAAATAATGTTAGAATGGATTGGAAATATTTTCTCCACCCCATGAACTTTAGAGACACCTAATAAGTTTGATCATTGATGTGGGCGATTCTTCATATATTTCCTCAAAGGGTTTCACTAACCAAGATAGTGGTATTGTAGTGCTATTTTGTCGAGCTTGACCACTAGACCCTTTGGGATTGCTAGTCCAAATAGAAACAATGAAAATAAGCTTGTAAAAACTTATTAAATGCATCTACCTAGATATCTATTTGAGGATGACATTGATCCTAAGGTTCAATTTGATACCTTGAAGTTGAAAGACAGAATACTAGAAATTGCTAATGAAGGTGCGATCAAGATTAATTAAAATTGATTTGGTAATTCCTTAAATTTTAACTATAGCTTCCATGACTTCTTGTGTCACTAAGGAGATATTCAATGAGTGTTATAAGGAACACAAGTGACCCAATTTGATAAGGTGACAAATAACTACCATAATTATTTTTTTTATTTTTTTATTTCAATAACTCGACAATGAAATGCGTAGAATTTTTAGTCCACATGTTGGATGGAATGGGTAAGGGTTGTACCACTCATGGGGACTTTACTATCTCTCCTTTGTGCCATCCACACTTGGAAACAAAACCATAGATTCCATTCTTCATTCCTTTCCAAAAGAAGAAATGCTTAATCCTCTGAAATGGTTTTTAAAACCTAAAATTACCCATTGTGGGAGAGCAATGTAGTTTAAATGGTACCCTATATTTAAATGAAAAATGTCAAATCAAATAAAATACTTTCTTTATAGAAAATATCATCATTCTACCAAGTGTTTCTGAGATGTGCATGTGGGTTGGCTTGAAAATTGTTGATAATGTGTATAAGTTTGGTATCCACTGACCATTCTTAATGTATGACATCTAGCTAGTCAAGAACTAGGAAAGATAATATAAATCAGGAACTTCCTTTTTCATAATTCCTAGAGATATCATAAATTGACACTTTCTCATTTCCCATCTTATATATAAAAACTTACCTGTAACATAATTCATCAAAGCAAAGTCATTTTTTTGTCATTTTTGCAATGATTGAAGATAGTGTGGTAAATTTGTTACCATTGTAATAATTATAAAAAACCTAGTAATAGTAATTTTTAATGGAGCTTATACCATGAAATTCCAAATTCATGGAGAAAATATTGTATTTCAACTCACCATCTTGTAGGGACTTACTAAAGAAGGGTATTGTCTACTCAAAAACTTCTTGATTTTTCCAATAATAAAACAAGAACATTAGCATATTTAGAAGCAAAGGAAAAGACAAGAAAATATTTGGTATATTTAGGTACTACCAAGATAGGGCAGTCTCCTGGGTATTTTTTTATTTGAGAAAATGAACTTCTAGCTTCCTATAAGCACTAATTTCATTCCCTTTTTTCAACATATTCAACAAAATTAGGAATGAATCTCCTTAACAAATTTATTTTATCGATGAAATATTGGACCTATATTTCATTTATGGTCAAGAGAATAACATTTATGGATTGAAATATTTCAAGATCAATCTTAACACCTTACTTTGAAACAATCTTCCTTAAGAGATTTCTCTCCCGCATAGGAAAATGTGAGTTTGGACCTAATTTATGGTCAAGATAATAACATTTATGGATTGAAATATTTCAAGATCAATCTTGACACATTGCTTTGAAACAATGTTTCTTGAGAGATTTCCCTCCCGCATAGGAAAATGTGATTTCTTTGGATTCAAGGACAAACTAAATCTTGTACATTTCTTATGTTATGGTGCTTCAAGTGGTATTCATCTAAAATATATATCCAATCTCTTTGAAATATTTCTCCAAAATTCATTAATTGAAAAGGTCGTTTATCGTACATGAAGTTGACCCAAGATGTAGTAAACTTTTTCTTTTCCCTATTTGATTTATCTATTGATACTTAATTATAGCCAAAGAAACCATTAATCCTTGTAGTTTTTCTATCCCCATACATATTTTTCAACATATGGTCCATTTTAGGAAGTGGATAGTTATTTTTAAGTGAATCTCTCTTAAAGTTTCACAAATCGACACACAATCTTACTTCAATATTTTTTGTATCCAATAATCTTTTATCCTCATGCTCTATATTCGTGGGAAGGAGAAATGAATTTAATTGTATCCAATTCTATATAAAATTCGTTACTTCATCAATAAGTGTAATTTTATCTTGATTTATGGTAGCATCATATGATTTCAAATCCTCATATTTTCAAGAAAATACAACAACAATTTCTCTAAGCAATTGAGCGTAACTTTTCTTCTACTTTGGAGATAGAGATTTTGAACTATAACATTATTTGGTTGCTCAACAATATGAATATTACATCCTTCAATGTTACTTGACTATGATTGGCATGAAGGATTAACATTTACATCATTTTCATAAAAAATATTCTCCAAGGGTACAAGTCCTATGCGAGTTTTATGGCTTTTCAACTTAATCAAGTGGTACAAGTCCAATGGGAGTTTTATGGCTTTTCAACTTAATCAAGTTGTGGTTTCCAATTTTACCAGACCATTTTTTATCTTGTTGTTTTTTCACTTCTTTAATATCTTCATTATTTTATTCATAAATATTAAGGAGAGTAGCATAAAAATCATTGATCATCTCCATAAATATTTTAATTTATTGATCGTGTTCAAAAAATTCC
Organism: Larix kaempferi; assembly: GCA_027924585.1. Classification (NCBI taxonomy): domain Eukaryota; kingdom Viridiplantae; phylum Streptophyta; class Pinopsida; order Pinales; family Pinaceae; genus Larix; species Larix kaempferi. The sequence goes on from BSBM01001777.1 coordinate 441,559, forward strand.
TAGTACTTCACATTGTATGGAATAGAAGTTCTATGCCTAATTTCAACTTCATACTTTAATTGGGGGATTTTGGAGGTTTGAATGTATTTGTTGCAATTGCTAAAGAGTTAGCGTCATGGTTGAAATTTCTAAGAACTAGGGTTATGTTGATATCCAAGAAAAAATTATAAAACAAATCCCAAACATAATGCTTGTATGCTCTCATTCTAGGATGATTTGTTATATATTTGTTCTTTAGTTGATTGGTAATTAATGCAACATCTACAAATATTTAAATATTATGAATTTCCATCACTCTAGGTACTTCAAGACATAAAATCAAAGCTTCATACATGTTTCTATTATTTATAGTCTCTAAGTCATATTTGAGTGTGTGCAAGAAGATGAGGGTCCCTTTAGATGCAATCCTACTTTTTCAAAACTTGTTCCTGATACATAAAAACATAACGCGTTTCTAATACTTAGCACTTGGCATGGTAAAACCCAAGCCTGACATGTCACTAAACATGTAGGATAGGTAACCATAACGTGTACGCGTTATAGAACTACAAAACACGTACGCATTATGTAGTTACAAAACGCGTACACATTATTGAAATCTAAAATCAATTTAAAAACACAGTCCCGACCACCCACGGCACTCTTCATGCATCAGAAACATGAATTAGAGGTTGGACGAGGACGGTTTGTGTGCCCTAGAGTATCGGTGGAGCTCGATTTAGTTGGAGGGGAGGCAAATTCACTGGTGGATTGTCATCTAATCAGGTAATTTATTCACCCATACCATTTTTTTGTCATTTCTTGACCTAAATTACTATTTTTTTATTGTTTAAAACAACATAGTTTTGTAATATTTATAAAATTGGGAATAACCCAATCTCTAATTAAATTCACATCTCCCTCAACCAAGATGAGTGAATAATTAAAATGAATCCCTTTTCAAAAACTCAAAAATTTCTAATCCAGCCAAAAATTGACAAAAATAGAACTCCTCCCTTTCTACAATGTATCCATCCACATGAAACCCAAATTTCCAACCCTCAAAGGCCATTTCTCATGATATTAATTAAATAATTTTCCTTGGTAATGGCCATAACAAGATGAAATGCATGCACAAGCGTGAATAGAAAAAATGAAAAAAAAATTAGTAACTTGGTTTCTCAAATTTTCATCACAATCATTTGTCCATGAACATAATCAAAATTTCATCAGAAGTGTATGTAGCTATACATTGCCTCTTAGTTAAACACCCTTGACTAAATGCCAAAACACATTAACAAAGTGTCTCTCGGGCCTGCCCTATCCACACCCTTGATCAATCTACTCAACGCTCAAGGATCGTTGATTCAACTGAAATACTTCATATAGAACATCACTATGTTTTTTATTTAATTTTCTGAACTTGCCATACAATGTAGAGGTCGATTTTGTAGAGAGAAATTGTCTCTGTTTTGAGAAGTTGACATTGTTGTTATTGTCATTCTAGTCACAATCTCTAGTTGATTATTCAACATCTTAATCATTGATAGTCATCTCAAGTACATATGTAATCATATTGGAAAGACAAACTCATACATATCCATTTCATTCCATGCCACTTTGTCCTCCCCTCCAACCACAAGGCGTAATATGTTGAAATCAATAAATTTAATGTTAGCTTATGAAGTTGATGGAAATATTGTTTTCTGCAAGGGATGTAAAAGCCAAAACATGTCAAAATAACACTCCTAAATTCTAAGGAGTTTAAACCCAAGTTTGCATGGAAAAGTCACCAATGAGGGTTAAGAAGTGCCTTAACTTCTAGAAAGAAGTTGAACGAAACTTACTTTTTAATTGTTAAATGTTTAATTTTAAGTTTTAAATGTATGTAAGTGAATGCAATTAAATTGCTTACTTGAGTTTGATTTAATACATTTTCAATTTTGAAGAGACGTCATTATATACCATGTATATGTTTCTAATGATTTTTGTATTGATGTTTTTATTGCAGTTGCGGCTATGGACACAAATGCCGAGATACTGATTGAGCTTGCCCACTTGAGGGGCATTAGTGCAACTTTTAGTGGTGGTGACAGGATTCGCCGCTCGCTTGCATCAACCTTGGATGCAATTTTTGACACCATTTCATAGTCTAGCAATGTACTATATGATATTACATCATATAGAGAAAGAAAAAGACGACAATATGCTGATGGGCTAGACTACAATGCAATAAGAAAGTTGAAAATATCCAAAGAGCTCATATTTGCATTGTTTAGGGACCCTCGGACAGGGAAAATCCCAAATGCAAGTAGGCCTCATATCTCCATTGAGTGGTGCACATTTCAACCATTTGTTGATAACTGGATGGACAGATGGTACATGGTTTTTGATATGCCACCACATAACAATAGGGAAATTCCCTTGTATTTCCTTCGAAAGATGTACACAAAGTTTGTGTTACATAAACATGTAAACTATTTTGACATCTTGCAGTTTCATGGGATCGGTGGGGGGATGCCCCAAAACCGACCCAATGCAAGGCTTTGAGACCAGGATCGCCCTATCCCTGCACCTCGCAGGTAGTTTCCTGGGCCATATGTCCCACCTGCACATCGTATTATTCCATAGACACATGATGCATTTTTTAGTTTGGCACGGGCGGTTGTTCACCATGGCATATGGGTGAGGAAGGGACATCTGTCCCTGGTGTGTTACATACACCAGCTCGTCACCATTCAGGACCATCCACTAGTGCAGGACCATCGACACATCCCCATCCTAGTACTGATCCTCATGAGTGCACATCATGTGGTCGTCCCTGCTATGGTCTTGCCTCAGATGTTTCCTTCAATGGGTTTTTGAGAGAGGTATGTAGATGGTTAATTGTAATAAATTCTTCATTTATTTTCGTCTTTGTACACATATATATAGTTTGAGCTAATATATTAATTTTGTGAACTTGCAGTTGATGCTTTATGCCAGCAACGATGCCCTAGAGCCAGATGTTCCAGACTCTATACGGGGGCATGATGCTACCCATTTGGCAATCCCATCTTATATAGCACCTATTGTCGTATCTCACACCGAGGTAAACATTTTAAAATTTCAGTTTTTTAATACTTGTTAATTTGTTAATTTCCAAATAGTTTACATTTTAGTTCACTAATACTATCTACGGTCTAATATTTACAATTATTAAACTTGCAGATGGAAGATCCTTCACTGGGGCAAGGTAATGTGGAGGTAGCACCCATGGTTGTGCCATCCAATGAAACATTTGGGCTCCAGGTAAACAATTAAAAATGACATTTGTTAAATACATGTTTGTTTGTTGAATCATGCATGTCTAACTACATGAACACTTGCTGACTGTAGGCACCATCCGAGACATCTGAACCATTGCCTGGATTTGTATCTCCTGCTAGGCCATTCGTGAACAAGGGTCGTGTGTATGTGAGGTGTTCTACTCCTAGAAAGACTCCAGCTACCCATGGCCTTACTCATACCATGGTAATGTATATCCTTCGATGATATTTGTTGTTTAACTTGAAATCCAGTGCATAATTTTTTTTTGTTAATGTTTGAATTGCATGTTTACTGCATCAGGAACCCGAGTTGTCTACTCAAAACCTCGCATCGATGGTTGATGCAGCAGTCAGTGCCACAGCTGCAATGGAAACTGATCACACACAGGTATGTAACTATTTCAACATTATATTTACATAGTTTATTATTGTTGTCTATTGTTTATTCATGCATTTCTAACTATTTCAACATTTTTTCATTGTAGCCACCACCAGCAGGAGCAGTTCCTGGCCCCCCTAGTTGATATTTAATTTGCAGGATCCATAGACGCACACTGATCCTAGAGATGTGCCTAGAGGATCAACGTCGGGAAAGAACAAGAGGAAGCTTGAGTTTTGATGTGTCTTATGGGATATATGTACATTTGGATACATGTACATGTGGCTTTGATAGTTTTTGATGGTTTTGGACACATGTGCTTTTGGACACTTTTGGAGACATGTACATTGACTACATTGTGCATGTACTTTTTGAGACATGTACATTGACTTCATTGGATACATGTACTTTTGGATACTTTTGGATACATGTACTTTTGGAGACATGCACTTTTGGATACTTTTGGATACATGTACTTTTGGAGACATGCACATTGACATTTCATTTTGTATTTGTTCTTTGGTTTCCACGTGTTCTTATGTCAATCTAATGTGTTGATTTGTGTGGATTATCTATTACTCATGAATGCGCTATGTCAAAAGAACAAACTATTATATTTAAAGGTTTCAACAAACTCACTACATGCCTGCACTAATTGGTATCTAATTAAAATTTGTGATTTTGGATGATCATTACAAGTTATGTCAATGTTCTTGCTCATGTAATTTAATCAAACTAAGTGCAATACAATGTTGTTCAAGGTTTCAATGAACTCACTCATGCACACTAATTGGATAGGTGTAATTAAAATTTGTGAGTTTGGATGATTAAATTACAAGGTAAGTCAATGTTCAAGTGTAATTTAATAAAACTAAGTGCAATACATGCTACACATTTCATCAATGCCCAATACATGCTATGTCAATGTTCTTGCTCATGTAATTTAATTAAACTAAGTGCAATACAATGTTGTTCAAGGTTTCAACGAAATCACTCATGCACACTAATTGGATAGGTGGAATTAAAATTTGTGAGTTTGGATGATTAAATTACAAGGTAAGTCAATGTTCAAGTGTAATTCAATAAAACTAAGTGCAATACATGCTACACATTTCATCAATGCCCAATATTTGATTGTACAATTAGATTCAACACTACATATGAGTAACTACATACAAGTGCTCAAAGCAACATTGGTGAAAGGAACAAACGTTACCTCGGGATTCGCTAAATAGAGTGCCTTCTAATGTTGGTTGGGAAGGATATGCTTGGATATCCTTATGGCTTGGAGGTCATCTTCGTGTAGATAAGTACTCTTGTTGTCATGTGTCATTAATGTTTTTTCATGTGGTAAAACCCTTCAGGGTTAGGGTTTGTTCATGGTTTCATTGTACTTTATTTCTAAACATATAATTATTCTAAGAAAGGTTGCTAGGTTTTCTTCCCCACAAGGGTTTCCCGGGATAAAATGTTGTGTCTCTTGTCCCTGAACAACATTTTCATGCGACTTGCAGCTCGACATAGCCCAGAAACCAGATGTCGAACTGATGAAATGTCGACTCCGTTGGTCTCTTGGTGTGCGATTACCTCTAGGGGGCCCTCTCCCTCGTCTCCCCATGGCCCAGTGGCTTCATTGTGCATTCATTTTGTAAACTAGGGTTTTGCTCAGTTTCATTGCATGCAATCTCGCATTGGTGGGTCAAATCTGCAAAACCCTTCGCCGAGCAAGTGTTGGCAGTGTTTCCACATCATCATTTCCCACACACACCCGCAGGAGCCAAAAGCACACAATCTTGCTGCTCTGTTTGCTTTTTGGCTCCCGGGCGGAAATTCACCAATTGTCCCTAAACGGCATTTTCATGCGACTTGCAACTCGACATAACTCATAAACCGGACATCAGACCGATGAACCGTCGAATCCATTGGTCTCCTGGCATGTAATTACCTCTAGGGGACCCTCTCCCTCGTCTCCCCATGGCCCAATGGCTTCAGTGTGCATTCATTTCATAAAATAGGGTTTTGCTCAGTTTCATTGCATGCAATCTCGCATTGGTGGGTCAACTCTGCAAAACCCTCCCCCGAGCCAGTGTTGGTAGTGTTCCCATGTTGGCATTGCCCACACACACTTGCAGGAGCCAACAGCATGCAATCTTGCTGCTCCGTTTGCTTTTTGGCTCCCGGACGGAAATTCACCAAGTGTCCCTGAACGACATTTTCATGCGACTTGCAACTCGACATAACTCAAAAACCGAAGGTTGGATCGACTAACCGTTGACTCTATTGGTCTCCTGGCATGTGATTACCTCTAGGGGGCCCTCTCCCTCGTCTCCCCATGGCCCAGTGGCTTCATTATGCATTCATTTCGTAAACTAGGGTTTCGCTCAGTTTCATTCCATGCAATCTCGCATTGGTGGGTCAACTCTGCAAAACCCTCCCCCGAGCCAGTGTTGGCAGTGTTCCCACATCAGCATTGCCCACACACACTTGCAAGAGCCAATGGTACGCAATCTTGCTGCTCCGTTTTCTTTTTGGTTCCCGAACGGAAATTCACCAAGTGTCCCTGAATGACATTTTCATGCGACTTGCAACTCGACATAACTCGGAAACTGGAGGTCGGATCGATGAACCGTCAACTCCATTGGTCTCCTCGCGTGCGATTACCTCCAGGCAGTCCTCTCCCTCATCTCCCCATGGCCCAGTGGCTTCATTGTGCATTCATTTCGTAAACTAGGGTTTTTCTCTGTTTCATTGCGTGCAATCTCGCATTGGTGCGTCAACTCTGTAAAACCCTCCCCAGAGCTAGTGTTGGCAGTGTTCCCATGTCGACATTTCCCACACACACTTGCAGGAGAAAATGGCATGCAATCTTGCTGCTCCGTTTGCTTTTTGGCTCCCGGATGGAAATTCACCAAGTGTCCCTGAACGACATTTTCATGCGACTTGCAACTCGACATAACTCAGAAACCGGACATCGGACAGACAAACTATCGACTCCGTTGGTCCCTTGGTGTGCAATTACCTCTAGGGGGCCCTCTCCCTCATCTCCCCATGGCCCAGTGGCTTCCTTGTGCATTCATTTCGTAAACTAGGGTTTTGCTCAGTTTCATTGCATGCAATCTCGCATTGGTGGGTCAAATATGCAAAACCCTCCCCCGAGCCAGTGTTGGTAGTGTTTCCACATCGGCATTGCCCACACACACTCGCAGGAGCCAACAGCACGTAATCTTGCTACTCCGTTTGCTTTTTGGCTCCCGGGCGGAAATTCACCAAGTGTCCCTAAACGGCATATTTAAGCGACTTGCAACTCGACATAACTCGGAAACCAGACGTCAGACCAACGAACCATTGACTTTGTTGGTCTCCTGGCATGCAATTACCTCTAGGGTGCCCTCTCCCACATCTCCCTATGGCCCAGTGGCTTCATTATGCATTCATTTTGTAAACTAGGTTTTTGCTCAGTTTTATTGCATGCAATCTCGCATTGGTGGGTCAACTCTGCAAAACCCTCCCCCGAGCCAGTGTTGGCAATGTTCCCATGTTGGCATTCCCCACACACACTTGCAAGAGCCAACAGCACACAATATTCCTGCTCCATTTGATTTTTGGCTCCCAGATGGAAATTCACCAAGTGTCCCTGAATGACATTTGCATGCAACTTGCAACTCGACATAACTCGAAAACCAAATGTCGGACCGATGAACCGTCGACTCTATTGGTCTCTTGATGTGCAATTACCTCTAGGGGGGCCTCTCCCTCATCTCCCCATGGCCGAGTGGCTTCATTCTGCATTCATTTCGTAAACTAGGGTTTTGCTCAGTTTCATTGCATGCAATCTCGCATTGGTGAGTCAACTCTGCAAAACCCTCCGCCGAGCCAGTGTTGGAAGTGTTCACATGTCAGCATTTCCCACACACACTTGCAGGAGCCAATGGCATGTAATCTTGCTACTCCCTTTTCTTTTTGGCTCCCGGATGAAAATTCACCAAGTGTCCTTGAATGGCATTTTCATGCAACTTGCAACTCGACATAACTCGGAAACCGGAGGTCAGACCGACGAACTGTCGAATCCATTGGTCTCCTGACGTGCGATTACCTCTAGGGGGCCCTCTCGCTTGTCTCCCCATGGCCCAGTCGCTTCATTGTGGATTCATTTCGTAAACTAGTGTTTTGCTCAGTGTGGGAGTGTGCAATTTTTGCACACGGGCGTCAACTTTGGAAAATCATCCACCATGGGGGTATGGCTAGTGTTCCCAACCTGAACTTGCCTAGACACACCTGCAGGACTCTCCGAAACCCAGTTTTGTTGAACGGTTGGAGTTCTATGCCCCCGGCAGGTATCCAGCAGGTGTCCCTGAAGGCCTTTTGGATGCACGACGGAACGAGCCATAGAATGACGACCGTGGCTCGGATCTATGAACCGTCGAATCCGTTGGATTCAAGATGTTCAAATAGTGCTAGGGGTGCCCCTCGCCTCCGTTCCGGTGGCCCAGGTGTCACCTTGCAGGTCCATCTTGGAAACTAGGGTTTTTCTCAGTGTGGGAGTGTGCAATTTTTGCAAATGGGGGTCAACTTTGGAAAATCATCCACTGGGAGGGTATGGCTAGTATTCCCAGCCTGAACATGCCTAGACACACCTGCAGGACTCCTTGGAACCCATTTTTGTTGCACGGTTGGAGTTCTATTCCCCCGGTAGGTATTCAGCAGGTGTCCCTGAAGGCCTTTTGGATGTGAGACGGAACGAGCCATAGAATGACGACCGTGGCTCGGATCGACAAACCGTCAAATCCATTGGATTTAGGATGTCTAGATAGTGCTAGGGGTGCCCCTCACCTCCAGTCTGATGGCCCAGGTGTCACCTTGCAGATCCATCTTGGAAACTAGGGTTTTGCTCAGTGTGGGAGTGTGCAATTTTTGCACACGGGGGTCAACTTTGGAAAATCTTCCACCGGGTGGGTATGGCTAGTGTTCCCAGCCCGAACCTACCTAGACACACCTGCAGAACTCCCCGAAACCTGGTTTTGTTGCATGGTTGGAGTTCTATGCCCCCGACAGGTATCTAGTAGGTGTCCCTGAAGGCCTTTTGGATGCGATACGAAACGAGCCATATAATGACGACCGTGGCTCGGATCGACAAACCATTGACTCCGTTGGATTCAGGATGTCCGGATAGTGCTAGGGGTTCCCCTCGCCTCTGGTCCAGTGGCCCAGGTGCCACCTTGCAGGTCCATCTTGGAAACTAGGGTTTTGCAGGTCCATGATGATGATGATGGTGATGATGATAAAGATGTTGATGATGATGGCTTGGTCTAAGGTGGTGCTCTCAAATAGCTAATTCATTATGAAATATTTAACAAGACATGAATTAAATTTAATATAAGTGTATTGTTTAATATAGTGAGCATGAATTGAATTAATTTTGTTGGGTGAATCCAATAACCAACATGATGAACATAATATAATTTTAGGGTTTACTAATCATATGTAAAAAATAGCATATTCATAAACTTGACATACAAGAGAACTTTTGGCATATTTATAAACAACGTAAACGCAAATTTGGCATATCAAGAACACAAAATTGACATATTCATATGAAACATACATGTGAAAATTGAGCATATATCAATATTCAATTACAAATAGTATAAATAGTATAGTATTAAAAGTATGTAACATACCTCATCATGTTAGATCCCACCTATTATCATACAACCAAGCCCTCTGGATCATGTCTTATACTGATGGTCTCCATTAGTTTCTCGTGCTCTGTATCCGGTAAGAAGTAGCGTACCTTCGATGTATTTCAGCTAGGCATTGTTCATACCTGGAGGTTTGTGCCAATGATTAAGTTGGTAAAGTGATACACACTTGCACCTAGTTTGTAATCCCTGCAAACATATCCACCCTTCTTTCTTGCATTGCTGTCCCGTGTCAAGTATTCACCTTTAACAACCATAGACCCAGTTGGGAAGTGGTTGTTTTCATCGTCAGTCATGGACATAATGAGGGTTTGCTTTCCATCTATACACCGTGCCAACCAGTAATCACCACCCCATTCGGTATCTTTTGAGGCAACCACTACATATATGTGCCCTGCATTCTATGATTGTAGGTATATGATCAAAATATTTTTTGTGCGATACAAGGCCATTAATGTGCATTTGAATACTACGTAAACAAACAAAAAAATGTTAAGGAAATGCATCATACCGGGTTGTACAAGGTCTGAGACATGATCAAAATCTGTAGAAATAGATGATTGGTCTTCTTCCAATGGAGTTAACTCAACAATTGCACGCTGATCAAGTGGAAGTGATATGTGATCCCATCCATCAACCCAATCCAATGATTCACACCCATCCCAGTCACCATCACAACAAGGCGGGCAAAAACAAGTGAGTTTTCTGGTCCAAATTTCAAATACTGGGTTATCAGAGCTTCGAACCGAATGAAAGCCACGAGTCCCAAGAACAGTCTTACATTCCCATGCATGTGAACGATCTATGTCTACCACCTCCCAAAAAAATCTCTCCACGTGTCTCTTTCTTGTGGATTCTACTCGCATAGTTGATTCCTCTCCCATTACTGACATGCACCACTTGATTGAGCATTTAGAATAGTAGATTCTGTAGATACTTTCAATTCATCTTTTCGTAGGGTTTTTTTGACACATGCTCCAGCTCCATCATGCTCTCCTTTACCATGCCCAGTCTCAAAATAGTTCCACATATGTGGCACTTTGTAGTTTTTATGCAATGAACACAACCACTGAATATGCATGCATTTTTTAACTGACCAGCACACCCATCAGACCAAATCCAGTGTCGATCCATCTGTATGTTCCTTCCCTTCAAGTGATCATAGAACATGATGAAGCAATGACATACATAGTGGAAGTCGTGGCACCTATCATCACTTATGTAGAAGTGATATTCCTTTAGAATTTCTCTTTGCTCTTCAGTGCTATTTGGGCCATGCCTATATGTGATATGGACCATCAAGGAAACCTGCTCAGAGTGATAATACTGACTTTGGATCTCATTTTGAGGTTGCAGAGTGTAGTTCTCGAAAAAATCAACAATTGAAAGTATAGTACCAAGGGGAAATGTATCTCTGCATATTCTAAACTTCTCATCCTGCCATCGTGCCACGTGGACATGCTGAACATATTCATGTGTCTTTTCAATAAATTCCTTGATGAAGTCACTAACTTGTACCTGGTGACACAAAATTATCTCAATGTCAGTTTTTTTTGTAAGTAAGGATTGAAATGTAACCGTTACAGCATAATTTTATAGATATAAATGCATACCTGAGATGTCACCAATTGTATTTTTTTGCTTTCTTTCTTTGGGACTATTTCATAGTTGATATATTTGAAACTTTTCATGTCTGTAACCATTTTCCCAAATTCACTATCTCCATTCTCGTGCATACATTAGCTCAATAATGCCATTCCAGCACAGTTGGAGAATGTTCCATCCAAACAAGATTTTGCATAGTATGTTTGCCCCTTGGGCCTATTGCACATGATGCTATGAATGAATTCTCTTGATGAAATCAGTGGTATTGTCATGGAGCAATCCTGCACATGGTTAGTATGCAACACACGACGAATGTACAAAAAATTTTCATAGTAATATTCATATTCTACATGGTATCTACAACAACAAGTGTTACGAAGAGTATTTATTCTAACATACCATGGCTTACATTTCTCAAAAGATCTTTGCCCCAAGTTCAATTGTCTATGCTCAATCCTAAATTTCTCGTAAAGTTTTGTCTGTGTTATATCAAGAAGATGCTTAGTATGTGGTTCATGATCCTTTGAACCCCTTCTCAGTTTTAGTACATCCTTTCAGTTTGAAGAAGGCCTTGTGTGATCATGCCAAAAACTGTGCATTAGTCCCTTTACTGCATCAACTAGCTTCATGTCACGACGTGGCAACTAACCAACAAAGGCCCCAAAATCTGTCTGATCAAGTGTGTCAAGATGTTCTCTTCTAATAGAATACCGATGGAGGGTTTTTACATTCAAATTAACTAGTTCAGATGTAGGCCTGAGAATACGAAGGACCATGGTGTTCTTATTTGCAATTGCTTGTGACAACACACGACAAGCAGCATTGCGGTCCTTTGAACGTGTTTTCTTACCAATTTTACCAAATGCATCTACTAGGATTTTAACTATATGAGAACTTGGTACATAATTATTTATCATCTTTATCCCTAACTTTTTCCTAACAACATTCATGCTCCTAGATTTTAACAATGATAAAAATAATCTACATTTATCTCCATCGCATTTAGAAACAAAATATTTATCAAATATCCGTTGAGTTTGATAAGCAATACTACATTTAGATAGCGTACCTTCAATGGAATTGATGAGACTTTCATCAACTTGTATACGCTTCGGAGTTCTTCGACGTGTGCTTGCTAATGGAGGTAAGGGGGTTGGAATTCTACCATGTAGTGCATCACCAAGACGCTCTGGCATTTTAGTAGTAGCTTGGTGTCCTTCATTCTCTTCCTGGTAGTTGGATGGTGGAAGTCCAACATCCTCATCGATGGTCTATGGAAGTCCAACATCCTCATCGATGGTCTGGATAACATTCTCTTCTTCAACAGTAGGAAAAATGTCCAATGCCTCTTTGACTTCATCGCTTGCATAACCACATCCAGATAGCAAATTTTGTGTTTCGTCATGAGCTTCTTCTTGAGATGGTAACTTATCACTTTGACTTGAAGTGGGAATTGAAACATCCCCTAATGAGCACCTACATTTTGCTTCTTGATTACTTCCATGGGGTGCTTGTTCAACAACTATTGTGGAAATTGAAGGTCCCTCTTGTCATGGATTAATAGGATGAACCGTGGTATCCTCTACAATTGGATTTGGATTAGTTTCCAAAGAAAGCCTCTGATTCATCATGTATATTCTTTTCTTTTCTTTCTCTTCTTCAATGACTTCTTGAGGTCTCTTCTTCCTTGCTGATTTGCTTACTCGATTACATGCATTCCCCATCACCACAATGATCAATTCAATATAGTTTGTTTTTGTTGCTCCTCAATTACAAGCTCTTCAATAATAAGCAAATGGAAGTTAAATCATAAATTGTTTGGGCTCTTTGATTCTCTTGGACTCTTTTGTATATCCACCATCACCATGAAATGGTCTTGAAGCTTGATATCTTATCTTGTGTGCTCCTCAAATATAGGCAAAATGAATCTTTCAAAGACCTTATCTTTGGTGTTATTCAATTGGAGATTCTTCAAGCTTGCTGATTATATTCTTCAAATATGGCCATATAACCCAACACCACACTGAGCAACCATGAAAGATGTCCTCAATGCTGCAACTGCATAAAAAAAATAATGATGGAGATGGTGTAGAGTGTGAGAATTTCCAATGGCGGGCTCGTACTGTTCAAAAAATTACGGAAGTGTTGTTTTGGCTCAGATAGAGTGAAGTTGCTCTCGGACAGGGACAACCCACTGTTTATAGAGTTACAAAACGCGCACGCGTTATATAAAGCTAAAACGCGTGCACGATATGAAGTGTAAAAACGTGTACGCGATATTGTTAAGCACAATAAATAGGTTAGGTGCACTGCTAGGGCAACGAACAAAATCAAAAGAAAACAAATATTTTATATGGTTACATACAAAACAAATGTTTTTAGTGTGGGGACAAATGTTTTGTATGGTTTAATACCCCCTAGCTCTCTCCCAATAATCCCTAGATACCCCCTATCTCTTTCTAAATATATGTCCCTCATTCTCCCTACATCCTTCCCTACATGTTTCTTTCTCTCCCTTACTCCAGCCATGTCCCTACCACCCCACTCTCCATCTCTCCACCTTCTCTTTATCTTCATCATTATCCCTCCCTATAGCACTCTCTCCCTTCTTCTCCCTTAATCACTAACCCTCTATGCCTTTATCCCTCCCCCCTACCCTCTCTGTCTTGATGGGAAACCTAGAGATGACAATGATGATGGAGATGTTGTGTTGATGGGAAACCTAGAGATGACAATGATGATGAAGATGGTGATGGTGATGGTGATGGTGATGACGATGAAGATTTTGATGATGATGCTGATGGTGATGATGATGAAGATGTTGACGATGATGGTGATGGTGATGTTCAGATGGTGATGATGATGATGATGATGATGATGATGATGAAGATGATGATGATGGTGAAGATGATGAAGAAGATGATGATGATGGAAATGTTGATCTGATGACGATGAAGATGATGATTATGGTGATGATGATGAAGATGTTGATGCTGATGATGATGGTGATGAAGATGATGATGATGGAGAAGATGATGATGATGGAGATGTTGATGAGGAACCTACAAATGCCAAAGATGATGATGATGACGGTGATGACAATGAAGATGGTGATGGTAATGATGATGAAGATGTTGATGGTGATGTTCAGATGATGATAATGATGATGAAGAAGATGATGGTGACATGATGGAGATGTTGATCTAATTCAAGGAAGATGATGATGATGATGGTGATGATGATGAAGATGTTGATGATGTTGATGATGGTGATGAAGATGATGATGATGGAGATGTTGATGTTGATGGGAAACCTAGAGATGACAATGATGATGAAGATGGTGATGGTGATGGTGATGACGATGAAGATTTTACTGATGATGGTGATGGTGATGATGGTGATGGTGATGATGATGAAGATGTTGATGATGATGGTGATGGTGATGTTTAGATGATGATCATGATGATGTTCAGAAGATGATGATGATGATGATGGAGATGTTGACGTTGATGATGATGATGATGGTGATGATGATGAAGATGTTGATGATGATGGTGCTGGTGATGAAGATGATGATGATGATGATGATGATGATGGAGATGTTGATGAGGAAGGGGGAGATGACAATGATGATGAAGATGTTTATGGTGATGAAGATGTTCATGAAGATGGTGATGGTGATGAAGATGATGATGAAGATGATAAGGATGAAGAAGATGATGATGATGGAGATGTTGATGAGGAACCTAGAGATGACAATGATGATGAATATGTTGATGATGATGATGATGGTGGTGATGATGAAGATGGTGATGGTGATGAAGATGATGACGACGAGGGTATCCACCTTATGTATATATTTGCAAATATCCAAGTCCCTATAGAACTCTCTCCCTTCGTTTTTCCTTAATCACAAACCCTATGTGCCTTTATCTCTCCCCCCTACCTTCTCTATCTCACCCTGTATCCCTCCCTCCCTATCTCTTTCTCTAGATATGTCCTTGGTTATGTCCCTCACTCCCTTTACCTCCCTCTCTCTATGTCACTTTCTCTCCCTTACACCATCTTCGTCCCTGCCACCCCACTGATTCCTCCTTCCCTATCACAAACACACACACACACAACCTCCCACTTTCTTTGTCGCTCACAAATCCCTCTAGTCTCTCTCTCCCCAACCATCAATCTCTCTCTCTCTCTCTCTCTCTCTCTCAAACACACACACACACACACTATGTCCCTTTCCATTCTCAAACCCATCCCCCCTCCATCCATATCTATCTCCACCTTTCTCCCTCCATCCCTCACCCTACCTTATCTCCCTCCCTCTCTCTCTCTCACCTTCTATCCCTCCCTCGTGTTATCTTTCCCTCAACCTATCCCAATCTCTCCATCACTCCCTCTCTCTCACACACTTTATGTCCCTTCCCCCTCTTCCCATATTCTCTCTCTCTCTCTCTCTCCATCGGCACCACTCCCTACATGTCTCCCACCAACATTTTCTGTCCCTCCCTTCCTATCTCTTTATTCCATTATATCCCCATCTATCTCTCACTCCCTCTAAATCCATTCCTCCCCATTGTCCCTCTCCCTCCCTCACTCCATGTCTCCCCCCCTTGTATTCTTTATTTCTCTCTCACATCCCCATTTCCTCCATCCGTTCCCCCTTTTCACTCAAGTCTCACTTTCAACTTCTAACCCTATACCTCTTCAGAACCTATTCTACTTCTAATAGTGATCTCAAGCTCCACTTCCCTTCACCCCATGTAGCCCATCATGTTCTCATTCCCTTCATCTCTCCCCACTCAAGCTTCCAACATCCTTCTAAGCCCTTGACCCTTTCCCACCACTATTAAATATTAACCATAGATTCCCTTGACCCTTCCCCACCCGTTCTCAAATATTAAACAAAAATTCCCTTGAGCCTTCCAAGAAAATAAACTCAGAATACAATCAACCACCCCTTGTCCTCTAGATAAAAATAATTTTTCATTTATATAATGTTGGAGACGTGCCAAGAAAATGAAATCGTTCAACTGACATCAATTTGGTTAGGGAATCGTTTCTCATTCCTATCATTTCTCATTAAATCATTTAATAAATTAAACAATAGTTTAAGTGTTACCCCAACCACATTTTTATTAATTCATTGGGAGCCGAATAATAAGATAGGTCATCGTCATCGCTATCCTCATAGGAAGGGATAACGCTATTATAGTGCAACCCATAATGATATGACAATTGAAGAGTAAGCGTATTGCTGTCATCGAAGTTGCGTATGTTCAAACAGCTTGACCGAAGCCTGTGAATACAAATGTTTGTGCCGGTCACCATGGATGCTGCTTGAATCTCCATATGCCCTGCCCATGTTCCGATTTCTTTCATACTTTTACAGTATTCGTCAAAATTGGCATCATCTTCCACAAAAGGTTCAAATTGTTCGCGGTGCTCCATCATATATTCTACCACCACCTTACGATATTTTGTATGTTTTTCTTCATCACCTTCTATTTGATGTGCAATTGCTCTGAAGAAACAGTTGCCATCGGCTGCTACATAAACAATTCTTAGACCTAATGCTGCCAACTGTGCTTCAAATGCATCCATGAAGAAACCAATTTATGTTACCCTACCAAATTCGACGTATCTGTATATACGCAACGGATCTGTAATTAGGTTGAAACACGATAAAGATCGATAAGAATTCGTAGACAGACTCAGAAATCACAACGAAAATTTATAGTTGAGCAATTGACGATCGCGACTCTTCACAAGGGACTTGAGTGCCTTTTTATATATGAAAACTACCATAGCTGACGACTCTTCTCTTCATGAGGGACTTGAGTACACTCTAACACGCCGACACAAATAGAAGTTTTCCATTTTCTATTATAACAAGACGTGCTATGCAGCAAGTCCCTGCCTTTGGTCCAACGGCCTAAGGAAACCGTTCAGGGCAGCGCAAAAGACAGCGCAGAGCTTGGAGAAGAAGAGATGAAAGTACCCGGAGGAGATACTGGTAGAGATAACAAAGAGCAGAAAAAAAATAGACATGCAGAGGAGAATCTCCTGGCTCGAGAGATTACAGATGGAAAGGGAGACGGCCCCCATGAAGATGATAAAAAAGATCGAGATGAAGAAAAGAAGGAAACGCAAGTCTTGAATGAAAATACTGCCGGTCCTTTACCTCTTTCGGGCTCCGTTTGTTCTACAATAGCTAATCCAGCACCTGGAGGGCCGGTGAATCGCCAGAGCGAAAATGCTACGAAAAGGAGGACGAGTCAGCCGATTATAACATATCATAGATGGACTCGACGCCCCGTGCCCCAGCCGAAGCCGCGACGTTGGGGAGAACCAGCGAGACAGACGTGACAGGCTCCCCGCAGGACTGTGAAGAGTCATAATCTGTTTGTTTTTGTTCACGCGGGACATTGGTATTCTAGGATTGTGAGATTGCGGAATCAAGTTTGTAATACGAACCATTTGACGTAAAATGTGAAAAGATGATAGAAAAGGGTAATACTAGATTTTGATAAAAAAAAATCATGGCGATTATTCCATCTTGGTCAATTTGGTATAAAATGTGGAAATATGATGAAAATGAAAGTATATTAAATGTTTCCTATGGAGTTCCGGTAGCCAGGAATGTTGTAAATGGACGTTACTAGTTCAAATCACCTCGCTTACCTGTGCCCCATAGGAATATAGTGGTAGTGGATGGGATTGGATCCCTAGTTATTCATCTTGGTCACCATAAAGGAGAAAATAAAAAATAAAAATATAGTAAATCATGATTAAGAATAAGCAAGATATTTATAATTTTATTATCTTTGGATTTCTAAGCTAACAACATAATTGGTAGGTTATTTATAGTTTTTTTTTTAAGCTTTGGATCTCTAAGACTAACCAAATTGTTGGAAGCTTAATCCTCATATTATGGCTCCACATATTATGTACATATGTAAATAAATAAAATGAAGACGAATAGATGTAGGAAGACAAAGAGTCTTGAAGGGACCTTTTAGAAAGTGAAAACCAAAGGTCATAAAACCTTCTATATATTCAATGCTTGCTAAGTGAAATGGATATCCGGGAGTTATTACCTGTCACAAATAAATATAATTAGAATTGGAATAAGAACACTAAGGTAACATTTTTGTATATTTACACTTGACAACAATGCTCACTTGCCTCAACAAATATGAAATCTCCAAGTACAAAGCTCCAAATATAATATTATTCATGTGCATAGCTTTTACTATTATATATAGTTTCTAATTAACAAAAACTGCTCGCATATTATGTACATATGTAAATAAATAAAATGAAGACGAATAGATGTAGGAAGACAAAGAGCCTTGAACAGACCGTTTGGAAACTGAAAACCAAAGGTCAGAAAACCTTGTATATATTAAACGCTTGGTGAATGAAATGGATATCCAGGACTTATCCGGGAGTTATTACCTGTCACAAATAAACAAAATTAGAATTGGAATAACAACACTAAGGTAACATTTTTGTATATTTACACTTGACAACAATGCTCACTTGCCTCAACAAATATGAAATCTCCAAGTACAAAGCTCCAAATGTAATATTATTCAATGCATAGCTTTTACTACTATATAGATTTTAATTAACAAAAACTGCTCGCATATTATGTACATATGTAAATAAATAAAATGAAGACGAATAGATGTAGGAAGACAAAGAGTCTTTGAACGCACCTTTTGGAAACTGAAAACCAAAGTTCGGAAAACCTTGTATATATTCAATGCTTGGTGAATGAAATGGATATCTGGGAGTTATTACCTGTCACAAATAAACAAAATTAGAATTGGAAGAACAACACTAAGGTAACATTTTTGTATATTTTCACTCGACAACAATGCTCACTTGCCTCAACAAATATGAAATATCCAAGTACAAAGCTCCAAATATAATGTTATTCATCTGCATAGCTTTTACTACTATATATAGTTTTTAATTAACAAAAACTGGTAACATATTATGTACATATGTAAATAAATAAAATGAAGACCAATAGATGTAGGAAGGCAAAGAGTCTTGAACGGACCTTTTGGAAACTAAAAACCAAAGGTCAGAAAAACTTGTATATATTCAATGCTTGGTGAATGAAATGGATATCCGGAAGTTATTACCTGTCACAAATAAACAAAATTAGAATTGGAATAACAACACTAATGTAACATTTTTGTATATTTACACTTGACAACAATGCTCACTTGCCTCAACAAATATGAAATCTCCAAGTACAAAGCTCCAAATATAATATTATTCATTGCATAGCTTTTACTACTATATAGATTTTAATTAACAAAAACTGCTCACATATTATGTACATATGTAAACAAATAAAATGAAGATGAATAGATGTAGGAAGACAAAGAGTCTTTGAACGCACCTTTTAGAAATTGAAAACCAAAGTTCAAAAAACCTTGTATATATTCATGCTTGGTGAATGAAATGGATATCTGGGAGTTTGTCACAAATAAACAAAATTAGAATTGGAATAACAACACTAAGGTAACATTTTTGTATATTTTCACTTGACAACAATGCTCAGTTGCCTCAACAAATATGAAATCTCCAAGTACAAAGCTCCAAATATAATATTTTCTTCTGCATAGCTTGTACTACTATATATAGTTTCTAATTAACAAAAATTCAATAACCTAATTGACTTCCATGAATGAGGCCTCAACAACTATTAAGTGGGCATTCTTTAATGAGACCACTTAATTTTATCGATTTCACACTCTACTACATCATGTACCTTGTTTAATAAGCATAACCCCATTAAAATATGTAATAGGTCTATTCTCTAAACTTGCGGAGTTGGGTGTGACCTTAACATGCAAATAAACAGAATTAGAATTGGAATAATAACAGTAAGGTAACATGTTTTATATTCACACTTACAACAATGCTCACTTTCCTCAACAAATATGAAATTTCAAAGTACAAAGTTCCAAATACAATATTATTAAGTTCAAAACTCACTCCATAGCTTTTACTACTATATATATACAATTTATAATTGAAAAAAACTATAACAACTTAATCGGCTTCCATGAACGAGGCCTCAAAAACTATTTAGTCGACATTCTTTAATGATGCCACTAACATTTATTGATTTCACACTCTAGTACATCATGTCCCTTGTTTAATAAACATAAACCCAACACAGTATGTAATAACCTTTTCTCTAAAATTGGGGATATATGGTGTGACCCTAACATGCCCTCCTCATTACAACGCATTAATTCCATCAAGGATGGAGATGAGTAAATTGGTGGAGAGTCTCTATTGATTTCCATGTAGCATCTTTCAGTTGTGTACAAGGAAAACTTTAGTGGACAAATTTAACCCATGGGCTATTTTTCCAAAAAATTATTTGCCAATGTGCATTTTTTGAAGGCCTATTCGCCCAATTTTGATGGGGTAAAAATTTACACTCTAAAAATCATCAAATTATTATATAAACTATATAAAATCCTTAGAAATTGAAATATTTTTGGAAAAATATCACCAAATATTTTATAGTTGACATTTTAAGAAGTGGCAAGATTCGCCAAGGTTTACACACTTTTAAATAAGTATGGATCCTTAAATTTTTCCCTCATTGTGTATCATTCTATTGCGCAAAAAATTTCTTTGAGAGTGTGCTAGTGAAGAACTATGCTCTTGTTTACTCAAAAGGGTTGGACCCTCCTCATTCAATTTAAGAATGTTATTTTGAACTTTGAAATTCAAGTTGAACACTTTCTTTCAGAAGAACACATGAAATATTGAGTAAAGCTTATAATGGTTGGAAAGAGCCAATTTGTAACTTGGTCTATACATTTGAATATGGTATACGGTCTATATAACATATGGGCTAATGTCTAGTGGCACATCGATAGGATTTATGTTTCCTTATATGGTTGGAGAGGCAAGAACCACCACCCCTTCTTCAAAGTGGTATTCTTGGCAATGTTGATTGGCTTGTTTCTTCATGCAGTTATACATTAACATTAAATTACATTGTAGGGATAGAAATAATGTTAGAATGGATTGGCAATATTTTCTTCGCCCCATGAACCTTAGAGACACATAATAAGTTTGGATCATTGATGTGGGTGATTCTCCATAGATTTCCTTAAAGGGTTTCAATACCCAAGATGTTGATGTATATGTAACTTTGGAATGTA
The DNA here is from genome assembly GCA_027924585.1 of Larix kaempferi. NCBI lineage: Eukaryota > Viridiplantae > Streptophyta > Pinopsida > Pinales > Pinaceae > Larix > Larix kaempferi. Next base: position 462,740 of record BSBM01001777.1, read on the forward strand.
TTTCATATATGTATATTGTATTCCTATAGAGATGTTATTATTCCTCTATACGGAAGAGTCGTCATTTATATTGTAAGTGTCATAACTTATACTTGATGGGTTATTAGACCACCTTGTTAGGGTCGGCCCTCTATAAGTCATGTGGATCGAAGGGTTATTAGACCACCCTGCTAGGGGTCGACCATGTGGATCAAAGGGTTATTAGACCACCCTATTAGGTGTCATCCCAGTCAGCATTGTGCTATGTGGTTAAGTTGAGTCCAACCTAGTAAAGGTTATTAGGCAAGTCAAGTCAAGTATAAATAGAGTGCAGGAGGCACTCTATTTGTTCATTATATTCTCTCACACACTCTTTGGAGAATGGCGCACTTTTGGAGGAGGAGAAGCTGCTGCTAGGAGATGTCTATCTCTTATGCTTGGGTTGTATCATTGCTCTATCTATCTCTGAGGAAGTTATTGGGGTTTTTCACCTTTACGGTTTTCCCCAAGTAAACTCTATGTCTCTTGTGTGCTTTCATTATTGTGTCCATGATTGATATGCTGTAGATATGATGTACATGTTGTTCTCTCAGTTAAGATCCTAGATCAGATTGAAGTAAATTCTGAAAAATTAACATGGTATCAGAGCTAGCCTGAAAGAAGGCATGGTATGGCATGTATGACACTTGTTGCACTTGCGATGCTAGGGCTTGATACAACAAAAACCAGTCATCTTAGCACTTTCGCTATAAATCTATTTTGGTGAATTTTTCGGATCTGAAACTTTTATAGGTAAAATATCAGATCCCCATGTACCTTGTGTCCAAAGGAAAACTTCTAATTCGTTGTAGTTTGTGTTTTATGATCTGTACCATATAGGGTTTCTGCCTCGTCCAGATCTTAGTCATAAACAGGTGACCTAGGAAAAAGGGTCATAACTTGGGCTAGGAAGATCTAAATGAAATTTCGTAAAAAGTGACAGGTAATGCACGGACTATACTTTCTCAGGTAACTTTTTCAAAGGCCGAAACTGAACCAGTGACATGTGGAATGCCATAAAAGTTCGCTCTCCTATTTTATCCCATAAACAGGTCACGTTGCGACACTTGGCATAACTCTCTCTCAGAGAATCCAATTGAGGTCAGACCTATGGGGTTGTAAAGATGACAAGTCAGGATACCACAGGTAGAAGTTTCAGACCATGTGGATTAAAAAGTTTGGATTTACACCATAAACAATCAGGTGCATATTTATGTCAAAATAGAATTATTTTTGAGCACCTTCATTCATGGCTTCGGGAATTTAGGGTTTCGAAGAAAGTTGGTATTTTTGTAATCAGAGACCAGAGCTGAATGCTACTCATCAAAATCAAAATTTAGAAACCAAGATCAATTTTTTGGTTGGGTAGAAGGATGGGCTTGATCAAACCCTAGTTTGAGACTTTGATCAGAAAAATGGAAAATTAGGGCTTCTGCAAAAGTTGGAAATTTTTAAGTCTGTGACCACGGCTGGAAGCTCTGCAGAAAAATTGAAGTTTAGATCTTTAGATCGAACATTTTGGTTGGACAGATGGGTGGGCTTTATCAAACCCTAGTTTGGGATCCTGTCTAGAAGATCCAGAAGTTTCAAAGGCAAGTTTGAGGGGCAAAACTTTGCAGTTTTCAAATTATGAGTATACCTGGCTTGATCAACTCATCAAGGTGCATCTTTCTATCCTTTCAGAAGTTTGAAATTCAAAGTTTGAATTTTTAGGGTTTCTCTAACAAACCCTAATCCAGCTCTAGATCCAGTTCCTGCAAATCAAGTGGATTGAGTTAATCCTAGAAGAGAATGGATTGGTCACCTGCATAAGTGAAGAAGTTCCTGTTTCAGAGGGATATGAGGCTAAGGCCTTACATAAGAAGATTAGAAGCAATCTCGATAGGTATGACTTATCCAGGTATGTTTCGAGATTTCTTCATGATTAAGTTTGTGGTATGTTTGTCTTCATATTATTACGGTTAGTACAATCTTGATTAAATTTAGACTTGTCGTATCACCTTAATAAAATTATGAATGCATGATAGAAGATATTCATTGATTAGGGTGTTGACTCTTATGATTGTACTAATGCATTATGGTGTTGTATGAGGTTTATGTTGTCTGCTAACATGAAATGTACACCAAGAAAGACAAATCATGTTCTAGTTCAAGAACATATGATCATGGTGACATGAAGACAAAGATTCATCCATTGTCATGGATCACTTAGAAGATCTATTTACGAGGTATGTATAACTTGGTTCTATAATGGTTAACTTATGAGATATGTAGGTTACTAGCACACGTCATTGAAGAGAACAAGAAGACATCACGTGGGTATGTTAGACATAACTAACTAACATACTAATCTAGGTATGTTTTTTTTTTCTATATCAAGTTAGAATCCTACCTTGTGATAGGATCTCTTATATAAGTATACATGGCATGATTGATAATGATTATTCATAGGTTTGAGTAATCATGGGTGTATGCATATTATGTTTCTTACTTTAATTGATGATATGACTAACCAGAACAGTCATGAAAGTATAGGTTTGAGTAATCACGGGTTTAGGCATATTATGTTTCTTACTTTAATTTATGATATGACTAACCATAAGAGTCCTTGAATACTAATGCTTATTATTTCTATTTTGAAATGATCATGACTATACATGTTTAAGATTATTGTGTTTTGATAGTATTGAGACTATACTAATGAATGTATGATTATGTATGAGATATCGAGGATATCACAATAATGATACTTGTAAGCATGCATAGTGATAGAGGATGGATATAAGTTCAAGGATAGGCAATCCAGGAAGCAAAGATCAAGAGGGGGCACACTCCAGTAGTTTCTGCAAGGATGCAGATATTCAAAGGGAGTCAACCACTTTTCCAATCCACATCAAAATGGAGTTACAGAAAGGAAGCAAAGACTGAGAGGGAGTCAACCCAACAAAAAAACAAAGATAAGTATTTGAATTGCCATTTCTTACATATTTGTTTGTTTAAATAATGTTTTTCAATAATGTATATGCTTATGTTCCTAGACTTAGGTTGTGTATTATGCATATTAGAATAATTGCATTAATGAGCAGTATACTACTAATATGCATGTGATGGGTAAGTGGCCTATGGCACTGTACAACATTCCATTGCTACTTATTTAGAATGAAACCTCTTTGCTGACATGTTAGGAGTAGTGCAAACTCTTAACAATGTTCTGGTAGAGATTGGAAGGCATCTAGAAAGTTATAGGATATGGATGAATGTTGTATTGAAGCACTGGCTAAAATAATTGCATGACTGTATGACATATTTCTTTATGTGTAAGAATTTGTTCTGAAAACTATGAGATGTTTCTAATCATGCAATTTAACTTGTTTTGTAGGAAAGATCGTATACCATCACCTACAAAAGAAGGACTACAACATTTGTTCCAGCAACAAAGTTATCTACTGAATATATTGAAGTTCCCAGGATTCGGGAAGTATGCCTTGATCGAGGAGTACCAGTTGATCATGAAGAATGATGTTTTTTCGAATGTGGTCCCAAGACCTAAAGGGAAGTCTGTTGTGACTTCCAAATGGATCTACAAGATTAAGCATGCTACAGATGGCAGCATAGAGAAATACAAAGCGAGATTTGTAGCTCGTGGCTTCTCACAGAAAGAAGGAATCGACTATGAAGAAATTTTTCCTCCTGTAGCCAGATACACTTCCATTAGATTAGTACTTGCTTTGCCTGCAGTGATGAAATGGAAGATACACTAGATGGATGTCAAGACTGCTTTCTTGAATGGTGTAGTCGAGAAGGAAGTGTATGTGGAGCAGCCACTTGGTTTTGAGACACATGACAAGAAGTCATATGTGTGCAGGTTGAAGAAAGCCTTGTATGGCTTGAAGCAAGCTCCTAGGACTTGGTATGGTAGGATGGAAAGTTTCCTATCTAGTTTGGGATTTACCAAGAGTAAAGCGGATTCCAACCTTTACTACAAGGTTGAGGAAGGCAATCCTGTGATACTACTCCTGTATGTGGATGACTTGTTTGTTACAGGTAATGATAGATTGATTGATAATACCAAGAGAAAGCTTGTTGCCGAGTTCGAGATGAAGGAGTTGGGGATGATGCACTATTTTCTAGGAATGGAGGTGTGGCAGAGTACAGATGGAATCTTCCTTGGACAAGGGAAGTATGCAGTAGAGATACTGAAGAGGTTCGGGATGATGGACTGCAAGGCCATGGCCACACCTATGGCATCGAACCTAAAGCTTCTGTGTGATGCTTCATCTGAGCTGGTTGATGTTACTGTGTATCGTCAGATGATTGGGTCCTTGATGTACCTGATGAACACAAGGCCAGATATTTGCTTTGCGGTGAACACATTAAGCCAGTTCCTAACGGATCCGAGAGGTCTTCCCCTGGTTGCTGTAAAGCATATTCTGAGGTATCTGAAGGGTACAGTTGACTATGCGCTCATGTATGATGCAAATCAAAAGTTTAACCTGTAGGGTTATGTTGATTCAGATTGGGCAGGCAATGATGTAGATAGGAAGAGCACTTATGGGTGCTGCTTCAGTACGGGATCAGGTGTGATCTCTTGGTTTAGCAGGAAGCAGTCCTGCGTAGCATTGAATACACCGAGATAGAGTATGTTGCAGCATGTTCGGCTAGTTGTGAGGCAGTATGGATCCGGAAGCTACTGTCTGAGTTATTTGATCTTCTGCTGGAGGCTACTGGTAGCTTTTGTGACAACCAGAGTTGTGTGAAGCTGTCTGAGAACCCATTGTTCCACGACAGGTCGAAACACATTGAGATCAAATATCACTATATCAGGGATATGGTGCAGAGAGGATCAGTGAAGCTCCTGTATGTTGCGATGGATGAGCAGATTGCAGATGTACTGACAAAACCACTAGCCAGAGTGAAGTTCCAGTAGTTCAGAGAGAGGCTTGGTGTTCTTCAGATTGACGACACTTCGAGGAAGAAGTGATGGACACATTTGCTGGAGCCATTCCAAGCATGGTGAGAGGAGGATCCTTCACATGGATATGGATGTAAGCTCTGGATGATGAGCATCAGGATGATGCTTCAGTTACTGCTCTGTGTATGCATCATGTTGGATGCTGGATATGATCAGTTGGATCATTTATATGTATGTATGTATGCATCATGTTGGATGTTGGATATGATCAGTTGGATCATTTATATGTATGTATGTATGCATCATGTTGGATGTTGGATATGATTAGTTGGATCATGTATATGTATATGCATCATTTTGATGCTTGGACCATGTATCTATATATGTTGGATATGTTGTATGATCAGGAAGATCGTGTATGATATATATCAGGTAGACACATTGTATGATCAGGTGGATCATGTATCTATGTATGTATCAGGTGGATACATTGTATGATCAGGTGGATCATGTATCATGATATGTATCAGGTAGATACTTGGTATGCATTAGGTGGATGCATTGTATGATCAGGATGATCATAGATGACGAGCTTAAGGATGTTGCTCCAGATGACATGCATCAGGACGATGCAGTGATGATGATCAGGATGATCATGTGTACATTAGGATGACGTATGGTGAGTATCAGGTTGATACTCTGTGGCCGTGGAACAGGTTGTGCAGATGAGCATGTCTGGGAGATCCTATAGGTTGGAGTTGTGTACCCGTAACAGCCTGGGATGCTCTTTCAAGGGATTGCTCTAGGAGGACATATGAGTATACCTGGGAGATCTAGACAGGATGAAAAAGGCCTCAGATGCTCTTTCGAGGCATTGTCCTATGGCATGTAAGTAGACCTGGGAGATCTGAACAGGATTAAAAAGGCCTCAGATGCTCTTTCGAGGCATTGCCATGACCACATGTAATCAGACCTGGAGATTTGGATAGGTTGTGCTAGTCACGTAAAAGGCCTCAGATGCTCTTCAGGGTTCATGCTTGGCAAGACACCCTTTTAAGGTTTTGTGGTAGGGGTCACATGTAGTCAGACCTAGAGATCTAGACAGGTTGTGCTAGTCATGTAAAAGGCCTTAGATGCTCTTTAGGGTTCTTTCTTGGCAAGACACCCTTTTAAGGTTTTGTGACAATCACATGTAAAAGATCCTGGGAGATTCGATAGGTTGAGCCGTGTGCTCGTAAAAGGCCTGGGATGCTCTTTTGAGGTTTTGTTGACGCACATAATTAGTCCTTAGGATTCCACAGTATGGCCAGTGATGATGAAGACCTGCAGGTGGTGGGCCTACATCCAGTATGAAAAAGGACTGGCTCTGTAGAACTTCCTATGACGATTAGATTCAGAGATTGATTGAGATAGCAGCAGCAATGACGATGACGATGACTCGATGACGATTATCCAGTGTCGATGATCTAGAGAAGAATACTTGTGCTAGAAGACCTATGTCGAGAAATACCTTCCTAGTTAAGAGGGAGTGTTGATGTATATGTAACTTCAGAATGTATTTCATATATGTATATTGCATTCCTATAGAGATGTTATTATTCCTCTATACGGAAGTGTCATCATTTATATTGTAAGTGTCGTAACTTATACTTGATGGGTTATTAGACCACCTTGTTGGGGTCGGCCCTATATAAGTCACGTGGGTCGAAGGGTTATTAGACCACCCTATTGGGGGTCGGCCATGTGGGTCAAAGGGTTATTAGACCACCCTATTGGGTGTCGGCCCAGTCAACATTGTGTTATGTCGTTAAGTTGAGGCCGACCTAGTAAAGGTTATTAGGCAATTCAAGTCAAGTATAAATAGAGTGCGAGAGGCACTCTATTTGTTCATTCTATTCTCTCACACACTCTTTGGAGAGTGGCGCACTTGTGGAGCAGGAGAAGCTGCTGTTAGGAGATGTTTATCTCTTATGCTTGGGTTGTATCATTTCTCTATCTATCTCTGAGGAAGTTATTGGGGTTTTTCACCTTTATGGTTTTCCCCAGGTAAACTCTGTGTCTCTTGTGTGCTTGCATTATTGTGTCCATGATTGATATGCTGTACATGTTGTTTTCTTAGTTAAGATCCTAGATCAGATTGAAGTAAATTCTGAAAAATTAACACAAGATAGTGGTATTGTAGTGCCGTTTTGTCAAGCTTGACCACTAGACCCTTTGGGATTGCTACTCCAAATAAAAACAATGTAAATAAGCTTGTAAAAGCTTATTAAATGCATCTACCTAGATCTCTATTTGAGGATGACATCGATGCTAAGGTTCAATTTGATACCTTGAAGTTGAAAGACATAATACTAGAAATTGCTAGTGAAGGTGTGATCATGATTAATTAAAATTGATTTGGTAATTCCTTGAAGTTTAAATATAGCTTCCATGACTTTTTGTGTCACTAAGGAGATCTTCAATGAGTGTTATAAGGAACACAAGTGACCCTATTTGATAAGGTGACGAATAAATACCATATATATATATATATATATATATATATATATATTCAGTAACCCCACAATGAAATGCATACAATTTTTAGTCCATATGTTGGATGGGATGGGTAAGGGTTTTACCACTCCTGGGGACTTGACTATCTCCTCTTTGTTCCATCCACACTTGGAAACAAAACCATAGATTCCATTCTTCATTCCTTTCCAAAAGAAGAAATCCTTAATCCTATGAAATGGTGTTCAAAACCTAAAATTACCCACTGTGGGAGAGCTGTGTGTTAGCTTTTGAGCATTAATTCAAAATGATCTAGGATATTATCTGAGAGAATAACATGTACAACATATCAATCACAAGAGACAATAGACATAGAGTTTCCTCGAGGAAAACCAAGAAGGTGAAAAAACCCGCAACTTCCTTAGAGATAGAAAGAGCAATGCTACAAATCCCCAAATACAAGAGATAGTCTCTTGGAAGCTTCTCCTCCTCCACTTGTGCGCAACACTCCTGTTTTTGCTAGAAAATGTTCCTTGAATACATTAGGAGCATGGCTATCACATCTTGGAATTGAGTGATTAATTTGAGTTTAATAAGTGGATCATCAAGACCGAATGAGAAAGAGAAAGAGCAGTGAGCTAACTGTGGATCAAAGATATTCCCTTGGGCATGGAGTCAAAACTTGAATCGCAATGACTTATAGCTAATAACTGGCTAAATTCCTTTATAATAACTCTGAGGCAAGGTAAGTATTATGTTCGGCACATAAGAGATGAAAGACAGTTCGAAGTGAAGAAACAGTTCACTGCGCAAGACGCATCTATCATGGATGTTAGAAGAATTAACTTAAAGAACGATTATAAACAGAGCATCTGACAGTGATCAATTCTGAAAACAACCATTTACACATAACAGGTATAATCAAATGATGGAGAGCACCAACCAGATGAACTCCTTCACCAAACTACAGAGTATACCCAGAGATAGAACACAGACACGAATGAAGACAAAAGAAACGCATACTGAACAGTAACACCGTAATGAAACTCAGGTTAAGGAAAGAAGAGCTTCTGTATTAACTGCAAAAAGATAAACATGCTTCGATACACTCCAAAAACCTTCGTCTCTTTGGCGTGATACAACTCTCTCAAATTCTCTCAAGCTTCTCTGCTCCTCGGCTGGAAACCTCCTCCTTTTTCTTTTTTATTAGCATTTCAAATGATAAAATATATAGACATTACAATCAGTTAACTGTTGCGATTTTTTAGAAGCAAAAATCTAATCATAAACTAAAAATAGAAACAGTTTCTGATCTATCATAACAAATCAGGGGTTGATTTGTCAAATGCTTGAACTCCTGCTGAATTCGGTGCCTTCAAAATATGAAGTATGACTACAAGCGTCGACTAATATATACCACATGTCACCCATTCTTCGAACCTGATATTTGGTGTCAAATATGAGATGTTTTGTTTGATACTCTGCCACCTTGAAATCTTGGAATTTAGAACTGTTCGTTATTGATTGTTTTTGCCTTAAAATCCGAGTTTGCTTCCTTGAAAAGTGTCTCGACTTGAGCTGCCTGTTGTAGATCTTGAACTGCTTCAGAATGAATAGTTGACATGTGTTTTGAGCTAAACAAAATGTAGATATGCTTCATTAATGACCTGATATGTTGAATGCTGGAAAATAGAGAACATTGATACAATATCCCTGAATTAAAGGAAACTACTTTAACTGTCATCAATTCTTGGACCATTAAGTTTACACCTGTTTACTTTCAGCGCCGTCTCTCTATAGTACATTGGAGCAACTATTTGTATCATGATGAAGAGCACATTACTATATTATAAATACTTATTATTGCATCTGAATGTGCTGGTATTGACAGGTTATGTTCTATGACCGGTGGGATCTCCCTTAGCTCACTTCAACATTTGAACTTGACGCTCATTGCTCATCATATGTACACATAGCAGTTGGATGTTCTTAAATAATCTAACTGCTGAAACTTGCATTAACATATGTACTCTGAGTTCCACCCATCACTTATCTTGTTAATGTTTAGACAAAGCATTGACATTCTTTTAATTTTTAATTATGGGAATATCCAACATGGAAAAGACAATAAATATTTAAAATGCTCATATACTTTTGTGCCCAGCATCCTTGTTGACGTGTAGTGCAAAAACTTTAGCTCTATGCAAGCTCCATCCTTCCACATATGATGAGTGCTTCGTATGATATGAGGTGGCATTTGGTGAATGACTTTGAAAGTGGACGAGAGGTTTTGTTTTTATATCAAAAAAGTTAATCTCCTTTTAAAAGAACTTAACACCTAACATATTGAAAGGATAATGGGTAAAACTTCGAATTTTATAAAATAATAATTTTTTATTTTTAATAAAAGCTATTAAATAATAATTCCACTTTTAAATAAAACTATTATTTAATAATTTTATATTTTCTTTTAAATAAAAACTATTATTGTAGGAAAAAGAGTGAATAGGTTAGCAAACAACAATTCATGGGATCAAATTTGGTCACAAAAAACATGACAACTTTGACGAAATTTTGGAGGATGAGGGAATTTTGAAACAAGATGGTGAAAAAAAACGAAGACTCTGACGGACACAAGGAACTCAAAGTTTTGGTAAAAATGGTAGTGGATTTTCTGGCAGCGAGAACTCAGGTCCATCTTTACATACGTGCTTCCAAATTTGTGGGATGGATCTGGTGACAACAACTCACATGAGAGTGTGAATAAGTGAGTGAATGATCAAATAGAGTGACATCCTCACTCTATTTATACACTGACTTGACCTACCTAATAACCTAATTGGTCTAACCTCTCTAAGAGAGTCTAATAACCCATGGTAACTCAACTCAGGGCCAACCCCACACTTGGTGGTCTAATAACCCATCAAATATAAGTTGCAATACTTGCAATACAACTTGCGACACTTGCAAATACAAATGACGACACTTCCATACAAAGGAATAATAACATCTATGTAGGGATACAATACACATATATGAAATACATTCTGAAGTTACAAGTACATCAACACTCCCTCTTAACTAGGAAGGTGTTTCTTGACACAGGTCTTCAGCACAAGTCTTCTTCTCTGGATCATCGTCATCGTCACTGTTGTTGCTTCAATCAATATCCAATCTACTTATCACAGGAAGTTCTACAGAGCCAGCCCTTTTTCATGCTGGATGTAGGCCTAGCCTCCATGTAGGTATTAATCATCTCTGCGAGAAATACATCAAGTAAGTACACCTCAGGATTGATTACACTGCCTTCGCAAAACCTGCAAGATCTCCTAGGACTAATTATATGCCACTGCAAAACCTGTCAAGAGAATCTCAGGATTGATTATATGCCTCTGCAAAACCTACAAGATCTCCCAGGATTGATTATATGCTAGTGCAAAACCTGTCAAGAGCATCTCAGGACCGATTATGTGCTTCAACAAGACCTGGGAGATCTCCCAGGACTAATTATATGCTAGTGCAAAACCTGTCAAGAGCATCTCAAGACTGATTATATGCTTCAGCAAAACTTGCAAGATCTCCCAGGACTGATTATATGCCACTAAAAAACCTGTCAAGAGTATCTCGGGGACTTATTACATGCTTTTGCAGAACCTGTGTACTCTACTGTCACCTCTTCATCTTTAGATCACCTCATAGTCCACGCAACACAACCCAGATGCACATACTTACAATCATCGGCATGGAAGGACATTCCTCTGACCATCCAAGAAGGATCCTCTCAGCCCTTACATCTCACCATCATGCGAGAATGGATCATGTGCATCTTTGTCTCTGAACTCATCACTTCCCCTTGGAATGAATCTCGATCTGAAGTACACCAAGTCTCTCTCTAAAGTACTCAAACTTCACTTTGGCCAGCGACTTGGTCAATACATTGGCTATCTGCTTGTTCATTGCAACATACATGAGCTTCAGTGCTCCTCTCTGTACCATATCCCTGATATAGTGATCCTTGATCTCAATGTGCTTTGACTTGTCATGGGACATCAGGTTCTCCAACAACTTCACACAACTCTGTTTGTCGCAATATATACAAGTAGCATCCAACTAAAGATCAAACAAATCAGATAGTAGCTTCCTAAGCCACACTGCCTCACAACTAGCCGAACAAGTTGCAACATACTCTGCTTCAGCTGTACTCAGTGCCACACAGGACTGCTTCCTGCTAAACCAAGAGATCATATTGGATCCCATACTGAAGTAGTACCCCGAAGTGCTCTTCCGATCAATGGCACTGCCTGCCCAATCCAAATCAACATAACCCACTAGGTTGAACTTTTGATTCACATCATACTTGAGCCCATAGTCAACTATACCCTTTAGGTACCTCAGAATATGCTTTACAACAATCAGGTGAACATGTCTAGGATCCGTCAGTAACTGGCTCAAGGTGTTCACCGCAAAGCAAATATCTGGTCTCGTGTTTGTCAGGTACATCAAGGACCCAATCATCTGACGATACATCGTGGCATCAACCGGATCAGATGAAGCATCACATAGAAGCTTCAGGTTTGATGCCATATGTGTGGCCATGGCCTTACAGTCCATCATCCCGAACCGCTTCAGGATCTCTACTGCATACTTCCCTTGTTCAAGGAATATTCCATCTGCACTCTGCCACCCCTCCATACCTAGAAAGTAATGCATCATACCCAAGTCCTTCATCTCGAACTCGACAGCAAGCTTCCTCTTCATGTCGGAAATCAACCTATCCTCACCTGTCACAAACAGGTCATCCACATACAATAGTAGTATCACTAGATTGCCTTCCTCAACCTTGTAGTAAAGGTTGGAATCCGCTTTACTCTTTATAAGGCCCAAACTGGATAAAAGGTTGTCTATCCTCCCATACCATGTCCTAGGTGCTCACTTCAAGCCATACAAGGCTTTCTTCAATCTGCACACATATGACTCCTTGTCATGTGTCTCAAAACCGAGTGGCTGCCCCACATACATTTCCTCTTCGACTACACCATTCAAGAAAGTTGTCTTGACATCCATTTGGTGCATCTTCCACTTCATTATTGCAGCCAGAGCAAGTACTAATATGATGGAAGTGTATCTGGATACAGGTGCAAAAGTCTCTTCACAATCTATCCCTTCTTTCTGGGAGAAGCCATGAGGTACAAACCTTTCCTTGTATTTCTCTATGCTGCCATCTGCAGCATGCTTGATCTTATAGATCCACTTGGAAGTCACCACAAACTTCCGTTCTGGTATTGGTACCATATCCCAAACATCATTCTTCATGATTGACTGATACTCCTCGACCATGGCATCCTTCCATTCTTTCTTTTCCACTGCTTCTTCATAACTGGAAGGTTCTTTGTTCATAATGTCACAGAGTAAGGCAACATAACTGGTGTGTGATCTTGTCATTTTCCTTTCTCTGTGTTCCTCTTTTGGAATACAATACCTTTCTGCATCTTGGATGAGCTCTCTAGCCCGTGTTGGTTTCCTCTTTTGAGAGTTCTTCTCATAGGGTGGATCTATAGGTTCTTGTGGATATTCTATTTCACAATCCTCTTCTGTATTTGCTTCATTCATGGTGGTGTCTTGTGTTCTAGATATTTTGGGTTCTTCATTGTTTTCAACAGGTGTCTTCCTTGATTTGCTGCATGCCGAGTCTTCATCACAATTCACATCCCTGCTGATATCAATCTTCTTGAACCCGGGAAAGTAGATTTTGTATGACTTTGAACTTCCATTGTAACCCACAAAGATGCCCTTATTTCTTGAAGTATCTAGCTTTGTTCTCTTTTCCTTTGGAATGTGTGTGTATACTGGACAACCAAATATTTTGAGATGTCTAACTTCTGGCTTCTTACCAGTGAACACTTCTTCTGGTGTTTTGTTGTCAAGTATCTTATGAGGTGTTCTGTTTTGCACATATACAGCTGTTCTTGCTACTTCTTCCCATAGATGCATAGGAAGATCTTGGTCATGAAGCATTTCCCTAGATGCTTCCATGATAGTTCTATTCTTCCTTTCTGCAACCGCATTTTTTTGTGGATTGTAAGGAGTAGTCAACTCCCTTTTAATCCCTGAATTACTGCATAGTTTCTTGAAGTCTCCTAAAGTGAATTCTCCGCCATTGTCAGATCTAAAGGTCTTGATCCTCTTATCCGTTTGATTTTCTATCAAGGCTTTGAATTCCTTGAACTTATCAAACACTTCATCTTTATTCTTCAAGAAATAAACCCAAGTCTTCCTAGAGAAATCATCAATGAAAGAAACATAATATACACACCCACTTAGAGAACTGGAAGACATTGAACCACATACATTGGAGTGGATAATCTCCAAGATTCATTTTTCCTTGATTTCACTACTTGGAAGTGTCTTCTTTGTGTTCTTTCCCTTTGCACAACCTTTGCAAATGCCTTCATTCTTTGCCTAGATTTCAGGAAGACCTTCCACTGCTTTTCTTGCAATTGGTAGTGCCCTATAGTGCATATGTGAAAATATTCTATGCCAAAGTTCACTTAGCTCTATTGAGTCATGAACCAAGGCTTGTTCTGGTTGGCCCTTCAATTTGTATAATCCTCCCTCATGCTCTCCAATCACCATTGCATCATCTATAGTCTTACCCTTTGGCCACATGAGAACTTGGGCATCTACAAATGCAACCCTCGTGCCTTTTGCATCTATTGCAGATATGGAGAGAAGGTTCTTCTTGAGACCTGGAACATATAGTACATCTTTCATCTTCATAGATTTTCCAAAGTCTAGCTTATAGGAGGCTTCACCACTTCCTTTTATGGGATACTGGTAGTCATCCCCAAGTTTCACCTTGTGAGGTGATTCATGTTCAGATAGATTTACAAAGGATCCCTTGAATCCTGTCATATGTTTGGAAGCCCCACTATCTATAAGCCTATCATTGCTTCCATGAGTAATAGTGCCAGTGAGAGCAGAAATTAAAACATACTCTTCATCACTTGAAGAATATTCACTTTCTTCTCTAGCCTTCTTCCTGGGAGCTTCATCATCCTCTGCAGTGTGAGCATGATGTCTTGTTTTGTTGTTCTTCTTCTTGTGAAACTTATCCTTATTCTTTCTAGGACAATCCTTGGAATAGTGTCCCTTCTCATCACATGTATAGCATCGAACGGTGGACATGTTGCTTTGAGGTTTGAATTCATCCCTCTGATTCTGATGGTGGTACCTTTATTTCTTACTATGGTGGCGCACCCTTTTGTCATCATACTTCTTGGAGTGTGCTGTGAGGGCTTGGTCTTTATTCCCCATTTTCTCTTCTCGAGCTATAATCTGAGCTTCTTCCCATGAGCATTCTTCCCACATCCTACTGAATGTGATAAGTTTCTTCCTATCACAAATTCCTTGGATGAAGGAATCCCATGACCTAGGAAGACCATTTAAAGTGGTCATTACCACTTCTCCATTCTCTATATCTTCTCCTACAGCTTCAAGTTGTTCTTTTATCTGGGAGACCCTTGAAAAGTAATACTGCATGGTCTCCACAATTTGGATCTTGACATTCTTTAGTTGATTCCTCAAGGTCATCTTTCGATTTATGTTCTTCCCTTCAAATAGCTTGGTCAAGGAATCAAACATCTCCTTAGGTGTCTTCAGAGATGGCAAATTTGGTATGAGATGGTCTTTGATAGAATCGGCAATGATTCTCTTATACTTGACCAAGTTCCTCTTGTGTAAGGCCTTAGCCTCATCTCCCTATGGAACGTGAACCTCTTCACTTATGTAGGTGTCCAACTCATTTTCTTCTAGGATTAACCCAATCCTATGCTTCCATGCTCGGAATTTATTAGCCCCTTCAAACATATCCTCAAGCTTGGTGTGGTGAGACATCTTAATGAGAAACTCAAATGGAAAATAAAAGATTTAGGTCTTACCATTTGATTTGCTGAAAACTGGATCTGGAGCTGGATTAGGGTTTGTTAGAGAAACCCTAAAAATTCAAACTTCTAAAAGGATAGAAATATGTGCCTTGCTGAGTTGATCAATCTGGTATACTCCAAATTTGAAAACTGCAAAATTTGACCCCTTAAAATTGCCTTTGAAACTTTCGGATCTACTAGACAGGATCCCGAACTAGGGTTTGATAAATCCCGATCTTCTACCCAACCAAAAAGTTTGATCTTGTGCTCTAAACTTTTTTTTTTGAGGAGCATCCAGCCGTGGTAACAGAATCCAAAAATTCAAACTTTCTCCGAAACCCTAATTTCCCGCATCAGTGACAGGCCAAAAACTGAAAGTGCTCAGAATGAGATTCTGTTTCAACAGAAAGATGCACCCTTGCTAGGAGAGTCAATCTAGCCTCCTACCTTTGAAGATCTATGGAGAGAAACACAAAAATTAAGAATCCCTAGCTTCCGCAGCTGCATAGTGTCTTCTTCTCATGTTAGCTCTGATACCATGTTAGATTTTGAGCATTAATTCAAACTGATCTAGGATCTTATCTGAGAGAATAACATGTACAACATATCAATCACAAGCAACAATAGACACAGAGTTTCCTCGGGGAAAACCAAGAAGGTGAAAAACCCCGCAACTTCGTCAAAGATAGAAAGAGCAATGATACAAGTCCCCAAATAAAAGAGATAGTCTCCTAGCAGCTTCTCCTCCTCCACTTGTGCGCAACACTCACATGAGAGAATGAATAAGTGAGTGAATGATCAAATAGAGTGACATCCTCACTCTATTTATACACTGACTTGACCTGCCTAATAACCTAATTGGGCCGACCTCTCTAAGAGAGTCTAATAACCCATGGTATCTCAAATCAGGGCCGACCCCACACTTGGTTGTCTAATAACCCATCAAATATAAGTTGCGACACTTGCAATACAACTTGCAACACTTGCAAATACAAATGACAACACTTCCGTACAGAGGAATAATAACATCTATGTAGGGATACAATATACATATATGAAATACATTCTGAAGTTAAAAGTACATCAACACCGTGTAGTTTAAATAGTACCCTATATTTAAATTAAAAATGTCAAATCAAATAAAATACTTGCTTTATAGGAAATATCATCATTCTACCAAGTGTTTCTTAGATGTGCATGTGAGTTGGCTTGTAAATTGTGGATAATGTGTATAAGTTTGGCATCCATTGACCATTCTTAATGTATCACATCTAGCTAGTCAAGAACTAGGAAAGATAATACAAATCATGAACTTCCTTTTTCATAGTTCCTAGAGAGATCATAGATTGACACTTTCTTATTTCCCTTCTTATAGATACAAACTAAAGTCATTTTTGCAATGGTGAAGACAACATGGTAAATTTGTCACAAGTTTTTATCTATAAGAAAATGAACTTCTAGCTTCCTATGACCATTTAATTTCATTCCCATTTTTCAACGTATTTGTAGTATCCTGGACTATCTCAACAAAATTAGGAATGAATATCCTTAACAAAATTATTTTGTCGAGGAAATACTGGACCTATATCTCATTTATGGTCAAAAGATAATAACATTCATGGATTGAAATATTTCAAGATCAATCTTAACACCTTGCTTTGAAACAATGTTCCTTGAGAGATTTCCCTCCCGAATAGGAAAATGTGATTTCTTTGGATTCAAGGTCAAACTAAATCTTGTACATTTCTTAAAAGTTTTTTTATGGTGCTTCAAGTGGTCTTCATATAAAATATATATCTAATCTCTTTGAAATATTTATCCAACATTCATTAATCGAAAAGGTATTTTATTGTAGATGAAGTTGACACAAGGTGTAGTAAACGTTGTCTTTTCCCAAAAAAAACTGTTAATCGCTGTAATTTTTCTATCCCCATCAGTTGTAATTTTTCTATCCCCATCAGTTGTAACTTTTCTATCCCCATCAATATGTTTCAACATATGGTCCATTTTAGGAAGTGGATAGTTATCTTTAAGTGAATATCTCTTAAGGTTTCAAAACTCCACACACAATCTTACTTCAATATATTTTGCATCCAATAATATTTTATCCTCATGCTCTATATTCATGGGAAGGAGAAATGAATTTACTTGTATCAACTTCTATCTAAAATTCTTTACTCCAGACATAAGTGGAATTTTACCTTGAATTATGGTAGCATCATATGCTTTCAAATCCTCATATTTCCAAGAAAATACATCAACAAATTCTCTAGGCAATTGAGTGTAACTACATAGACACTTTGAACTTTAAAATATTTCCAAGAAAATACATCAAAAAAATTTCTTCTACTTGGTAGATAGAGACTTTGAACTTTAAAAATATTTGGTTGCTCATCAATATGAATATTACATCCTTCAATGTTACTAACTATGATTGGCATGAAGGATTAACATTTACATCATTTTCATAAAAAGTCTTCTCCAAGGGTACAAGTTCTATGGGAATTTTATTGCTTTTCAACTGAATCAAGTTGTGGTTTCCAATTTTACTAGACCATTTTTTATCTAGTTGTTTTTTCTCGTCTTTAATATCTTCATTACTTTATTCATAAATATTAAGGAGAGTAGCATAAAACTCATTGATCATCTCCATAAATATTTTAATTTATTGATTGTGTTCAAAAAATTGCTAGTGCTTCACATTGTATGGAATAGAAGTTCTATGCCTAATTTCAACTTCATACTTTAATTGGGGGATTTTGGAGGTTTGAATGTATTTGTTGCAATTGCTAAATAGTTAGCATCATGGTTGGAATTTCTAAGAACTAGGGTTATGTTGACATCCAAGAAAAAAATATAAAACAAATCCCAAACATAATTCTTTTATGATCTCGTTCTGGGATGATTTGTTATATATTTGTTATTTATTTGATTGGTAATTAATTCAACATCTACAAATATTGAAATATTCCGAATTTCCATCACTCTGGCTACTTCAAGACACAAAATCGAAGCTTCATACTTTTTTCTATTCTTTATAGTCTCTAATTCCTATTTGTATGATAAATAAATATTATCCCCAAAAGGAGGAATTAAAAAAAATCTAGGTCTAGATCCCTATCTTGATGAAGCGCCATCAAAAAATAGTTTTCACACTACCTCCAATCCTTTATGAAACTATTTATCATTCAGTAGTGGCTTATCAAGCAGTGGAACTTCATATGTCATAATTATGTATTTATAATGTAAAAAATACCATTCCATCATCCTCTGCATACACAAGGACATTATTAGAATTTCTAGGATCACTAAGAGTGTATATAAGTTTTGCCTCCCTATATAGTCTTCATGTTTCTCTTGCAAAAGCTAGAGAGTAGCATAAGTCATATCCAATTAAAATGTTCCTCCCAATTTCTCCCCCCGTGACCTAGACATTAATTGATCTAGCTAGATACTGGTGGCCACCGACCTGTTCCATAGAGTTACAATGGTTCTCCATCTTCTCTGAAATTTACTATGGATATTTAGGTCCCAAACTTCTGAGGCCATTTTGAGGCCCTAAATGAGGTATTTTGGCCAACTAGGGGGGCAAAGGTTTTCATGGCATGCCTTGAATGTAGAATTTTTTTTTAATTCTTTATTAGTTCCCCCCAATGAGCTACCGAGCACCCTAAACAAAGATCATATGATAAAGTTGTGCCCCCGAGAAGTTGATGGATCAACTAACCACCTTCGAGCCCACAAATCCTTTTGTGCTTCATCTCGTAGGGCCACGTTTTTAGATCTTAGGGTTTTTTCCTCTTATGATTATGATAAAAATTTCCATTGTGGTCTCTTTGTAATTAGTTGTTGTGAATGAGCATAGCCGACAGATCTCTTCAAAGATAAGTTATCACAATCTGAGCTAGTTTGTATTGCTTTGTAGTTTATAGTTTCCATTCCATTCGTTAATATAATTTGATATTTACTGTACTATTGTGCTTCTTGGAAATATTTGTTTGTTTTTCATTTTTTAAATGTTTCCTTCATTTTGTTTTGCAAATAATCTAGATCAGGTGTATCAAAGAAATTTACTCTTGTTGTTTCTCTATACATGTCCCCAACAAGATATGGATATCGAGAGTTGGGTCCTAACCAAATTTGAGCTTAGGGAAAGCCACGCTCGTTGACCTAAGAAGTCTCATATGAAGGGACAAGAAAAGAGAGATGACAGAGTAGGATATCCTATTAATCTGATGCTCGAGGAAGATCGCATGTGACAAAGGAAAAAGATTATGGCTAATGTCACTTAGATCGTTCGATGACTACTGATGGGGGCGACGAAGGAACCTTCAATAAGAATTCATTTCAGATATGTGACTCCATCCAAGGTACAAGTTCACTTTGGCATTACCTTATTTTAAGGCCAAGTAGATGTATATTCCTTGGATTAATTTTTAAATCTTTTAGAGGTTTATTACGCTATTAAAAAAATCGACAATGAAAATATCACCTTCGACTCCTTAAGTCCCTCCCCCATGTAAAATATTAGTGGGATGGTTACTACAAGAGGCATGTTAAAGATTATTCTAGAACATATGGTACATAACCCACTAGGGGAATCCTTTTTCGATGCCCTCATGCATGATTTCTACACTATCAGAAACTATGATGACTAGTATACGAGATGGATAACTTTGCGCCAAGAGAGAGAAAAAGTAGGATTTTTGAGTTTGCAAATGAATTGCAACAAAAGCCTTAAAAGGTCCCCTGATTCATAGAACAAAGGGTAGAACATGGATCCAAAGTGATGACAACCAGTCCAAACCACAAGTGCACAAGGATAACAATAAGTCGAAGAAGGACACTCAAAAGTGGTGATAGTTCCACAAAGTCCCTTGGCACAACACCAATAAATATCACTCGAAGCAATCATGATTGGCCAAGATGAAATCATCATAGTTAAAACACGAATTGGATTCTGATGTGTAACAATACAAAGGAAAGTGGGTCATTGATGCAAAACCCAATGCCACCATTGAAAACCAAAAACATCCAACTAGATAGGACAAAGGATCCAGATGAAGGGGAGTGGCTCTTCCACTTATAGATATGGGTGAATGGGACTCCGATACATTTCATTTTTTACATCAGAATCTAGAAGAACTTGATCTCAGTCAAATTCATCAAAATATTAAAGTTTCTAACAGTACATCACCCACAAACATACACCATAGGTGGGTTGAGCCAAGGGAGAGACATCCACATTAGTCAACAATGTTTCCTATCCTATAGCATTAAACTCTTCCAACATAAGGTATTATGTGATGTTTCCCCATTTGAATTTTGTGATTTTATTTTAGGACAAACCTATATGTCAAAACATCATGCCATTTATGACTAGAGGCTCCATAGTTTCATCGTTACTTTGGGAGGCCAACTCTGCATGGTACAAGAGATAGTTTCGATTACTGTAGTTTCCTTGATCTTGAAAAAGTAGTGTCGAAAGTTAGTATATAATACTAGGAAATTCATCCTCTTCGTGGTTCATTAAGAGAGATGGAAGGTCACTACAACCACCATACAAGGTCTCTGTAAATAGCAGAAGTAGGTGGACAATATTGTAGAATAATACAAATATGTATTTGCCTTTCCAAAAGAGTTGCCTCTACATTTCTAGGTTAAACATTCAATTCATTTGATACCTAGTCCTCCTTTACCTAATGGCCCAATATATAGGTTCTCTCTTTTGGAGAATGAGGAAATCAAGAACTAGATTCAATAGATTATCCAAAAAGGCCACATTCAATTGAGCTCCTCACCTTGTGGGAGTACAATTATGTTGGTACATAAAAAGATGGGACATGGTGACTTTTAATTGATTACAAAGCCTTGAATAAGATCACTATCAAGAATCGATACCCAATCCCTCAAATTGAAAATATTATTCATCATCTTAGGGGTTCCAAGGTATTCAACAGGATTTATCTAAAGTCAGGATACTGGAAGGTCCCAATTGAGCAACGCCATGTATGGAATACAAGATTTATGTCTAAAGAAGGAATTTTTGAGTGGTCAGTCATGCCCTTTGTTTAACTAATGCTCCAACAAAATTCATGAGGATGATGGGATATATCTTTTAGTTGGTCAAAAAATCCTTTGTGGTCTTGTATCTAGATGGCATCCTCATTCTCCACAAAACCTGGGTGGAACATTTGCACCACACTCAATAGCTCCTAAGAACCTTGTGGAAACACAAGTTTATGCCAATTTGGAAAAATGATCACTCTACATGGAGAGAATTAAGTCCCTAGGATACATCCTAGATGGAGATTGGGTGCATGTGGACCCAACCAAGATCCATTCATTCACTATTATCCATCCCTAATGGCTATAACATAGCTCTACATCTTCTTTCCTCTCACCAACTTTTACCACAAGTTTATGTTGTGGTTCTGTCATATTGCGTGTTCCTTAATCCAAGTAACCAAGGGCTAAGACATAGATAAGTATGGTTGGGGTGCATCACAACAAAAGGCCTTTGATGATCTGAAACAATGGTTCTACTTCATGCCATTCCTTACTCTGGAAGAATTGCAACAACCTTCTGATATTGAGACATATTCCTTTGACTATGCTATCAGTGGATTCCTCACTCAACATGGACATATAGTGGCTTATCATAGTGATACACTATCTATTTTAGTTCATAGTATCCCATGTATGACTAGGAGATGTACTCCATTGTGGAGGATTTTTTGTCAATGGAAACATTACATCCTAGGGAAGAATACCATCATCAAGATTGATCACAATCCCTTGCAATTCATGTAGACACGGGGATAGTTATAGAACAACTACCATCAAAAGTGTTCCACATACCTGCAATAGTTACAATATTTGAATATCAAGTATAAAAAGGGAAACACGAATCATGTTGCATACCTCATCAATCAACCTTCAGTTTCTACATCGGATACCGTACTCAAACCTTGCGGACATGAGACATCCACGTGGCTCGAATTGTACAAAAGTGACCATGACATTGCTATTTCCTATCATACATTACAAGAAATAATATCAGTGTCAAAATTTCATCCTTAGGGTGAAATTTTATGCCATCTCAACCATCTCTTTGTTCCTTGAAGAGAGCATGAGAATATGATTTGGGAGGCACATTATAGTTGAGTGGTGGGGCACATCCACGTAGAGAAGACATTTGTAGTGTTGTAGAATTACTTCTATTAGTTGAAGCTTCAGCAATAAATTTGTAGGAACATTTTCTCATGCACTGCTTGTTCCATTTCCAAACCTTCCATCACGAAGCAAGGATTGTACACCCCATTTCCTACCCCATAAAGGACCTAGGAGTCTGTCTCCATCGAATAAAATTGTATTTTTTCTTCAACCAAGCATGAAAATGAATGTGTATTTTTGGTTGTTGAATGGTTCTCTAAGATGGCCATTTTAACTCCTTGTAAGAATAACATCATAGCAGAGGCCACTGCTAAACTCTTCTTTGAGCATGTTTGGGTTCATTTTGTCCTTCTAAAAACCATTGTGTCATATTGAGATAATTGGTTCCTAAGTACATTCTAGTCTAGCCTATGGTCTATAATGGACACCATGCTTACCAAATCATCTACGTTCCACCCAGAAACCAATGGGTAGACACAGGTGGTCAAAAATGTGATTGTGAATGTCCTAAGAATGTACAACTCCAAAAATCCCCAAACTTGGGATGAGATCCTTCCTTGTGGACATAGCTACAACAGATCCCTTCACAACTCTATTAGCCACAACCCTTTTGAGGTATGGTTGGGGTTCCAACCATTAGCCCCAATTTTTGTATCACTTCCCATTGCATATGCACAAGAATATTCCTCCCATGCTCACACTAAGTCTAATCAGACATCTAATTGTTTTGAATGGATCTAACACATCCAAAAACAAGTTCATGATATCTTGCAGATGTCTAATTCCAAGTATAAGAAATGACAAGACCATCATTGAGTTCCACATAAGTTTCAAGTTGGCGACAAGGTCTGTTTGAATTTATAGCAAGAGTTCCTCACAAGGATGCATCGGAAGATCCACCCACTTTGATATGGGCCTTACATCATGACCAAGGCTATGAGAGATAATTATTTTGAGTTGAGGATTCCCCCTTTCCTTTTCTTGCACCCCGTCTTTAATGTGTAGATACTTCAACCATATTTTCCACCTCTCTTGGACACCTCATAGGTAGCTAAGGACTTGGATCCTACAAAACACAATCCTGACTACATTAAGAATTCTATAGTTGATCGATCATGGAAACTAAGAAGAAGGTCACTCGCCAGTAGAATATACAACTATATAAGGTTTTCAAAGTAGGGAAGCATCTTCACCAAGGAAAGTGGCTCATCAGGAGTACGATTCAACAAAATTTTCCTCATATGATGGAGGAACTTGAAACAATGAGGAACATTTATCCCCGAAGTGGGAGGAATGATCTAGGTGGATACTGGTAGGAAGCCACTTGTTCTTTTGGAAATTTTGTATGGTGTTTCAGGTCGGAAAATTTTGGGGCCATTTGGAGTCCTTGAACGAGGTTTTTTTGTCTAATTGAGGGTCCAAGGGTTGATTGTCATGCCTTAGCCTCAGTCAAAAGTTGCAATTCTTAGTTATTTATTTCCAATGAGATATCAATTTCCCTAAATGAATATCATTTGAAAAATTTGCAACCGTAAAAGTTGATGTTTCAACCAACTACCTTTAGGCCCTCAAATTATTTTGCAACTTCATCTCCTAGGGTTAGGTTTTTGGATGTTAGGTTTTATGGATATTTATTATTATTATAAAAGGGTCCTTTGTAGTCTCTTTTGAATCAAATCTTGTATCCTTTAAAATTTATCATCTAGATCTTGACACATAAACAAGAGATATATACTATGATAATTAAATCAACAATCTACTAATCATGTAACAAATGATTTATCATAGATCATTACACAAAAACTAGAATAGATAAGAAGAAAAAAATAATTGACTTGAATGAATGGATGTGAACAATATAAATAGAAAGGAAATTAGAATAAGATCAGGAGGTTATTTTAATTTCTCATGCAGTGCTTGGAGGCTAGACAGGATTAACTAGAGGAAAAGACCCTTAGTTATCCATGCACAATACCCTATATTAAGTTTAACTGACCCGAGACTCCCCAATCACTAGTTCTAACTATGTGATATACAAGAAAATGATTGTATGTGCATGAAAATCCCTAAATTTACTCAACTATTGTAGTTAGGGTTTGTTAGGGATGGTTAAGGTCAGTTAAAACCTATATTAGAGGAGTGCATCTAGTCCTCAACTAGTTATAGACTGAGTCACTCCTAAATCAGGGAACATTTCCTCCAATAAGGGAATGTGCCCCTAAATCAAGGAATCCGCCCCCAAATCTAGGAATCCAACTAAGGGTTGACTTGGGTGGTCAATTTGGATGGGATTTGGCCCACTAGAGTCATCATGTCAAGGTGAAGGTTTCTAGGTAGAGGGTTATTTTCTCTAACACCTCCCCATAATCCTAACTAGGAGAAATTTAAAAAAAAAAGAAGTAAAAATGGGTCCCAACAATTTGCAACCATATTAGGTACCCATGCACACAAGATTCTATGAAAACTAGGTAAGAGGAAAAAAAACATTTCTCGGGATTTTTACTTAAGTGATGTTGTGGCCTAAGAACATCCACTGCATCCCTATCAAGCCACAGTCTATTCTGATTTTAATTATGATCCATATGATATGAGCATCGTGGTGGGTTAGAACTAGGAAAAGGTTGACCTTCCTAATCCTCAAAATATTCTTCTGCAAATGAATTGTCATGAGGGGAATCTAAAGGAGACTTAGGTGGTTGTCGTGGCTTGCCTGATCCAAATTTTAGTTAAGGGAGAAGAGGCGATAGAGTCTCACCAAAATGGGAGTTAGGTTTATTTTTATGATATTCTGATTCAGAAGTCATATTAGGCTCAATCTTGCATGAAAAATATTTGTTTGTTAAGTTGTCTAAGTGTGAGTTTGGGTTGACAACAATTCTGTATATTCGGAACATCATTGGGAAAAATGGTGTAAAGGTGCACTTGGAGAAAATAAGGGCCATTCTTGATTGGCCATCACCCAATAACATCACTGAATTGAGGGGTTTTATTGGGATCTGCACTTACTATAGAAAATTTGTGAATGGGTTTTCCCAATTGACAGCTCCCCTCACTGGATTGACAAAAAATGATGCTTTCTAAAGGAATAAAGATGCAGAAAAATCCTTCCAAATAATGAAATAGGTAATGAATAGTTGTCTTGTACTTACATTACCATATTTTACTAAACCATTTGTCTTGGAATGTGATGCATCAAGGGAAAGCATTGGAGCAGGTTTAAAGAAAAATCAACACCCCATGGATTTTGAAAGCAGGAAGCTACAACCACATGAGAGACTCTACTCCATATATTGCAAGGAAATGTTGGCCATCATGCATGCTTTGGTCAAGTTTAGACAATATCTGGTGGGGAACAAATTTGTGGTAAAAACGGATCACAATAGCTTGAAGTATTTTCTTACACATAAATATCTCAATGAAAGGAAACAAAAATGGGTGAGTAATATTCAAGCTTTTGATTTTGACATTGAGAATGTTAAAGGGAAGGATAATGTTGTAGCAGATGCATTGTCTATGAGACCCTCACTCTCATGGACATTTTAGAGGATTGGAAATCTATACCAATAGTAGAGTATGCCAAAGATAAATTTGCTTTTGAACTTTTAGATGGGGAAAATGGATATGATAGGTATAGAGTACCGAATGGACTAATCTACTATAAAGACCGAATCTACTTAGTTTCTGGTTTGAATATGAATCAAAATATTTTGAATGTGGCTCATGATTCTCCCCTAGCAGGAAATCTCGGTTTCTTTAAAACATATAGGTAGCTAAGAGAAAGGTTCTTTTGGAAAGGCTTGAAGGGAGATGTTATTAAGTATGTGAATGAATGCAAGATATGTCAACAAAAAAAAGTTGATCACAACCATCTTGCTAGTCTCCTACAACCCTTTCCTATTCCAGATCAAAAGTGGGAAAGCATCTCCATGGAATTCATTGTAGGTTTGGCCAAGGCACTTGGTAAGGACTGCATTTTTGTTCTAGTGGATAGACTCACCAAATTTGCTCATTTATTTTCTATTGCCTCATCTTTTACTATTGCACAAGTAGTTGAGCTATTCTTTAGAGATGTTTTCACATTACGTGGACTTCCAAAAAACATTGTTAGTGACAGGGATAGCAGGCTTATGAGTGCATTTTGGAAATAACTATTCAAGTTTGTGGGAACATAACTAACTCCTAGCACAACCTATCATCCACAAACTGATGTCCGAACCTAAAGGGCGAACCAATGGTTGGAGGGATACTTGAGAAACTATGTTAGTGGGCAACAAAACACATGTGTTAAATGGCTACATTTGGGTGAGTGATGCTACAATACTACCTTTCATATGTCCATCGGCATGTCTCCTTTTAAAGCAATATATGTTTATAAAGAACCTACCTTTGTTGATCACATTTTTGATGATATTAGAGCTCCAAAATCTAAGGATTGGATTGAGGAAATTCAAGAAATTTTGAAGATTTTAAAAGACAATTTGCAGGTTTCCCAAAATAAAAATAAAAAACAATGTGCATATTAGCATAGGAAAGAGAGAAATTTTCAATTGAATGATTTGGTCTATTTGAGGATACAACCTTACAAACAAACCACCTTGAAGGGAAAGGGGGAATAAAAGATAAATCCCGGGTTCTATGGCCCATACAAGATCATTCGAAAGGTTGGGGGGGTAGCTTATGAAGTGGAGCTTCTGGAAGGGAGTAAAATCCATAATGTATTCCATGTATCATGTCTTAAAAAGGTGGTAGGGAAGAAAATTTCAATTTCAGAAACACTTCCTCCAATGGATGATGAAGGGCAGCTCATACTCATTCCAAAAAAAATCTTGAAGGTAAGGGAAAGGAAATTAAGGAGAAAAACCATAAGAGAATATTTGGTGCAATGGAAGGATTTACCAAGTGAGGATGCCACTTGGGAAGATGAACAATTTTTGTAGCATCCAAGTTTGAAATTGCGTGGGGACAATCAATATTGGGTGGGGAGGAATGTAATGTCCCCATCCAAATAAATTTTCATGGAGAAAAAATTCCACTAACCTACTAATTCCCTAGGTTGGGGTGGAAGCAATAAAACTTGAAATAAGGGAGCTACAAGACCCAAATTGACCTTAGACTTCCAAATTCACATTAATTCGGTCAAATAAATAATAATAAAAAGAAAAATAAGGAAACATTGGGTCATGAGGGCACATAAGAGGGTGTGGGACCCACATAGGACAAGATTCCCCACTACACTTGGCATCATTCTCACATCAATTCGAGTCCAAGGTGGAGGGTAACATACTTAGGGAAGGGGAAGAGGAAATATTCATGGCAAGAATCAAGGAAGCTTGAGTTTTTGTGGAAGAGTAACTCCCAAGGAAGAGGAAGAGGCATCATAGATAAATTGTGACACTTGTAGCTAGATTCCATGGCATTTATGACAACAATTATGAAGGACTCTTTGAAAAATATGAAAAATTAAGACCTGATTGCAGAGTTATGAAAAATATGACATATTAGGGATAAAAAATCCACCAATAGGGTTCATAGAAGGAGTTATGGTTAGCCAAGATTCCCAATTCGAATTGGGGAAAGAGGAGTGCAAGGAAGAAGTGGACAATTGTCTCATGAAGGAATCTACCACCAATTCAAGTTGACTGAGTCCCTTGGAGTGAATTCGATCTCATGAGTCCACTTGAGGTTAATAAAACAAGAGTATGAGGAAGAGTAGCATCTTTTGGATCATTTCTGTTTCACAAGTTCTTGGATAGATTAACTTGTCCTTGCACGATGGGTGTTTACCTTCCCTGCTATTGAACCAATTTTGAAGGTTAAAGATCCATGTCCAATTTTGTTGGAGAAGAGGCCATTCAGACCTATTCTGAGAGCTTAATGAAGGTTTTAGTTGCAGGTTCAAGTCCCTCTTCAGTTCGAGTTCATCTCTCATGTCTTTTTCCACTATCTATTCTCACAATCTTCTCTCAATGTCCACATTCTAGTGTTGGTAGTGCACTCATGGTTGTATAAATTTTTTGGTGTATGATTTTGTGACTCCATTCTTATGAGATATGATGTATGTAACTGTATTGAGTTGTGCATTGGATGCATAGCTCGAAATTCTATGTCTTTCATGTAAACATTCCAAGCAAACCATTAATTCGAGCTAGTTTCCCCTCTACTTTCATATGGACTTTTTGGATTAGTTTTGCATCTGTTTTATATCATACTTTCCCAAAGTTTTTTTCAATGTTCGATCATATTATGATGTATTATTTATGACCAATTTAGTCTATGCAATCCCCTTGGGAATTTGATTAAATTTTATGCAACAATTTCTGTGTTCATTGCTCACAATTTTCCAAGCAATGTCTATGTTTTAACACTCTATGTTTGAAGGGCAAAATAAACAGTTATTGATCTTGATGAGTGTTGCATATAGGTTTTCAACGAGGTCCTTAATCCATTCCAAGTCTATGTTTAGAAATTAGGGAAGTTCGTACAGTGTTTGGGAAGCCTAAAAGGTCCTAGACTAGTTGGGGTTTTAACATCGAATTCCATAGTATTTTCCCATTTCATTACTTCTTGATAAATGCAAACAATGTATGTCTTCAATAATTGTTTGAGTTTCCAATCATTGCATTAGGATTTCCTAAGACCCCTCAATCCCTTCCAAATAGAATTCAATAGCCTTTGGGAGCATTTGGGACAGTTGGGGTTTCATTAGTCCAAGGTTCAAATTTGGCCAAAATTGAGTAAATTCACAAGGTAGGGATGTTACAACAAGGGAGTGACATCCTAAACTGGGGGTATTTAACAACCCTTATTCATTTGGGATGCCTAGACTCAACGGTTTGAATGTCTTCGTTAGCCAACTAAAACCTAACCTAAACTAAGTACTAATAACTAATCTAACTAAATAATTTACTAATCTAATCCAATAAAACTAAATACTAAACTAATCCTAAAAATATATTGACTATACATATATAAACAAAATATACAAATTTACAGCAAATATTTCAGAAATATTCAAGAAAGACTTAAACTTACTTTAAATATGACATCAAATCACAAAAATAAATTCTAAAGATGAATTCTACTTATTTGAACCCTAACAAACATGCACGAAGTTCATATAGGAAATATTTTTTTGAAGTACTCATAATTATAATAAATGTAGACTAATTCTAAGATGAATATAATAAATTAAAAAATGAAATATAAACATTTCCTAAAAGAAAATAAATCTGTTTAATAACAAAAATAAATATCACTTGGCCAAGATCTTACTTAACTAAATAAATGATTAATCTATCAATTAATTAACTACAGAGATTTTTGAAGTTCTTGATGAAAAAAAACATTCACTAAAACAAAAGTGTAAAAATATCTTGACAAATTCAAACTTATTTCAAAACAAGGAGGATCACAGTACAATCTTCATTTGAAAAATCTCCTAGTTAGTATAAAAGATAGACTAATTTAACTCAATCCTGTATGAGTGAAATGTATGTAACTAGAAAATCAATAACATACAACTTACTAATTTAAAATCAAACATGGTAAAGTAAGAGAATTTTCTTGAATATCTTTGTTGATTACAAAAGACAAAAATAAAGCAAGACCTCATATATTATGTAGAAAAGAATTGTAATAAACTTGGAAGATTGGTGTATAAAAGTAAAATTATTAATGTTTCTTTGAATAACGATTCTCAGGAAAGCAATACTTTAACCTTCAAAAGAGAGCCAAATACACATTCATAACTCTAATTATAAAGTCATGAAAATGTAATCAACAATAATTTAAGCATAAAAAGAATATATGACTCGTACTGAATGATGTTTCCATACAAGCATATATAATTCATGTGTTGTAAGAAGCATATATAATTCATGTGTTGTAAGTATTGCCTGCTATCAAAGGTATACACCAAATTGTCTCCCAAAAAACACACCTCTAACTAGTTCTACATCATCCTCTTTATAGAATAGAGTGATGATTTACAATCATGATACATGGCTAACATCTTGCGAAAAATAAAGAAACTAACCACTGAATGAGTACATGTGTTCATTAGTTTAACAATATTGGATAGGGAAAAGTAGTTAAGATTAAGATAGAGAAGACCTGATACGAACAACTCATCATATAGTTGAAAGATAATCGAATGATGGATAAGTGCTTACTAGTCTTTTGCACTTTTCCATTGATCATATGCCACACATTCATTACTTTCCTTTACCAACTAGAAAAAGTTGATCCGATTTTCACAAATTGCATAGCCAAACCATGTAAAGAATGAGAGTAAAGTAAATAATAATAAAAACAAATAAATAAAGTGGCTACAAAATCTTTGATTTTGCAGCTACTTATTATAAATAAAACAAATTTATCGTAATGTAATAAATTAGCATATCCTCAAAGCAGGGGAAATGAAATGCCGAGAAGAACTTCAATATGTTGTAAAATGAGAAAAATTTGTGTGTACGTAAACAATATAAGTTTATGTGGTTGAAATAAAGTCTAGCTAATTTATGATAGGGATAGTAGTCGATGAAATTGAAAGGAAAACTCTATTAGAAGTACTAATAAGCAATAAATAGAAATCCATGTAATCGATGGCAAGTAAAATGATTTGTACATTAATTTTTCATACAAAAAGGTATACATATGTGAGTAAAACAATAAAGGGATAGGTAGTGATCAAGTTTGACTCTAAATATATTGGAAATCAACATCGGTAGTTGCATTTGGTAGAGGGAGTGCAAGGATCGAGGATTGTAATTTTAAGTGTGAAAGGGACGGAGTATGAAGGTGTGCCTCTTCCTTTTTTTGAAGTGTGATCAATGAAGTGTCTTTCATATTTGCAAGAACAATGGTGCAATTCACATTCCTTAGCATTTAGAATTACTCGTTGCCCCACACATAGCAATATTTCTTTTTGTAATATTAGCTCAGAGATCTTCTCGTCATTAGTACGTTGTAGTGTTTGTAATAATCATTGAACTTTGTTTTGATTTACAAGTCATTTGATTGTTAATTGATGATGAAATTGCTTCACATACCTTAAATCAAGATGCAATTAAATAGTAGAATTTTTTAATTTTATCTCCTAATACTACATGAATTTAAATGTTTAACATTTTTTCATGGAATTGATTTTGTAGAACCTGATAATTACCTTCTTAACCCCATAGCAATGAGTCATTATAATCCTAAAAAGTGCATATTTGATCTTACAACATTATTACCATATAGAACAACTCTCCCTATAACATTGACTCATTATGATGATAGGGTTGAGAAGAATACTCTATATCCCTTGTTTATTAGTTTATGAATTTTTGTGTAATTATTGATTTGCTTATCTAATAGCCTAAATATGCAAAACTAAGCTTGGATCCTACTTTGATTTAAAATAAGTTATTCTATTCGGGATTTTGATTTGCATTGCCTTCGCCAACCACGTCTTGCTTCCCACTATTGTGTATGATATATTTTTGGGATTTCTTCTCAATATAAATATTTGTGCTTTGCTACTAGTTTACATGTTTGTGTATGATATCTTTTTGGTTTTTCTTCTCGGAAAAAAAGAAATAGACACTTGATAATGTGCAACTAAGCTTAGATCATACTTCGATTTTAAAAAAAATAGAATCCACCAAAAAACAACTTTGAAAAAGAAATGTCAGTAGTATTATTTGTAAAAAAAGCAAGAAACGCTTGATAATGTGCAATTTAATATTTTTCAGTTTAGTAACACGCAAAAAGATTATGAAAACAAATTTTTATGGAACCAACTTCCATAACTTATATGTTTTACACTAACAAATAGTATTTAATATTTTGATCACTTTGATAATTTTTTACTTTGTTTGGCATTCCTATTGATATTTATAAACCTAACAAAATAATTAATTCTCACTTTTACCCACTTTCTAACTTTGAACCACTCAAAATGCAATATTCAATGTAGTTTCATAAGACACAAACCATAATGAACTGAAGAAAACTCTAAAACCTCACCTTCAATACTTTCAAGATAGGATGATAGGTTATCTGTAGTAAGTAATATGATTGTGATAACCCTTGAAATATTTTCTTAATAAACATTTGTATAATGAGTTGCAAACTGAAAGAAGACATGATTTTCCTTGATGTCACTCTTTTGTTCCGTGGAGACATCAAAGCTATGAATGCCTTCCATACTTATCATATGAATAGAAATGGAATTATAATTTTTTAAGGTATCGTGAGCATCCAAGTGAGCCTCTTCAGTTGGTCCTATGACTGGACTCACATAAAGTCCATCATAACAACCAATTTCGAAGATGCCCCGAGACCCCACAGATCTCCTTGTGGCCCTTTGCAAGTTAACTCCAAATGCCTCTCTAAAGTCATCATAAAGAATTAGCACACCACCTGAAGCTTTTGCAAGAGGCTACAAAATTGGAATATGCATTGTATTAGGAATTACACGAGCATACATATTTAAACTTTCGAGAGAAATAAATAGAAACAAGCAATCACATAAATGACACATAATTTACCCTAGAAACCGCATGTGGAGAAAACTAGCACCCAATGAAGATCTTCATTACTAGGCCAAACCGGCCATCTGGGCCAAGTGAGCTAGCCACCACTCACCTCCAGGCCACTTTACAATGGAGCCTCCTCAAGCCTTTTATAGGCTTTATTACATGCAATACCTTGGGCCAATACCATGCGCTACAACAAACCATGTGCCCAAAACATGTGTTGGACCTAACCAACTCTAACTCATTCCCGAGTCAAGGTTAACCCTAACAATCTCCCCTTTAAACTTGACTTGGAGTAATCACCAACCCCCCTCAAAGTTTTAACCGAGGAATCTCACATACACCCACCTATCACCCTGGTCTTTCTCCCGAATTTACCGGTGAGTTACCAGGGGTATGCATGCCTTACTAGGTCTTACAACCATATGCCCTTTTACATGCAAACTGCTCCATTAATTTTATTTTATTTTTATGTGTCTTCATGGTGACTACACAATCACCATCCATTGCTTCATTCTCTCGCTTTTCCATGCTCGTTTTCTTGCTCATTTTCTACCATGCTCCTTTTGTACCTGCATCCATTGATGTCCATATAAAGAAGAATCGATCTACTGGATTACATGGGTCCTCAGCCGCTGTAACCGCCCGTTCTATAGGAATTCTCTTTGCATACATGGTTCATCAATCTTGGTCCCAACAGTGAGATAAAACCATCTCACATTCCCCCCTTTTCAATCGAAGATTCACTTTCTCTGATTCCAAATCAAGTTAGCGTACGAGTACACCTACCACCCTCGTACCTACCCAATGGTTCATTCCACACTTGATGCAACATCCCTTCTCTGTGCATAAGAGGGATACCTTGTGCTTCTAGCACCCAAGGAAATCAAAACCTATATACAACTAAGTTTCACATGGACCAAAAATATTACTAAGGTGTTGGGTACCACCGAACATACACCCTACCATTAATCCCAAAAATTAATGGATACAATTTAATAAATACTTTTTCAAATATTCCTCATTATGCCATTATTGGTACCATATAAAATATATTTCAACCTTCACCATTAATGTTCATGTCCTTACCATCCACTTAGTCACTTTAAAAATTCTTAATGGACATGTTCGATATTAATAAAGACCTTTTAACATAATTCCTTTTGCCCCCTTTTACAGAATGTCCATACTCTATTTAAAAACTTTTTCATAACTTTAAAAGTAAACTCTACCCTTTTAAAAGCTTTGACGTCATCTCTCCTTTAAAAAAAACATTTTTAAATGTTTTCTTTGAAACCAACCATTTTCAAAAATGGGTTTCCCTTCCACCCACATTTCATTAATGATTGGCGGATTCCCTTTTTTTTTTTCACGTGTATCTTCTTGCACCGACGTCATTGTTTCTTCTACGTCGGTTTCAATTCAGTTCTCATGCGTCTCAGCTGGACACAAACATGAACCTTTTTTACCGTCGAGTATTTCACAGAAATATCCACTAGTGGCGGCTCCCTTCACGTGATAGCTATCTCAATTGGAAATAGCGATCTCTTCAATTGGATGTTCACACATATGCATTTTATATATAGCCTTGAACCGGATTTGGCCTTCTAAACGCAGCATGGTGGCTCCTCTATGCCTTTATCGGGGGCTCTTCCCATCTCAACGTATGTGATCTAACTATTGAGATCTTCCACATAGGCTAGGGTTTCTCTCTGCGGATCCTTCTCAAGGATAGTCGCCCGGCCGAGCCAGTGCCCTAGATAGCCGTCACCACTAGCTTATGCAGGAAGCTTCCTTAGATCTCGCTTTTGGAAATAGGATTTCCATTCACCTCGCAGATCTCTTTGGGATCGGCAAGTGAGCCTCTTATTCCATGGCTTGAAGTGTTCGTCATGCTATTTCCTCGGCATTCATTCAATGTTTGACTGCAGCACTGCGATCTCCACTTTGCAGATCTACAATATCTACATATCCAACCAGATCTGCACCAGATCTTCTGCACACTTACACTCAGAGAATTTTTAACAAGCACAACCGGGCCAAACCATGGCTTTGGCTCTGATACCACTTGTTAGGTTATACCAGCATACATAATTACTTGTGAAAGAAATAAACAAAATAACAAGCATATAATAGACACATAATTTATCTTGGAAACCCCATGTGAGTAAAACCGGCACCTAATGAAGATCTTCATTACTAGGTCAAACCGGCCATCTCGGCCAAGTGAGCTAGCCACCGCTCACCTCCATATCACTTTACAATGGAGCCTTCTCAATCCTTTTATAGGCTTTATTACATGCAATACCTTGGGCCAATACCATGGGCTACAACAAACCATGTGCTAGACCTAACTAACTCTGACTCATTCCGGAGTCAAGGTTAACCCTAACACATTGGACATGTGATGATCCACAATAGTGTCATGGTGACGATCTTCACAACCCAGATGATCCATCCATTTGATGACCTTCTTTTCCGTATAAGCATAGTTTGGATGGCTTAATGAATAAGGAACAACTCCAATCCCAAATTTGTTAGGCCCCCTACACAAACCATAATTTGACTATTGCCTCCAGAGCTTCTCACCATGCCTCGAGGCATCTCTCTTGAGGGGCCTTGAGTAAGGGAAAGGGAAATCTCAATGGTTGTGCCAAGGCATCGATCTCTTGCTGCCTCTGGGTGTTATCCTTTGTATGTTCTCAAGGCAAAGAACACAACTTATGCATCATTAAGCGATATGAGGAGGGGCAAGATAAACGTTTGTTCCATAAATCATTGTTTTCTAAGAATCATGCAATGGAGATTTATTATAAGAAACGGCTCATGACCTGTTTGGAGTACTTTTGAGAGTCATCATTCGATATCTTCTTATTTTATAATATTCCTGGATAATTTACTTCATATTTTATATTTATTTTGTACAATACCTTGTCAACCAACCGAGGCAATAATAAGAAGATTGCAAAGTTGCTACAATGCTCTCATATCCATTAGAATATATTTGGAAGGGAACTCATCCAAATTTGAGCACTGGAATCCATATGATCACCAGGTAAGATCTCATTCTTGGTCCTATAAGACTTTGAGGGTGTCACTAAAAAGTCCTTGTCAAATTTTTGGCCTTTTCGTTGAGTTTGCAGAAACTCTGGTAAGTTTGTCGCCACCTTAAAAAAAATTTCATTACACTCCGCAAAGTCTCCAATCACTCTAATTTTTTGATTTGGTGAAATTTTTCCTTCTCAAATTTCATGAGTTAAGGTCTATCCTTTTATGAGAAAAGCCATGTTAATTTTTGTTTTATTTTATCCAAAACCACAAAAATTTTAAAAGAAAAAATACATTAGTTTGAAAATCATTTTATGATTTATAATAGTTTTATTACAAATATGGGTTAAATTGTCCAAGAGCCAACGGGACGAACAAAATAAGAACGAAATGCCCTAATATCCATATGTTGATTTATAATAAATGTTTATATCAATTACCTAACGATAATGATCTCTTGAATTATTAATGGGAATCTTGTTCATTATCCCATTTCAAACTTGTTGCTGGATAATAATCATTAATGTTACTTGTTAATGAGTTTGATTTTATTTCAAACTTGCTCGGAAGACTTACACCTATGAAGGTGTCGAGTCTTAACAATGTGTATGAGGTCACCATTATCAGCTTGACTCTCAACCACATCTCTTTGTGTTTGCCATCATTAATGAAAGCAAAATATCCTTTAACAAAGTTCACGTTTCAATAAGATAATCTCTAAGAAAGTTCAAAATCTAATATTATTGGCAAGAGGCATTGATAATGGAGAGAACATTGAATGTTTCAAGTCGAAAGGAATTAATGGAATTAATGAGAAGAAAATATCGTGGGAAATCTTACATCGTAAATACCGTGAGAAATCCTCAGAAATTGCATTTAATATGATAGCTTACAACTATTGGAAATTGTAATATGTTTTTATGCCAAGTTAAAGTTTTACATCGCAACTTTTTATCAAACATTTTATTGAATATTTAATTAATAATGTTATCTTAAAAATTTTGGAAATTGTAATATCTTTTTATACCCAGTTAAAGTTTTACATCGTAACTTTTGATTGAATATTGAATTAATAATGTCATTTTAAAAATATTAGATCATAGTTTAATTTTTATTAAACTATGTATTAAATCATAGTATAATTTTTATTAAACTATGTATTGAATATTTGATTTATGATTTCATTTTGATGAATTGTAATTATAACTTAAGAAAATTTGATTTATGATCTCATTTTGATTAATTGTAACTTAAGTCATTTTGATGAATTGTAACTTAAGAATATTTGATTTTATGATCTCATTTTGATTAATTGATGAATTGTAACTTAAGAATATTT
Source organism: Larix kaempferi (assembly GCA_027924585.1). Classification (NCBI taxonomy): domain Eukaryota; kingdom Viridiplantae; phylum Streptophyta; class Pinopsida; order Pinales; family Pinaceae; genus Larix; species Larix kaempferi. The sequence continues at coordinate 500,171 of BSBM01001777.1, forward strand.
GATTTATAATCTCATTTTGATTCATTGTAACTTAAGTCAATTGATGAATTACAACTTAAGAATGATTTATGATCTCATTTTGATTAATTGTAACTTAAGTCATTTTGATGAATTGTAACTTAAGAATACACTTTTAAGGCCATTGTAAATGATGTCTAAACACACCTAAATATCGATTTGATGAAGGTATTATCAAATTATCAAATAGCATAATTTCGATTTGATGAAGGGAATTCTATGTGTCAAAGTGCATCAATGCACCTGTGTCAAAGTGTGCATCAATGTAAACACTAAGCGCTTGAAACGCAGAACACGCCAAGAAAATTGAGTATTGCATATCGACAAGCTTTGAAACTTTTGTCGAATAATGAACTAAAGTATAATATCTCTCTTGAATGTGGGATATGTATCTCAAGCATACAAAACGTAAAGTATCGGCACAAGAGATACAAAACGTAAAGTATCAGCATAAGAGATCCATGTATTAGGGGAACTCGACAGATCACTCAACTATTACATCTATGCTATTAAAACATGATGTATTTCGAAGATTTAAATACCTGAAGACTCCTCATTATGCAACAGTGACAGGTGATACTAGAAGATGCCTTATTAAGGGTCACTACGAGAAAGCAAAGAACACAGTTGCCCAAATGTTGTAGATTCGGTGCCAGTAACTAGAATTATTCTGTAGTTTCTTGGCATTACTCTCCAGCTATACCTTCTCCGTGATCTATAAGAAAATGTACCTTCAATTTCTTAGCATTACTCTGGGTGATCTATAAGAAAATGTACCTTTAGTTTCTTGGCATTACTCTGCAGTTGTACATCTCTGTGGCTATGGATTCCAAAATGTTCTTTAGCTTTGGGATATCAGATAACCAAATATTCATTGAGAATTCTTCCCACATGAGCGCACCACAAAAAGGAAGTATATAGTGCTCTAAAATTATTACAGGCATGCATTCATTGTAGATGGCCTTGACAGTGCAAGGGAAACTTCATATTCTGTTGGACACATGTAATATTTTGATTTGTTGACAAACCCTCAAAAATGATTTTTCTTATGCATATCCTTAAAAGATATTCATGAATCTAGATATTCTTATCACGTCCATGATGGGGAACACATGTCCATGTTTATTAGCTGCAAAGCATGGGGGCTTCACTCAATAAACCACTATCATAGCACATTCGTTCATGGCATATGAAACAATACCCCTAATTTCACTAAATATTGGAAAATACCTTCAAAAATCAAATTTTTTAACCCCCTCCCAATATGCCTTTCGAATTTAAAAAAACCCTTATTTTCACTAGATATTGTATGTATCAATTTTTTCATTAACATTTTTTATACCCCTTTATATTTCTACCTAGTATATTGATATGATACCCCTCTTATGAATCCACATGCATTCTACAATGCACCTTGCTTCTTTCGATGTATATTGTGGATGCACATTACTTCACCCACAATGCAATTACTCAACCACATATAATTATGATTTGCAACATCTAATGGTCTAATGAAGAGATAGGAGATCACTTCTTGTATGTCACTAGAGCTAATGCACATAGTACAACATTTAGATTGCATGTTGCAGTTCCCCATTCGCTGACTAAGCATGTTGTGGACTAGGTATCCAAGCCCCCAGGGCCTGTTACAAGCACTAGGAGGCTGAATAAACCTCCCAAGGCCTATAATAGGCACGAGTGGTTGGGTGTTCAATCCCCCAAGGCCTATCGAGGGCCTATAACATGCCCTGGAGGCTTAGAGCCTCCCAAGGCTATTGGTAACAACTGGTTGATTGCTATTGGTAACAATTGGCTATCAATGACCACTATCTCTCAACTATGATCGACTGGAAACCCACTTCACCACGAAACCCCTGGCCTCAAGCATGCCTCAAGACGTGATTTCCCTGTGTATTGGTAAGCTCGAGCCTTGTTTCAACCCAATTTCTCATCTGCCCATGATCCCTCCATCTCCATTTGGCGGATATTTGTTAGCCCACCCATATAAAAAAAACCCCAAAGTATTTTTGTATTGTTACATTAAATAAAAAAAACCCTTTTCCCTTTAATATATAAGCAAGATAATTCTTAGGTTTTCATGAATATTTAATACCGCAATATGAATGAACATGATATTATATTTCCTTGTAGTGAAGCCCCTGTGCTGCAAAGAAGGCTAGAATGAGGCATTTAATGGAGGGCATAGGAGCATGAAGAAATGAACGTTTTCATATGTGATTAAGTTAATCTCAGACAATGCTACATAAGGATCTATTCGCATAGCTATTAATTTATTAAATACATAGTCATGGCAAAATAGCATAAAATGATCGGCACCGAGACTCCTATTCTAGTATGAATTCACAAATAGTCTTACTTTTGGCATTTCAATTACCTTTCTGTTGTAAAGGTATTTAACCATCATTGCAATTAAACAGAAACGGAGCTTAGTCTAGATCCAAGGTAAAAAATGCGGTCACAGCCGAGTCTAGATGGAAAACAAATGACTTTCGTTCAATATATAATCTTGTAGGGTCCGTTATGACCTATGGGAGGATCTCCTGCTCGATACATGAATATCTTGAAGCATTTCTCCATTTCTTCTCACTGAATCTACATCGAGATTGCTATTCTTTGCCCTGCCAGTGATTTCTTTCTGTGACATTCTACTCCCACTGCTGCTCCCTGCCCTTGCCGGAACACCGCTTTCCTTCTGACTCTTTGCATAAGCATCAGCGCAGCTATTCAGAGACATTAGAGTTAAATTCTGAGCCCCCAAAAAAGTTCAAAGATTGAAGAAAATGACATACAGGCCTGGATTCGATGTTGGAAAACAATGAGGATAAGTTGTAAATAGAAGACAGACGATGGCAGGTGATGCCCGTGATAGACGATTCGATCTTATCTGCGTCGATGTATTCGGTGGGCCATACATATTGGGACTATTAAGAAAATGAAAGAAAAACGTTGAGGACTGTGACTCGAGGAGTTGATGGCCATGGAGATTCCCAAAAATTGAAATATTTACAAAAATCGTTTATTCAATCTCATGCCTCTTTTCCATTTCTTTGCAATGCATGCAAAATTAGTTGTATGATCGCTCCACTGAGGAAAAGAATGTCTCTTTTCCATTTCTTTGCAATGAATACAGAATTAGTTGTTTGACCGCTCCACTGAGGAAAAGAAAACACAGGAACCCCGAGGCTAAGGCATTCCAATCTTGAATTCCATCCACAATGTGTTATGAAAATGCCGATGGGCCGATGGGAAAGCACTTGCAGTTGATGTTGGAAATATTGTATTTATGAGCTGATAGCGTATCTAATATGTGTCGGCTCTATCAGACTCTCAGTCAGTCATTTTGTCAGTCTACAATGTCAGTCAGTTTACAGCCAATCCGGATCACGACAAGTTAGCATTTATGCAGCCACGTTTGTATCACGCAGGCTCATAACTTCTTAGGTAGAAATTTATTTCAGTCTTTAATGTAACCCTGTAACTTCTAGGTGAAGCTAAACCTAAGTTTGTGTATAAATGAAAAACTCTCCCAGAAGATTAGATAGAGATAGAGATAAAAGATGTGAAAAGAGAAGAAGAGAAGAAGTGAAAACCCGTGAAGTGTTTCAAGAGCCCAACTCTGTGTAAGAAGTGAAAGTTTGAAGTAAATCTTGTCTCTCTGTAAGTGCGGAAAAGTTACTATGTTTTACAGTGGTAATATATAAGTCTATAGTTTTATGTATTCATTCTCAAGAATGTTGTTTATTGCATGCCACACATCTTCTTCATATTGACCTACGTAAATGTTGTTTACATTTACTCTCTGTAATTCAAATCAAGATTCCAAGTATTTCACGGTGGTAAATGTCCTAGTTTAACGCACAGTAACTTCTACATATATTTCGGTTCTTATGTTTTTGCATGAATTACATTTATACAAAGTTTGTTTAAGATTGGGTTATGCGCAGCTAGAGAGGTGTGTGAAGTTAACTTGTGCGTAGTTAATCTTCGTAAAGTTAAAGAAGGTTGCAAAAAGTAATTTGTATGAAGTGTGAAGCTCATGCAAAGTAAAGTATTTTGTGAAGTTAGAGAACTGGGCATTTATGCGAAGTTCACCTGCGCAATAGAAAGTCGAAATGCACAGGTAATCTCTGCATAGTAAAAAGTGGAAATGCGCAGGTAATTTCCATGTAGGTAGTTTGTGAAGTAATGTGTTTAACAAAAATTTAGGAAAGAAAAATTATAGCAAAGTATTTTCTAGGACAAGCGCAGTGCTAAAGAAAAAAGAAAAAGAAAGATATTTATTTACTGCACATCTCAATATCTTTTTACCTGCACGGTGTTCTTTTCCCTTGATCTGGTATCAGAGCCTGGTTTACAGAAAGTAGAAATTGTATTTACAAAAGGGAAAAGTGATTAAGAATGGCTTCCACTTCGGGTGATTTGCAAACTCCAATATTTTCTGGTAAAAATTATGAATATTGGTCTCTAACTATGAAAGATTTGTTTAGAGGTCAAGATGTATGGAAAATAGTCCAGAATGGCTATCTAGAACCATCAGATCTAGCAACATACAACCATCTCACACAAGCTGAGAAGGATGTCTTGAGAAGAGGAAGAAAGATGGAAAGGTGTTGTTCCACATACATCAAGCAACACATGAATCCATACTCCCAAGAGTAGCAGTAGCGCAATAAGCTAATGAAGCATGGGACACAATTGAAACTTCCTATCAAGGCTTGAACAAGGTAAAGACTGCCAAACTTCAAATTCTTAGAAGATATTTTGAATCTCTGTCAATGAAAAATACATAGTCAGTAGAATCATTCTATACTCGTGTTATTGGTCTAGTTAATCAAATAAAGTCTCATGGAGAAACTCTAGGTGATCAAAGAGTTGTTGAAAAAATTCTTAGAGTTCTTCCAAAGAAATTTGAATCTTTAGTTGTGACCCTGGAGGAAAACAAATATCTGTCCCAATCTACTATTGATGAGTTGCAAGCCTCATTACTCAATCATGAACATAGAATAAGCAGTTCATATACATCACTGGAAGGTGCATTCGCAGCACAGTCATCCATGAGTCATGGAAGAGGTAGAGGAAGATCAAACTCTAGAGGCAGAGGACAAAGTTCTTTCAGAGGAGGTCGCGGCAGTAGCCCTGCTCAAGTCACTGGTAGAGGTCAGAATCAGATCCCCAGTCAGCCAAGTGGATAGAGGTATGATCAATCAAAACTTCAATGCCATTATTGTAAAAGGTTTGTACATTTCGCATATGAATGCAGGAAGAATCAATATGACCAAGGAAATCAAGGTGAAGCTCAGTCAGGCAACAACAACACTCCGAACAGCTCACTGCTCTTAGCATGTGCATCCCCACTTGAATGCAATGTTGTTCAAGAAATTCCAAATGACATATGGTATTTAGACTCAGGCTGTAGCAATCATATGATTGGTAATTTAAGTCTATTTTCTAGTCTAGATAAATCAATTCAAACTGATGTCAGACTTGGAAATAATATTCAAGTCACTATTTTGGGTAAGGGTATTGTTGATATTCTAACCAAACAGGGGGAGCATAAATTTATGCCCGATGTTTATTATGTTCAAGGTTTGAAGCATAATTTGATGAGCATTGGACAACTAATAGAAAAAAGGCTACAGAGTTCACATGGTAGGGAAGCGTTGTATGGTCAAGGACATGTATCCAAGCAATCAGTTAATTGTTGAAGTGCATATGAAAAACAACTGCTTGTTTCCTTGAGGATAAGACCCATCATAAAAGGAAAAACAACTCAAGTTGTTCATGAAAGACAGAATGGAAATTCTGGAGATGCATTCAAAATAGAAAGAAAAGAAGTAGACATTCACTACGACAAGGAAGAAAAAGATAGCGCAATGCAAGCTGCGTTTCAAACAGAAATGAAGGATGAATCTTGGTTATGGCACTTCAAATTTGGACATTTGAATTTTGGTGGGATGAAGATACTGCACATGAAGGACATGGTGAAAGGATTTCCATTGATTGAAAAGCCAGAAAGAATTTGTGAAGGCTGTATTTTTTGAAAACAACACAGAGAGAATTTTCCAGTTGGAAAGTCATACAGGGCTCGCACACCACTTGAAATTGTGCACTCTAATATCACTTTCCATGGGAGGATGCACTGAGGATGCACTTATCTTCTCACCTTTATAGATGATTTCACAAGAAAAACATGGTTCTATTTTCTAAAGCATAAATCTGATGCGTTTGGCTTTTTTCAGTAGTTGAAGGCACTTGTGGAGAAGCAGAGTGGTTACAACATTAAGATATTAAGAACAAACAGAGGTGGTGAGTATGTTTCAAATGATTTTAATTTTTGAAAAATCATGGCATACAGCAGCAATTCATTGTGCGGTATACACCGCAGCAGAATGGTATCGCAGAGAGGAAGAACATAACCATTATGGAGATGGCGCATAGTATGTTGGAAGCCATGCATCTATCAAATGAATACTGGGTTGAAGCAGTTGCAACTGCTGTATACACCATGAATCGATGTTCGACGAAGAGTGTGAAGAACAAAGTTTCGCAGGAAGCATGGATAGGTATGAAACATAGTGTTTCACATTTAATTTTTTTTGGTTGTGTAGCATACGCACATGTTCCAGATGAGCTAAGAAGGAAATTAGACAATAAAGGACAAAAATGCATTTATTGGGTATTCTGAAGACACAAAAGCATACAAGTTGTACGATCCTGTTGCAAGAAAATTTATTATCAGTCGATATGTTCAGTTTGTAGAAAATGAAGCATGGGATGGAAATGTGCAGAAGCACAAGGAAATATTGGTAGCAAGAGGATTCACACAACATTCTCGCATAGACTTCAATGAAACCTTTGCATATGTAGCTCGAATTGACACTATTAGAACAATTTTGTCCATCGCAGCTCATAAGAAATGGCCTCTTTATCAAATGGATGTAAGTCTGCATTTTTAAATGGTTATTTGGAGGAAGAAGTATACGTGGAGAAGCCATAAGGCTATGAAGTTCCAAGACAAGGACACATAGTATATAGACTGAAAAAGGAACTCTATGGTTTGAAGCAAGCTCCTAGAGCTTGGTATAGTCGCATTGAATCATATCTTGTTCAGAATGGATTTAACAGAAGTGAATGTGAGCCAACGTTGTACACAGAAATCAACAAGCAAGGTAATAAGCTAATTGTCTGCTTGTACGTAGATGATTTAATATTTATTGGTGATTTTGGCATAGAAGAATTTAGAAAAGTCATAGAAAGTGAATTTGAAATTACTAATTTGGGGCTTATGAAGTATTTTCTGGGCATTGAAGTCCAACAGACTGAAAATGGGATATTTATATCTCAGTCAAAATATGCAAGTGATGTCTTGAACAGATTTAAGATGTTAAATTGCAAGACAGCTCCAACACCAATGATAACGGGTTTGAAATTGAGCAAGGATGATGATGGATCCAATGTAGATCTGTTAACACCCAAATAGTGCTCACTACCTCATCTACCCCATTACATGACTCACTTGTCCATTTTCCTACCATATTTTCCTTAAAAACCCTAAAAATCCCACTAAAAGCCTCCAAAAGGCCACAAAACCATCAAAAAGGCTAAAAAACCCCTTTTTCCTCCAAAAATATCCAAAATTCCTCTAAAATAGCAAAATCCCTCTAAAAAGGGAATAAAAAATATAAAATAATGAGGAAAAGGAGGAAAAAACCCTATACAACTGCCCTAAACCATATGGTTCCCAAAACCATGGGCCAGCACTCCACCACCAAAAAACTATAAATAGGTGATGGAGACCCCTTATTCCATATCCACAATCAAGTATACCCTTACTCTGCCAAAATCTCTCTTGAAACCCTATCTCACCTTTGAGCTATTTTCACCTTGAGAGCCCCTTTGGCCCATTCCCACCATTGGAGAAAGAGAAGGAGCAAGTTGGAGCTTGGAGCAACCCTCTTGGATATTGCAAGAGGTTCACCAACCTTCACCTTGGAGGTAAAATTAATACAAAAGCCATTCTTTACATTTTATTGTTTATGTTTCATGCACATGTTTAGAGTAATTTATATTTCTGTTTTAGCATTTTAATTTACATTTACTGAACTACTACTAAGGAGTCCATTCTCCTTAGTAGGTTCCCATTTGCACAAGCTAGGGGTAAAAACCTAGCTATAGTTTTGGTGACTCCACTAAGTTTGAATTTCTGGTTATAATTTTTAAATCTTTTTTCTGTTCGGCTGTCCTTTTCGGCCGTCGTATACCGCATTTTCCCCCCCCCACAGTCGCGTTCCGACTGCGTCTTTCAGGCACTTACCTGCGACCCGACCGCGGCTCTCAGACTGTTTCTGGCGACCTGCTGACCGTTTTTAGTCTGTTACCTGCAATCCGGCCGCGGCTATTATCCTGTTTGGGACGGTATAACTGCGGCTGTTACCCTGTTTTCGGCGTCCCGCCTGCGGCTTTGGGCCAATTTCCTGCAACCCGCCGGCGCCTTTCGGCGTCTTTCCTGCGTCCCATCTGCGGCTTTCGGTCAGTTTCCCACAACCCACCGGCTCCTTTCGGCGTCTTTCCTACGTCCCTCCTACGGCTTTCGGCCAGTTTCCCATAACCCGCCGGCGCCTTTTGCCGTCTTTCCTGCGTCTCGCCTACGGCTTTCGGCCAGTTTCCCTCAACCCGCCGGTGCCTTTCGGCGTTTTTCCTGCGTCCCAACTGAGTTTTTCAGCCCAAAACCCGCAACCCGCCTGCGACTGTTCATCTTTTTTCCGCGGTCCGACTGCCCAGATTTGCCCAAAACCCGCGGTCTGGTTTTTCCATTTTTCTCTGTTTTGAACCCAAAACTTTGCTGCACTATTTTCTGCACCAGCACAACCCTCTGTCCTACCTGCAGCCACCCTTCCTTACAGCATTTTTCTGCAGTTTTTATTTCTGTTTCATTTACAGAATCATTTTTTTTTTTCATTTTTAGCATTTTAAATTGGAAAAAGAAAATTGTGCATTTTAAAAGTTAATTTCTGTATTGTTATTGCTAGATAGAAAGTTGCCCTCCCTAGTGGCACTTTCTACTTGGGTTCATCATCATCTCACGAGCACACACTCTGTCACATAATTCAAGTGAGCCTTAAAAACTATCTAACTCAACCAATATTTTAACCCCACTTGGGGAACACAAAAGAATCTTTGTAGTTAGGTAGGATCGGGGGGATAGGCTTCCAATAAAACCCCTCGGTTACTTACACTTGGAAAAAGAAAATTGTGCATTTTAAAAGTTAATTTCTGTATTGTTATTGCTAGATAGAAAGTTGCCCTCCCTAGTGGCACTTTCTACTTGGGTTCATCATCATCTCACGAGCACACACTCTGTCACATAATTCAAGTGAGCCTTAAAAACTATCTAACTCAACCAATATTTTAACCCCACTTGGGGAACACAAAAGAATCTTTGTAGTTAGGTAGGATCGGGGGGATAGGCTTCCAATAACACCCCTCGGTTACTTACACTTGAGACATAGCTGTTGTCCAATTAGGGAACCAAAATCCCCTAGTACTTTTTGGCACAGTCACAACCAGTTTACCAGAGGGCCTCTCCCCTAGGAGGGTTGAAGTCGCGAGACTGGTTCTAGAGGCCTGAGTGGAATACCACACTCCATTCAGTAACCGAAGGGTTACCTTTCGCAGTTCTCGGGATATCCCTGTATAGGGGTATTGCGGTAAAAGGACCAAACGGCAGATTCACCTTTCTGGACGTGTCATGAACGGGGTATCTTAGTTTCCATTCTTCTAGGATTAACTACCCAGTGTCCCTCCCGGTAGGGGGACATCTTAGCCACTTGGCTTTCCTATTCATATTGTCTGACTTGGATTTCATCACCTTGCAGAGGATATATCTAGTTGAGTCAGAATACTTTTTAGTTAGGTGCTTGCATGCTCCCTTACCTCCTTTTGGTCTAGTGAGTCCACCATTTTTTGTTTTTAGGAAACCTGCTGCTTGTTGGTATTCTCACCATTTTGTTGGTACTCCACTTATTGTAGCACAGCTGTTACAGTAGGTGTTTTGAGTTGGTTGTTGGCCTGAGTGCCTTGTTTTTTGAGCTCTCCTTCTGCACACTCGGTTGCATTAGGGTTTTTGAGCTATTTTTTACTCACCTCAACCCACAGAGATTTGACACCATCTGTCACCATTGAGTCCCCAAGACATTCTCGGTGCCTCAGGGGCGAGCCCCCACAGCACGGTTCACTTTACACCACCCGTCATAGACTTCAATCATCATCACTTGATTCCAATTATCACAGATCTAGAGCCTTGTCACTTGACTCCACTCGTCAACGGCATAGGACTCCATCACCAGATATTGACGCCCCTTACTTTACCTCCAATTCTGAAGAAGAGTCTGAGAACCCCATTTACACTGCCCCTACTAGCCCCATGGCTGGCACGACTTCCACTCCTTTCGTTGTAGGGACCATTGGTGGCCCATCCACCACTACACCAGTTACCACTCCCGCTGTGGGTATGCCCTTAATGGGGCCCACATCTACCGTTCCCCTCATGACACCTATTCTCGCAGCTGGAATACCTATCCCCACTCCATCAGTGGCTCACACTACCCATGGTGGTGCAGGACCATCCTATACCACCTTAGTTCCCCCACTTGGGGGCAACATCCCAAACCTTGTCCCTCCTCTTGGGGGCATTGGCCCCAACTTAGTCCAACCCACTACTATGTCACATCCTTCTTCCAGTCTGCCATTCATGGCTAGCCTCAACCTACCTGACCTAGCCAGACTGACCAACGATCCTATCCGACACGACCCTGCATGGCCTCACATGCCTACCAAGCTCCCCTCTGACATCCCTAAGTTCGAGGGAAAGGCAGGTGAGGACCCACAAAACCATATCATGTCCTTCCATCTATGGTGTTCCTCCAACTCCATAGTGGATGACTCTATTCGTCTCCGTCTGTTACAGCGCACCTTCACTGGCTCTGCAGCCAAGTGGTATATCGAGCAACCCCACGGGACCCATGCCACCTTTGCTTCCCTTGCTTCGACATTCCTGCAGTTCTTCCAGTTACTTGTCCACTATGACGAGGGCATTGAGATCCTCCTATATTGCAGACAAAACACGACTACCCACATCACGGACCACATTCATGAGTGGCGTAGACGCCGTAGCTTATGCAAGATCAAATTAGATGACTGTATCTTCCTAGATTGGTTCCTCAAGTCCCTTCTTCCTGTCATTGCTAAGGATGTAGCTTCCGAAAGACCCCAGTCTGAAGAAGAGGCCATCCTTAAGGCACAGCAGTTCGACCTCATTTACGCCCAGTCGGGTTATCTCTATACCATTATACCTGATGCCCCTCATGGCGAGTCCTCCCATCATGATGCACCAGGGGCATCCCATGCTACAGACGGCATCATCGGCCGTGTTTCTTCGCATCCCCAACCCTTTTCCATAGCACGTCCTACCCTGGGCCCCGACCTTTTGTGGGCTACCTCACAGTCTAGGGCTACCAGCTCGTATGCTCCTATGACACATCACCATCATTCCCATGGACCCACCTGTCCACCTCAGAGCTTTGGTCATGCGGCCCCCTCTTACCCCCTCCCGGTCGCACCTCAGCCCTATTACCACCAACAGGTTGCACCAGCTCCTGCGCCTTCTCAGGCCCACCCCGCTTATTACCACCAGCAGGCTACACCAGCCCCCGCGCCTTCCTAGGCCCCACTAGCTTATTACCCACCACAGGCAGCCCCTGCGGCAAACCCACAACTTGCTCCGCAGACATATCAGCAACCTCCTCAAGGTGCCGCACCTGCGCAGCCTCCACCTACATATCATCCACCGTAGCCTGCTCCCGCACCTGCACAACCTCAAAAACCACCTGCTGCCCAAGGGCAAGTGTATGCCCAACAAAATCAGCAACAAAACCAGAACAACCAGTGCAACCAGGGCCAACAAAATCGTGGCAAGGGCCGTAATCGTGGGAACAATCAACCTACAGACCAAGGTGTCCAACCGGCTAATCCCCGAGACAACAATAATGCGCCCCCCACTAACCAAAACCCTGATCGCCTGCCCAAGCAGGATAAAAACCCCAATTTGCGAACAAACCATCCTTTTTCTATTTGCGGGGTCTATGGCCACTACACACATGCTTTCCCGCACCTGGAGCGAGCACGACAACTTTGGGTTGATGATGCCCATTTCCAAGGGCATGCAGCTCCTCAAGCACCACCCAACCCTCCGCAACCTCAGCAACCACCTTTGGTGCTGCAAAACCCCTTACCAAACCAAGACGTCGTGAACACTCAGTCGTTGGCTCCCCCCCAAGCCAATGTGCCACCCCAACAACAACAGATCACATACACCGCTCCTGATCAACACATGTTCGACTCAGGAACCCACCACTTGTTGATGATGTCATCCGCTGACGTCAACCTTCAAACCCGCCGAAACCAGTATGGCTCCACCTCTAAAGCCCCTCCCACTGATAAAACCACTAATTCTAACCCCACTGATCAAGTGTTACGTATACCTCCCCCTCCGATAGATGGCGCTTCCAAAGCACCTCGTTTCCCACTTCGCCGTATCAACAATAACCCCAATGCGCGCGCTGCGTCAAACTAGAACATTGTAGACGACTTAGCCCAATCTCCCCCAGCCATGTCTGCGTTAGAAGTCTTGAAGAACTGCCCTTCCTAGCACAAGACTTTACTCTCAGCCATTGGGGCTATTGACCCAAATGATTCGAATTTGATGGAATTTGATTTGGACCAGTCCAAACCACGCCTGCCTTCCACCTTAGCATTCCAAGTTTTTGTTTTCATTCGGAATCTTGTCATCCATCGATGCATCATCGATGAAGGTGCCTCCACATGCGTTATGTCTACATTTGTATGGCAAAAGTTGGGATCCCCTACCCTTCAGCAGTCCACCACTGCATTACGCACCTACGACGGTCGTTCGGCTCAGCCCCAAGGTCTCCTAGCCAATGTCCCCGTCCAGTTAGATGGTAAAACCGTCCTCATCGATATCGAGGTCATCAACGCCCAGCTTGATTACAACCTCTTACTTGGTCGCAGCTACATTTATGCTATGCGGGCAGTAGCTTCCTCTGTCTTTCGTACCATGATGTTCCCCCATGATGGACGTGTGGTTAAGATCGACCAACTTACTTACTATGATCCAAATGCCCCTGCTGCACCCGAAAATGTTCTCCCCATGGTTGAACAACCTGTTAATGGTGCCACTACCTCGTTTGTTTCCTCCTTGGGACCTAGCGTTTACTCAGACCCGCCGATGACATCCACCTTCCACTCCATTCCTCCCCCGTCATCTATGCCCGAAGTGTCTGACTTATGTACCCTGTCCCAAGATAACCAAACACCCAACAATCAACCACCCTTGTTGCCTAAACCCCCACCGGTACCTAGCCACATTGGTGTTACACCTATCCACACAATCCCCTTCCTAGTCCCTCCATCGGGAGTAGTAAGCGCCCTGGTCATGGCTACCCTTAGCCTCCCTAGGTTAACCTTGGGATTACCCGTCTGGTATCTTTCGCCTCCCGTTCCCCCGCCGACACCAAGCGTCGTCCTCCAACCGGTGCAACCCATGGCTACTACCACTCAGCCACCCCCCAGTGTCGCTACCCCTTCGTCCTCCACGAACCCCCCTCCTCCTCCCAAATCCACTAGGGGCAGAGGCCCTCAACCCTACACTGCTGTACCACCTCCTAAGACAGTCAAAAACCCCCCCGTGTTTCGTTCTCCTCCCAAATGCTCGTTGTGCGATGAGTTAGGCCATGCGACTCACCAATGTCCACAGTTACCTGCATTACAGGAACACATGCAGATGCTTGACGATGACCCCAGTTTCTCGGTTGTCAAACTAGATCCCACTCCTAAGCCTCGCGACAAATCACTGAGCACTAACCACCCCTGTGCCATCACTATCCCGATCTCCCCGATTACAAAGCAGCTCTCTATGAGATGAACAATCTGGATCTTGAGACGGCACCAACCACCATTGAAGAGATTCACCCCCCGATCTCACCCCCATCAGGGGAGGTCAACACCATTTACATGATCTCTTCAACTACCATTCCCTCGTCAACTGATTTGACGACCCAAACTTTCCGTACTGATGAGGAGATTCTTGAGGCACTCACTACCCCGGAGTATCCCTGGGATGACATGCACCATCGTTCGTATTCCCTCCCAGAAGCATCTTCCTCTAGCACTGCTACCCAATTTGCGGTTGAATCCAAGGACTTCCTTCCCACCAAGGTCGACTGGTTTAAGGACCCTATTCCTGCTCTGGATGCCTTTGAGGAAGGTAACATGGCCAATATTTCACCCGTCATCCAAATTGACATCGCCGCACCAGGAGGTACACCTGAACTTACAACTTTAGGAGCCTCCTGCAGTGAGCATGAGATTGAGGAGTACAAAAAATTCTTCCAAGAATTTTGTGATGTCTTTGCTTGGTCCTATACTGAGATGCCCGGTCTCGACCCCGCCATTATAGAACACCACATCGACACATGGCTTGATGTACCCCCCGTTCCTCAGAAGCAGCGTCCCATTCATCCCTCAAAGCTCCTAGCTGTCAAAGCCGAGATTGAGAAACTTCGCACGGCATGATTCATTTATCCTATTGCTTATACCACCTGGGTTTCAAACCCTGTTCCCGTTAACAAGAAACAAGGCACCATTCGAGTATGCACTGATTTCCGCAATTTAAACTGAGCTTGTCCCCAGGACAGCTTCCCCATGCCATTTATTAACCAACTCATCGATTCGTGTGTGGAGCATGAAGTCCTCTCTTTCAAGGACGATTTTTCCGGATACAACCAGATTCCGATCCGTAAGGAAGACCAGTACAAAACTGCCTTTACCACCCCATGGGGCACCTTTTCCTATCGCGTCATGCCTTTTGGCCTTAAAAATGCTGGTGCCACCTTCCAGCGGGCCATGACCTATTGCTTTTACGACTTGGTCCATATCTTGCTAGTCTACCTTGATGACCTTACAGCTCGTTCCCGAAAATGATCAGACCACCTTAATGACCTTCGGCAAGTTTTTCTGCTTTGTCGCAAATACCAAATCCGCTTCAACCCACATAAGTGTGTCTTTTGCATTCGGGCAGGCCGATTTTTGGGTTTCATTGTTTCCCAGAAAGGAATTGCTGTTGACCCCCTAAAAGTCCAAGCCATCCTAGACCTTCCCTCTCCTCGTACGCTCCGACAGCTCCAAACTCTGTAGGGACGATCCAATTTCCTCCGTCGTTTCGTTCCTAATTACGCTACCACTGTTCATGGTTTCTTGCGCCTGCTCCGTACCCACATCCCCTTTGTCTGGGATGAGCAAGCAGAAGATGCATTCGGAGCCCTCAAGAAAGCTCTCACACAAGCCCCCTTGATCTCACCTCCGTATTTCTCTCAGGAATACATCCTTTATGTCTCAACATCCGAGCATGCTCTGTCTGGAGTCTTGGTTCAAGAAGACGCTTCTCACCAGGAGCATGTCATTTATTACGTCAGCCAAACTTTGTCTGGACCACCCCTACGTTACCCATATGAGGAGAGACTAGCCCTAGCTGTGGTCTTTTCCATCCAGAAACTGTGACACTATATCTTACTTAGTCATACCACAGTCGTTGCCGACTCCAACCCCATGGTCTATCTCCTAAACCGACGACTACTGCAAGGTCGTGTTGCTAAATGGGTCATTATCCTCCAGGAATATGACCTCACTTTTCGAACACCTAAGAGAACTAAAGCCCTTGTGCTTTCCCAGATCATCACTGATCTACCTTCCCTTCTCCCGGCCCCACAAATCTCCGATGAGTTACCCGACAATCACTTGTTCACTATCTCGTCTGATGACCCATGGTACGGTGATATTTTGTTATACCTGCGCACGCAGAAGTTCAGACCCAAAGTCACCCGTAATGGGCACCGTCGCATCCGTCACCAGGCCTCTCGATATCTCCTCTTAGGCGATGTCCTTTACCGGCGAGGGGTAGACACAATTCTTCGTCGTTGCCTTACACACGAGGAAGTTGAACACGTCCTTAATGACTGTCATAGCGGTGCCTACGGCGGCCATTTCTCAGGGATGGCCACTGCCCAAAAGGTCATCCGCGCCGGATACTTCTGGCCCACACTGTTCACCGACTGCATCACTGCGGTCAAGCATTGCCATAACTGCCAACTTTTTTCCCCTAAGGCCCGAACACCTCCTGCTCCATTTCACCCAGTCGTCACCGTTGGCCCCTTTTGTAAGTGGGCCATCGACTTCATGGAGTGTAGACCCCCTTCTACTAACGGCCACAAATACATCATTGTCGCCGTTGATTACTTCACCAAATGGGCCGAAGCCATGCCTACCTTCAATTGTACCACTGACACAGCTGCCCGTTTCTTTTTTAACCATGTTATCACTCGATTCGGGGTTCCTAAACAGTTGGTCTCATACCATGGTTCACACTTCGAAGATTCCGTTTGGTGCAAGTTATCCACCCTCCTCAAATTTGAACATCAGTTCTCCTCTGCTTACTACCCCCAAGGGAATGGCCAAGTAGAGGCCATTAACAAAATACTCAAAACCATCCTTCAACGCACCGTTGACCGACATAAGTCCAATTGGCACCACATGCTCTTCCCCGCCTTATGGGCTTACTGTACATCCACTAAAATTGCCACTGGTTTTACCCTGTTTCACTTAGTTCACGGTGTAGAGTCTGTCCTCCCCATCGAATGTCAGATACCTGCCTTACATATCGCCGTTGAGCTTCTCCCCGATACCTCTGCACTTGAGAAACGTCTGCTATCCCTCGAACAAGCCGATGAAGACCGTCGTGCCGCTCTCCAGACCATTGAAGCTGCCAAGAACCGCTCCAAAGCTGGTTATGACAAACATGTAAACCCTCGAACTTTCCACGAAGGGGACCTTGTCCTCGCCTATGACCAAGCCCATGACAAAACTGGCAAAGGGAAGTTCGAATCCATGTGGCAAGGCCCTTACATCGTGCAGACTTGTCTCGACAAGGGGGCATACATTTTACCTGACTCCGAAGGTCACCCTTTGCGCAACCCTCGTAATGGGTTGTATCTTAAATGCTTTTATCCCTAAATAACTCGCAGCCCCATTGGTCTGCATTGTACAGTTCACTCTCTTTTTTGTTTTTCACCTTTTTTACCGCGATCTTACATTCTTCATTTTTGCATGACCACAGATGGACCACCTTCCACCTTATTACACTGGCTTCACCGATGGAGCAAGCCGCTGGTCTCCCAACCTGGCTTCTGCAGTGTGGGTTTTATATTCCGCTTCCCATGAAATGATTCACCTTGATGGAATCTGCATAGGCGCTGTTACCAATAACCAGGCGGAGTATGATGCCGTGACCGGTCTCCTGACTGCCACCCTCCAGCTGAGTATACGTCACCTTCATGTGTTCCTCGACTCCTAGCTGCTTGTCTCCCAGCTCAACAACTGCTACGAGGTGCGTGATCCCTGCCTCTTTAGAAAATTCCTGTGCACAAAACAACTCAGCCGACAGTTTGAATCCATAACATTCACCCATGTCCTAAGAGCTCAAAATAGTGTCGCAGACCAAATGGCCAACAACATCCTAGATTGGCATATCAATCAAACCATGTAACACCTCCATCATGCATCATCAGCTCATAATATCTCATAAAAATATATAAAAACCCAAAAAGACTGCATTGCATCAACATTTGCATCCATGTGCAATAAAAAGTACAAACACATTCATATACAGGGGCATCCACGTGCCTAGTCCTACCTACATAGTGTTGCATCCATATGCCATACCTCACATAACATACACAAGGGGCATCCATGTGCCCAATATCCTATCCTACTTGCATCCATGTGCAGTACCAATATACAACACATCATAAAGCGCATCCACGTGCGTACAACTAACACAACATCACAAAAAGATGCATCCACATGCGTACAACTAACACAACATCACAAAAAGATGCATCCACGTGCATATATCTAAATATCAAAAAAATACATGTCCAGTGCTATACATGTCCCGAGTACCCCTATACTTAGCTATACAAAAAATGTCTATACATCCCTAAAGCCTCATAAAATACATGTCGTAGCTACAAAACTTGGGAGGAGTCCCCTGTACTCCCTAATGAGAGTCATAACCTGCATCACTACCTGCATCTGCTGCCTCTTAGTCCTCCCCTCGCTCCTCCTCCGGCAAATCCTCATCCCCTGTGGGCTCCTATGCCCGTGCCCTGTCCGCCAAGATATCCACCCGGATCGCAATGGATCTGAACTCTCGGGGTGCCCTCATGCAATCCTAAACTACATCGGGATCCACATCCCGCCATCCCTCGTCGGTTACTCCAACTAGTAACCGATCCAGCAACACTCGAACGGACTCCAAAGTCCCCTCCGCGTCCTACCGACGCACCTCCCCTCGAATCGGTAAGGCTGGTGCCGCCACATGTCCCCTACGTGCGACATGTCCTGGCAGTGGTCTCGGACCCACATATGTAGATCACACATCAGTCAGTAACAGTATATATCATAACACACATCATATATAAAACTTGACATCCATAACATGCAAGTACATCAATACGTACCGTCTGGTCCCCATGCCTGTCCTGGTGCTTGCGGCGCCTCTGGGTCTCCCATGTAGTCCATATCCCTATACGGATAGTCGTCCAGTGGTAGTGGCATCTGTAGCCGCTGCAGGTATAACTCCTGCGTGAAGTATCTACCAACCTCGCCGCCACCACGGCAACGCATCATCTCGCCCCACTGCACCATCCACGGCTCCCTCAAACCTCCTGCCCTGATCGTAACCCGCGGCCGCAGGGTGGGTACCCTCTCCATGAAGAACGCACATAGGAAGGAACCATAGCAAAACCCCTTGCCAGATTCCTTCACCGCTGTCAGCTGTCGCTGTACACAGGTGAGAAACATCTGCTCCCACGCATAGTAGACCCCGTCCAGTATGCGCTCCACAAGCTGCATCTGGCCCCCAGACACCTTCTCCGGTGACTGGGACCCCAACACACGTACCACGCATGCTGCAATCACCCGTATCGCCGGCTCCTGTAGGTCTATCACCCGGAGTGCATTCCTATGCACCCTAGCCTCTGGAGCACAGTATCTCTCCAGCATGTCCTCCATATCCACATCGGCGGATACTCTCGGCTACATATCCGCCACCCTACCCAGACAGGGCAACCCCGTCAGGAAGTATACATCTGTCAGGGTGAGGTCCACCCTCTCACCCTGCACCATGAAATCCTATATGTCTGGCTCCCAGAAACTCACTAGCCGATTCAGCAACAACCCTGCTGAATGCATCATGGGTACCTGTGCAAACTTCAGCAGTCCTCACATCCCCAACACCGCCCGCACATGACTAGCATCCCGGATGTAATCGACTATCTCATCTGGGATCTCCCGCTCTCTCCATAGTACCAGAGGCATCTTGTCAAACACGTAAGGAAAACTCATCAGGCTCATGTCAACGAAATAAACCTTGAACCCCCCCCCCCCCCCGGGAAGTCCTAACAGCTCGTTCCAAAATGCAGCTTTAGGCCCCTTTGCCGCGGTTTCCGACTGCGGTTGTTTGACCCACAGTCGCGGTCCAAAACCGCGACTGTCAGTCCCGAACCGCGTGTTCAGCCTCGGAACAGGCGGTCCCAGATTGTGTGTTCCACATCGGACCCCGCGGTCTCCACGCGCGTCATTTACCATGGAACCCATGGTCTCCGACCGTGGCTCCCTCCTGAAAACCCGCGGTCCACTCCACGTGGACCGTACAAATACTCCCTGGGACCCACTACCCACCCCCCGAACCCAAAAAACGTGCAGGTATGAGTTTGATGGAATACCTGTATCTCCTGGATCTGAAATCGGCCGATCGAATCATCCACAAATGCCACCTCACCTTTGGTCCACTCTGATCACTAGTCAAAGTCAAATAGCACAAATGACACTTGTCATATTGGACCCACACACTATTTATAGTCCGTTGACGTTTTCTTGTTTTGGCCATTCTGAACCCATACAGAGTCCGTTTTTCGAACCGTTTCCACCATTGGAATCAGCACGACGAGACCGTCCTGATGGTCACCTCGTTGCATTATTTTTTCCCCGTCATTTTTTGCACATTTTTTAGACGCCACTAGTCACCTCGGTTTGCGTGCCACATCGACCGTTCTCCATTTTTCACATGTTTTTTACCATCGGATTCATTTTTTCGAGCCGGTGATGATGCTTGAGATCATTTCTCGCTCTCACCCCCATATTTTTTGGGTCTTTTTTCCAAAACGCCCCCCGTCACCTCGGTTTGCGTGCCACATTGGCTGTTATCCGTTCTTGACACTCTTTATATCGCTGGATTCATTTTTTTGAGCTCATGATGATGCTTGAGATCATTTCTCACTCTCACTTGGTACAGTTTCAACATTGTGTCCCGACACCTTGCTGCCTCGGTTTGCGTGCTACATCGGCCGCCATCAGATTGTTCCACACTTTTACATGAGCCATTCACTCCTGTCATACTGTAAATGTTTCATTATTTTTCCGCCATTACATTCAGCCCGCAAGGAGGCCCACCAGTGCTCCCCCCCACCCTTGTTCTTGGTCATCATACATTTTCCTTAATTGAACACTTCCTCCTTTCCTGGCCATTCCTTTTGTTCGGTATAATTTTATCCCTTTTTCGGGCCGGACAAGTCCTTTACGAAAGAGGCACTTAGGGAGTTTCCGTTAAGCTCTTTTCTGACTCCTAAAATAATGAAAAGATCGCTGAGCAATCTTGCTTCCTTTCATGCTCGTTAAAGTACCTGAAAGGGTGTCTATCTGGTATAAGTTTAACCCTTTTCCGGACCTTGTAGACTAATTACGAAACAGGAATACTCTAGTCACACCGGCTAGAAGCGTTCTTCATTGCATCCTTTTATGCTTCTTTGGGCCTTGAAGACTAACACACAAAAAAGCAACCCCCTGGAGTCTTCTTATCACTTTCAGACTCTCTAAAATTGAAAGCAACCACGAGCATGAACTGTCCTGGGCTCGTAAAATCCACATGGCAGTACCATTCCATCATTTCAGAGTCTTCTTATCGCTTCCAGACTCCTTAAAATTGAAAGCAACCGTGAGCATGAACTGTCCTAGGCTCGTATAAATCCACACGACAGTACCATTTTACACACCCTTCTTCTAGTTCCTTAACCCATGAAGAAGTTCCCCCCCGTGCCTCCTGGCACTCTGATCGATCATCTCGGCAGCACCCCCAATCAGATCGCCTTTGTTCAGAGTATTCTGCAGTCTCCTGCCATTTTACCTCAGCCTGAGTCTCCCTCAGCCCAGTCCCCCTCCCAGATCCAATACAGTTATGATCCCTTTCCCATCAGTCAGTTTTATATGTTGCCCGATCATCCCTGTTATCATACTCTGAACAAAGGAAGTTTGAGTCCACCCACTCTACTTGCCCAGTTATTCCCCCCAGTTTGTCAGTCCTGCCATCAGTACTATCACATTTCGGTTCTCCACCTCACACTCCTGTCAAGGAAACATCATTGCCTTGATAGTTGCAGGTCCCCCTCTGTCGACGACAGCCCCTCTATTCTAGAGGATAGACCCAGAGGCCCCTGCGCCTTGGACCCATCACCATTTGTGGTGAGTGCCTATGGACCATTTTGAGAGGAGTCATCATTGCCTCTCCGAATGGTTGTTTCTCACATGCTTGACTTCAGCACCTTGATCGCATCGTTGAGAATCACGCAGGATTTACATCCCTACCATTATTTGTCGAAGACCCCGGATTTCCCCTGACTCTAGCCCATTGGTGAGTCACTTCAGAACACCCAGTTATATGTTCCCGTGGATGTCCGGGCTACATTGGCGATTGTATTCGGAAGCCATCCAGTTGTATGCTTCCTTGAGTACCCAGTTCCATCCCAGATCAGTTCCAATTCCGTGTACCATTGCGAGTATACCCCTTGTCACTCTGATCCAGCAGCTCCTCAGTTCCTTTGGTACCACATTCAGTAGCACTGTTGATTGATCCAGTGTATCAGTTCTTCAGCTCAGACATGGTCATCCCAGCAGTATGTCCCAGATTTGTGTCCCCTCTGGACCCTTATGATGTACACAGTGGTTCTCTATGTATCTTACAGGTCCCTCTTTTCAGGACTCACAGTTCTTTTTATGTATCTTGATATGAGCATGGGTATGCCCGCCTCGTCCATATATTGAGATTCTCCCTCATTCAGTATTTTGAGGTCATGTATATTTTCAGTCCCCATATTTTGGACCCCATCGTTATTATTATGTTATATCCTGATACGAGCATGGGAATGCTCGTCTCGTCCATATGATCAGATGATTCCTCATCCATTATTGAGGTTATGTACTTTTATTTCTTGCAGTTTGTTCGGGATCGTTGTTCCGGGCTTTAGTTTGTTTCTTCTCTTCTCCATACCCCAGGAAAACCATATATGACTTATGATGTCCATCGGCCATATGATGAGCTCCTGCCCTCACACATCAGAGGGAAATCTGTTAACACCCAAAAAGTGCTCACTACATCATCTACCCCATTACATGACTCATTTGTCCATTTTCCTACCATATTTCCCTTCAAAACCCTAAAAATCCCACTAAAAAGCCTCCAAAAGGCCTAAAAAGCCTCCAAAAGGCCACAAAACCATCAAAAAAGCCTCAAAAAGGCTAAAAAACCCCTTTTTCCTCCAAAAATATCCAAAATTCCTCTAAAATAGCAAAATCCCTCTAAAAAGGGAATAAAAAATATAAAATAATGAGGAAAAGGAGGAAAAAACCCTATACAGCTACCCTAAACCATATGGTTCCCAAAACCATGGGCCAGCACTCCACCACCAAAAAACTATAAATAGGTGATGGAGACCCCTTATTCCATATCCACAATCAAGTATACCCTTACTCTGCCAAAATCTCTCTTGAAACCCTAGCTCACCTTTGAGCTATTTTCACCTTGAGAGCCCCTTTGGCCCATTCCCACCATTGGAGAAAGAGAAGGAGCAAGTTGGAGCTTGGAGCAACCCTCTTGGACATTGCAAGAGCTTCACCAACCTTCACTTTGGAGGTAAAATTAATACAAAATCCATTCTTTACATTTTATTGTTTATGTTTCATGCACATGTTTAGAGTAATTTATATTTCTGTTTTAGCATTTTAATTTACATTTACTGAACTGCTACTAAGGAGTCCATTCTCCTTAGTAGGTGCTCATTTGCACAAGCTAGGGGTAAAAACCTAGCTACAAGATCCTACACTGTTTAAAAGGTTTGTTGGAAGCCTTATGTATCTTACAACAACAAGGCCAGACATCATGTATGGAGTCAGTTTAATCTCAAGATTCATGGAGTCACCAAAAGAATCTCATTGGCAAGCATGTAAAAGAATTCTGAGGTATGCAAGTGGAACAAAATACTTTGGTATTTTGTATTCAACCTCAGAAAATTTTAAACTCATTGGATACACTGATAGCGATAATGGAGGAAACATGGATGACAAAAAAAGCACATCTGGGAATACATTTCATGTAGGAACAGGTGTTGTATCATGGGCTTCAAAGAAGCAACCCATAGTAACTCTTTCTTCAGCAGAAGCAAAGTATGCCGCAGCTACAAGTGCTGCATGTCAAGTCATTTGGATGTAGAGGATGTTAAGTGACCTATCGCAGAACCAGCAAGAACCCACATTAATTTACTGCGACAACAATTTAGCTATCTCATTGTCAAAGAATCATGTGTACCACAAGAGAAGCAAGCACATCGACACAATGTATCATTTTATCAGAGAATTGATAATCAACAAGGAAATCTGTTTAGAATTTTGTAGGTCTGAAGATGAGGTAGCAGAAATATTTACAAAACCATTGGCAAGGAACACATTCCAATATCTACGAAGTTGTTTGGGAGTGACAAGTTCTGCGCATGAACTCTGTCATGAACATGGCATGTTTCAGCTGTAAAATATTTTGTAATATTTTATTTTTGTTTAAAGATCCCCATCCACTCATAATTAAGGGGGATTGTTGGAAATATTGTATGTATGAGCTAATAGTGTATCTGATATGTGCCGGCTCTGTCAAACTCTCAGTCAATCATTTTTTCAGTTTGCAATGTCAGCCAGTTTGTAGCCAATCCGGCTCACGGCAAGTTAGTATTTATGCAGCCGCATTTGTATTTCGCAGGCTCATAACTTCTTAGATAGAAATTTATTTCAGTCTTTACTGTAACCCTGTAACTTCCAGGGGAAGCTAAACCTATGTTTGTGTATAAATGAAAACCTCTCTCAGAATATTAGATAGAGATAGAGATAAGAGATGTGAAAAGAGAAGAGAAGAAGTGAAAACCCGTGAAGTGTTTCAAGAGCCCAAGCTCTGTGTAAGAAGTGAAAGTTTGAAGTAAATCTTGTGTCTCAGTAAGTGCAACAAAGCTACTCTGTTTTATAGTGGTAATATCTAAGTCTATAGTTTTATGTATTCATTCTCAAGAATGTTGTTTATTGCATGCCGCGCATCTTCTTCATATTGACCTGCGTAAATGTTGTTTACATTTACGGTCTGTAATTCAAATCAAGATTCCAAGTATTTCACGGTGGTAAATGTCCTAGTTTAACGCGCAGTAACTTCTACATATATTTTGGTTCTTATGTTTTAGCATGAAATACATTTATAAAAACTTTGTTTAAGATTGGGTTATGCTCAGCTAGAGAGGTGTGCGAAGTTAACTTGTGCAAAGCTAATCTTCGTAAAGTTAAAGAAGGTTGCAAAAAGTAATTTGTATGAAGTGCGAAGCTCATGCAAAGTAAAGTATTCCACGAAGTTAGAGAACTGCGCATTTATGTGAAGTTCACCTATGTAGTAGAAAGTCGAAATGCGCAGGTAATCTCTACACAGTAAAAAAATGGAAATGCGCAGGTAATTTCCGTGCAGGTAATTTGTGAAGTAATGTGTTCGACAAAAATTTAGGAAAGAAAAATTATAGCAAAGTATTTGCTAGGACATGCACAACTCTAAAGCAAAAAGAAAAAGAATGATATTTATTTACTACGCAGCTCAATATCTTTTGACCTACGTGGTGTTCTTTTCCCTTGAGTAGATGACACCATGGAGTGACTGGCCTTTGCTTGGAGGTTGCGGATTCCAATTCAGAATTGAAATACTATAATTTTTCAATGGACAGTCAGTGGACAAGGAGTAGTTCCTGATAGGAGCTGTATAGACGACGAAAGCTCCACAGGGACCGTCCCCTTTAATAACGGCTTCGGCGTAATTAAACTAAAATAACAATTGAAAATTAATTACCTATAAAGCCTTGAATTCAAAACTAGCTTATGATCACACAAGAATATTTACAATCTGCAAAATGAAAATATCCTAAAGTCTATTGTCTGGAACCAAATAATTTAGAAGCCTCGGCCATAATAAATATGTTAACTCCTGAGTTATGAATAATAGTGGGAGCATTTGCCATTTTCAATGTCTTATTCAATGTACTAATTTCATCTCGGTGATGTTCGATTAACTTCCTCTTTTGTTCATGTAATTCATCAACCTTTTCATGTAGGTTGTCTACTTATTTCAATAAAGTATCTGATTTGATAGTATAATACCTAAGAAGATATAAGAAATGAGCACAACACTACTTGACATGCCTACTGAATTTAGTTTTAGTTATGTCTACCTTAGTCACCTTTTCTCCAATGGTTTTCATTTTTTGCAAAGCATATCCAATACCCAGAAACCTTGGATCTAAACTCATAAAAGGTGGTAAATTAAACAAAAAATCATGTTCTTCACCCTCTAATTTTGGATCTTGTATAGAATTTTCCTTTTCAATCTTGGGCTGAATCAGAGAAGCTATATTTTCAAGTTGGGATTGAACCTAGGCATCAACATTAATGGGAGAACTAATCTTTGACCCTATGATTTATTATTAACATTCTTCCCCATATTCCTGGCTATTCGAGATAGCATTTGGGTCATACATTTTCCTATAATAAGAAAATCATTGGGTTTGTCTTCTCGTTTGCATGACTTTGCACTTTTGGACTTAGAAGGACTAGCACCGATGTCACCCCCTTGCTCTTTACCTAGAGTAGCATCTCCAGAACTAAGGATTAAAACTTGAGGATAGCCATCTTTTTCCTATGAGGGATGATAATTTAGCGACATCTTAAAAACTATCAAGAACATGATCCCGATCAATGTCTACTTTTTCATTTTCCTATGGTGAATTTAGGGAAAGCTCATCATTTTCATTAACATTTTGGTAATGATTAAGGCTCGTATCAAGGACACCAAAATTAATACCAATATCACTTTCCATTTGATCAACGACAATGGGAATGACTTGAATTTTATTCTATAGGGAAACTTTGTTGTGTAAAACACTTGGTATCTTGCCCAAATTAGCTTGATCCCTACCCTGTAAATGAGAAAAATTATATAGTATTTGCCTTACTTTCATTCTTTTCAATGTTCACTCAAAGATTTCTTTGATGGTTTCTTTTTGGTCGTCAAGACTGTTTGGCCCAAAATATTCCTATAAAACATCGGTCAGGGGTGAATTATGGTTTTCTAATCCAAAAGTGAAATCCATTAATTTGGTGATTGGAGAAGTTTCAACACTCAATATATCGAATCCCTAGCCATGACACTATGGAAGGGGATATATACTTGTGCGACCAACCCGGTGATTCTTAGGTGGAAAAGATGTTGAAGGAGCCTACATATCTAGGTATCGGTTAGGAATAGGAAAATCATCATGAGAAGAAAATGCAAAACATTGTTGTTCAAGGGCTTCATCGATGAAAGGTGGCGTTTCAGTCATACAGGTAGAGGGATGGAAAAAACTATGAAGAACGTCCCAAATCAACTGTTGAATGTCATTATGTTAAGGAATAACCCATTCATAACCTTTTATCACCACAGAGTTACGCCAAGTGTCGCCTAACTAAGTGAGCCGAAACTCAACAAGAATACATGTAAGACCAAAATGGCAAAGAACTTGCTCGAAATTATTAAAATTTCTTTGATATTGAGAAGACATAGCTTTCAGACTCAACAATAGGAAATATGGTAAATTCACTTGAGAACCTAACAATGCCATGAACAAACTAATATGGCACCTCAAAACCGTGTTATATCTACCTTCACAGGTTATAAAATGACAAATGGGTATCAACATATTTTTCCATTTGGTCTTACAAAATTTCAAGTTCATACCCTTTTGGTAATCTTCAGCTCGAACGAGATTTATTAAGAGAATTTTCCATGGCACATCCTTCAACAAGGAATGCTTAAACCATTTTTCACCATCATTAGGAAATTTGGTGGCTCTAGCAATAAAATCCTCATCTACCAACAATTCTACATCACCCATGACAACCCTATGACCATCAAATGACTTGGCAAATGCTATGTTGAATTGTCTGTTGTAGCCATGAAATTTCTTGACAAAATAAATTCACCCTACTATGGGGAAACCCTCATATATTTGAACATTGGATTCTACCGAGCTCGAATTTTTTGGCTAAATCCTTTTAATCTTTCCCATGGTGAAATAACAAGCACTATACTTCAACGAAATGGGAAACTCACATATCAGGGTAATGTTGAAAGCCAACACGGGGGAATAAGACGGTTTTACCACTCACAACATGATGGAAAACCTAATAGGTTTAGGATCTGTTGGAAGGCGGTTTGGTACGGTAACATCGTAGCATCTCTGATGCTGCAACAAGTCAGAGGATACCGCGGAAGGCGGCGAGCTAGGCGTAAAGAAGATTATTCTGTGCATTTTTGGGTTCAATTGTACCGCATTTTGCGGGTTTTTGGTCATTTGGACCATATGTGATGTAATTTTGGGTTAATTGCACCGCAGAATGCGGGTTTTTGGGTCATTTGGACCGCGTCAGTTAGATTTTGGGTCATTTGTCCAAAGTGTCAGTTAGGAAGTTGTTAGTAAGCGGACAAGCATTGTAAAGGAGGAAGCCTATATATAGACAAAAGTTGTAAGTGTTGGATGATCTGGGTATGGATGTGGGATGTGTGCGTCTTTGAGTCTGTATCTGAGATCAAGAGTTATTTGTGAGATCTGTGGTTTTGCAGAGATATTGTATTAGGGTTTTGCTGAAGAAATATGACATGACAGAACTATTTGGTGAAATTTCCTGTGTATCTTTTATGGCAATGCATGTTGCGATTCATGAATGATGCTATGTTTTCTTGTTGCAATTAATTCTTTACTTTTATACTTGTCACGATGAATGTTTCTGTTTAATGATGTTATGGATACAATGTTTCCAAAGTTAAATACATAGATTTACTTCTGAATGTCACAATAAGTTTAAGTGATTGGTGTTGCAAACATCCTCCTTCATTCAGCAGAAACATGGTTCCGTCCTCTCTCCCTTGAACGCCTCGGGTGAGACCTCATCTGCTCCGCAGGTGTTGTTGGACGGGGTAAAACCCCATCTGGGTCGGTGCTCAGGGAGATCGTGGTGGGTTGGTGTTGACAGCAATGGGAACCCCTGTCGACTAGGTTTGAGTCAACGAATCAATTCCCATCACGGTGCACTTGATCATAGAGATTACCGGGTTGCCCAAGGATGGGGTCAACCCATCGGAGTATTTTCGAGGAAAGGAGAATGACAAAAATCTAGCCATGCAGTTGGTCAATCGCTATGCCTTGGAGAAGGATGGTTGTGGGTACCGCACCAGTAACATCAATGATAACGCGGTGCTCACCGGCACCAAGATACTTTCCTGCAAAGTGGTATGGGGTGGTCGACCCAATCAGTGTAATTCAGGAATTGTGTCATGTGCCGAGCAGTGTGCGGCCAAAGTGCAGATGAACTAGTCACTATTTCTACTGAATCAATTGACGGAGGATGCCGTGGAAGTTCAAGCGGGTAAGGGATCATTCACATATAGCTGGCTTCTGCTATTGATTGCATTCGTGGCCTGGAAGGAGCCTGACACGTATGAGGATATGGATATTGACACCGTGAAAGAGCGTCGCGGCGCGCGGTATCAAAAACTGTGGTTTGTCTGAGAACAAGAGCGGACTAGAGAATGTGTGTTGTTGTTCTGGTTATATTGGGAGATGCTCAGTGTGGCTGCAATGAAGGTGCCCCGATTGTATGAAGAAACCGCAACACAGTTTAAGCTGGTCATGGTGTTTGCAATTCAACCGCATCCAATTTATGTACAAGCCCACCGTGACCCAGATCGACAATGGTTGCTAAAACCATATAAGGTGATGATGGTGGAGTTGGAGGCTATCATGAACGATTGGCCAGAGGAATGGTGCGAACCCATGGGGTTGACCAAGATTGAGGCTGGAGAACCGGAGAAAGGCCCATATGATCGTCTATCGACGCAGGACTAGCAGAGTCATCATGACTTAGATCAAGAATCCATAAGACACCAATGGATGACGACAGTGACCGGGACCTTGAAGAAAATAGAACAAAAGGGCATCAGTACCTTGTGACAATCAGCGGGCTTCCCCTGTCGAGGAAAGCGTAGTTGGGCCAGCTAATAAAAGCAATCGCTGATGCATCCATCATAACGGCTCACAAGATGACATTGAAGATCGATGAAGGTTTCCATGCGCTCATTGCTCGTATGGACTCTTTGTGTGATATGGTTTCGAGGAAGGCACCCGAAGAAGCATTTTGCACAGCCAGTTGGTACAATCAGCACTGAGCCCCGGGTCAGAAATGTGGAGATTCCCTTGACTGCAATTGTGACTGATGGCGAGGCTTTAAACGCCTTGCTGCAGTAGTTGAAGAAAGTGACCATAAACGTTAATGCATTGCTAGCACAAGGGTTGACAACTGTGCAGATGGTCGCTAGTTGGGAAATGGCAGACATAATGCATGAGATTAGTGGTAATTGTATGGGGCTGCCGAAGCGTGAGGAAGCTGCACAAGAAGCAATTGCAGATTTAACAGGAAGGGTTGTTGCATCGCGGTAGGCTATGGATGAGCTAGAAGAGGACATCAAGAAAGAACGCACTGAGAAGACTCTAGAGATTGAAGAATTGAAAAAAGAGCAGGACCACCTCATCGCGGAGAAGGCCCATATGTGGGATGATAGTGTGTGGGTCGAGAGGGCCATTGCGGAAGCTTATCACTATGTACCAAATCCCACAGAAGGGCTGGATGTACTTCAACATGTGCAGCAACTGGGGGCTGTCATTGTCGAACTGCAGCATGATAAACAAGAGTTAAAAGCTCAGGTGAATCCTGGTACACCTCAAGCAGAAGTGGACGACCGCAAACGAGCTATTGAGGATATAGAAACGTAGATGGGAGAACTGGAAACAGTAGCAACGAAGCTCACAACCGACACTAAGTAGTTTTGGGGCCGAATTGCTTAGGACAAGCAGGTTGAACAATTAATGAAGTTTCGGTAGGAAGTGGAGGAGCAGTTGGCGACACTAAAGGCGGCGATGTG
The DNA here is from genome assembly GCA_027924585.1 of Larix kaempferi. Lineage (NCBI taxonomy): Eukaryota > Viridiplantae > Streptophyta > Pinopsida > Pinales > Pinaceae > Larix > Larix kaempferi. The sequence continues at coordinate 530,757 of BSBM01001777.1, forward strand.
CGTGATGCCACCCATGGAGCAGGTTTCCAAGTCTGTGGATCTAAAATACCTACAGTAGCACGTCGCCAAGGCTGACGAGCGACAAAAGAAGCATGCTGCGCAGCTAGAGGAGTTCCAGGATGTTGGTGGTCAGTTCATGACAAAGGCTGGTGAAGTCCACCAGGCTGTACAGGAACATCGTCAACAAGTGGCCGTGAAGCTCACCAAGCACCCATTGCCCCAGGATGTCATCGATAGTCAGGAAGTGGCTACGGTAGCAAAGGAAATGGTGACGACAGTCGAGCAGTAGTATGAGGATTTCAAAGTCAAGACCACAGAGTACACTATGTCTTGCTGATGTGGCTCGAGGGCGAGCCACAAGATTGTGTTGGGGGCATGTTGGCAGGGGGTTTGGTAAGATAACATTGCAACATCTCTGATGCTGCGACATGTCAAAGGATACCGCGGAAGGCGGTGAGCTAGGCATAAAGAAGATTATTCTATGCATTTTTGGGGTCAATTGTACCGCAGTTTGTGGGTTTTTGGTCATTTGGACCATATGTAATGTAATTTTGGGTCATTTGTCCAAAGTGTCGGTTAGGAAGTTGTTAGTAAGTGGACAAGCATTGTAAATGCGGAAGCCTATATATAGACATAAGTTGTAAGTGTTGGATGATCTAGGTATGGATGTGGGATGTGTGCATCTTTGAGTCTGTATCTGAGATCAAGAGTTACTGGTGAGATCTATGGTTTTGTGGAGATATTGTATCAGGGTTTTGCTGAAGAAATATGACATGACAGAACTATTTGCTGAAATTTCCTATGTATCTTTTATGGTAATGCATGTTGCGATTCATGAATGATGCTATGTTTTCTTGTTGCAACTAATGATTTATTGTTATACTTGTCGCGATGAATGTTTCTGTTTAATGATGCTATGGATACAATGTTGCCAAAGTTAAATACATAGATTTACTTCTGAATGTCACAATAAGTTTAAGTGATTGGTGCTGCAAATTGTTAGGAACCCATGCCAACCCTTCTATTTACTTTGTTAGTATATTGTTGTTGGACGCATATGCTTTGTAAGTCATCCCATAGTATTTGTTGATCCATAGTTGTGTTATTGTTTTTTGGCGCATATGCTTTGTAAGTCGCCCATAGTATAGTTGATCCATAGTTTGTATTGGCCCATGGTTTTGACCCATAGTATTGGCGCCTAGACTTAGTATATAAGTGTGTGTGGAGGCCTATGAAGGCACCGTGAAGTTATTTGTATTGAGCTTGCTCAAAGGAGGTTGCCCCCTCGAAGTGGCCTACGATCAATATAAAAGTGATTCTGAGTTCTGTCATTTCTTCTATTTCCCATATTCTTATTAACTAATTGTTGCAGGTTCTTGACATCTGGTATCAGAGCACTTCCTTGGGCTCACTGGGTGAAATTTCTGCCAATTTTTTTTTTTGCATCTATTGCAGCTTCGGATCTAGGAATAATCCCTATCTGCTTAACTGTGGGAAGTACTTGGGCATAAGCCCTAAAATTCATTGTGAGGAGTACCACAGGAACCCCAAAGTAGCTGGCCCATTGAGAGGACCTACCAGCGAAAAGGGAAACGACCCCTACCTGATTGACTAGTTCCCACCCGTGAGGTAAACCAAGAGCTGTCATTTGTGGCAAATCGGTTATCAGTTTTACCTGAGCTGTGAAGTGAGGGGTACTGCCCCAATACGCAAGCTGTCAGACAACATTGGTGGCTGAGTGAAACCCATGAACTATTAGGAAGCCGCACATACCTTTTGGCTTGGTTTTGCAACCAAGCTTTGTGCAATGGGAACCTATCAACAATGTGATAGCAGTTTCAATATAGAAAGCAAAAAACGATTATGAATTAAATCAAAATCTAAACTAACATGTGCATATAACAAATAAATTTAAAAACGATTCATGGAAAGAACAAGAAATAAAAGAATAGATGTTTTGTATTAAGATACCTCAAATGGTGAGGATTTGTGTTGAGCAACTCCAAGGGTGAGTAGCTCCAAGCTCCAATGGTCTCTTCTTCAAGATGCTAAAAATAGCCAAAAGTCTCATGAGAGATTTTGACAGCATGAGGATAGGATGATGGATGGATGGAAAGTGAGGAGCCCCTACCACCTTTTTATAGTCTTTGGTGGTGGGGAATACCATTATGGTTTTGAGGAAACCAATGGTATTGACGAACATGGTTTATGTACATTTTTCCCTCCTTTTTCCTTTTTTAAATATTTTTAATATTTTTATTCCCTTTTTAATATTTTTGGGAATTCTGGACACTTTTTTAGGGTTTTTTATGCTTTTTGAGGAAAAATATTCATTTTGAGTGGAAAAATGGGTGTATTATGGTCTTTTGGTAACCTTTTGATGGCTTTAGAGGCTCAAATGGTGGAAAAGTGGACAAATGGGTCATGTGAATAAGGAAATGAGCTAGTGAGCACTTTTTGGGTGTTAACAAATTGCCCCCTAATGTGTGAGGGCAGGAGCTCATCGTATGGCCGATAGACATCATAGTTCTTTTGTCTTTTTCCTGGGGTTTGGGGAAGAGAAGAGACCGGTTGGAAACTGGATCCACGGCCCTTGGAAGCTACAAAAAGAAAAAATATTACATGGCCTCAATATGAATGAGGAATAATCTCTGATAATGGACGAGGCGGGCATACCCATGCTCGTATCAAGACATATACATAACAATTAGTCCCAAGAAGGGGGACCTAAATAATACATAGAAAATCTGCTGGTACATCATAATGGTCCAAAGGGGACACTATTTTGGGATGTACTCATGATCATAACATGACTGATCTCAATAACTGATACAATGGAATAAAGCGACAACCATTCTGAACAAGGTCTCATAAGGGTTGATGAACTGCTGAATCTAAAGGTGTCGAACATCTGTAGGGACTCAATGACTCTGAGTCAACTCTGAGGAGTATATGTAACTGTATACTCTAGGGAGTATAAAACTGGGTTACATCTGAATACTGTCGCCATGCGCAACCCGGATATCTATATGAAAAATGTAACTGGTTGTTTCCATGAGTAGACTCTCAAATGTGGAAGAGTCAGGTGGTATCCGGGGTATTCAACAAATAACTGAAAGGACCAATACCTTGTGCGAGTCTCAACAATGCGATCAATGTGTTGAGCATGTGAGAAACAACCATTTAGAGAGGCACTGAGGACTCTTCTCAAAATGATTCATAGGCACTCATCATAAATGGTGATGAGTCCAAGACACAGGGACCTCTAGGTCTATCCTCTGGAATAAATTTGGTTGTCATCGACAGAGGGAGACCAGCAACTAACAAGGCAATGATGTTTCCTTGATAGGAGCACGAGGTGTAGAACTAAAGTGTGGTAGTACTGATGGTAGGACTGACATACTGTGGGGATGGGGAATAACTGGGGTCGTAGAGTGGGTGGACTCAAACTTCCTTTGTTCAGAGCATGATGACATGGTTGACCTAGCATCATAGGAAATTGACTTGTAGGTGTGGGGATCATAGCTTTAAGGACTGAAGGTTATGTATTGACTCTGGGGGGTCAAGCTGATGGGTGCTGTCGAGGGATTCTCAGGGTGACATACTACAGAATAATCTAAACAAAGGAGACCAAAATGGGGAAGCTTCCATATGAGTAGACGTAATTTGTTGTGGCGCTGAGAAACACCATTGGGTCCTTCTTCATAGTTTTAATGAGCTCCAAGAAGGGATAAAAGTGTGCTCTGAAATGGTACTGTCCTGTGGATTTTGTGAGCCCAGGACTGTTTGTGCTCATGGGTGCTTTCATTTTTAAGGAGTCTGGAAATGATAAGAAGACTCTGCAGTTGTTGTGAGTACCGCCCTATGGGTTTTTACGAGCCCATGATGGTGATTGCTCATGGTCGCTTTCATGTTTAGAGAGTCTGAAAGTGGTAAGTGGACTCCATTGGTGTTCTTTTTCGTAAGTTAGTCTCCAAGGCCCGAAAAAGCATAAAATGATGCAAATGGAGAACTCTTCTAGCCGATGTGACTAGAGTATTTCTTTTTCATAATTAGTCTACAAGGTCCGGAAAAGGGGTAAACTTATACCAGGTAGACACCCTTTCAGATACGTTTAGCGAGAATGAAAGGAAGCAAGGTTGCTCGATGATCTTTTCATTGTTTTAGGAGTCAGAAAAGAGCTTAACAGAAACTCCCTAAGTACCTTTTTCGTAAAAGGGATTGCTCGGCCCGAAAAAGGGGTAAAACTATACCGAACAAAAAGGTATTGATGAGAGCGAGAAAAGGTCTCAAGCATCGTCATGAGTACGAAATACTGAATCCAGTGACATAAAGACTGTCAAAAAATGGGCAATGGCCAATGTGGCATGCAAACCGAGGTGATGAGTGGCATTTTGAAAAAATGCCCAAAAATTATGGGGGTAAGAGCGAGAAATGATCTCAAGCATCATCACGAGTGCGGAAAACTGAATCCGATGATATCAAACTTGTCAAAAACGGACGACGGCCGATGTAGCATGGGAAAAAATTCTCAAAAAATCTAGGTGTGAGAGCGAGAAATGATCTCAAGCATCATCACGAGCGTGGAAAATTGAATTCGGCGTTATAAGACTCGTCAAAAATGAAGAACGGAAGAAGTGGCACACAAACCGAGGTGACAAGGGCATGAAAAAAATAGTCAAAAAATGGACCTGGTGAAAATAGGAAAAGTTAAGGACTATCATGAAGTTCTCGCTGTGTTGATTCCAATGGTACCAACGGTTTGAGGAATGGATGGCGTATGATACTACAATGGTTGTTTGAATAATGGTCAAATCTCTATAAATAGGGTGTGGGGCCAATATGACGTGTCATTGTTACGTGCGAGTTTGGCAGAGCAATCAGAGCTCTTTCTTGATTTCTGGGAGATTCGACCGTTGGTTTTCGATTCCGCGAGTTTCAGGTAACCCTATTCACCTTACCATTTTTAATTATGTCTTTTTTCGTTAGTGACGGGCCCCCGAAGGCCGTGAAATTCCATGTTGGCCTTCCAACATGGAATATTGCGGGTTTCGCGTCCTTTTCCATGATGAACATCGCTGGTTTGGGGTCGACAGTCGCGATGTTCATTGCGGCTGTCGGGCTAAATGTCACGATGTTCATCACGACTACGGAGCTGATAGTCGCGATGTTCATTGCGACTATGGGGTCAATACCCGCGATGTCCATCGCGGGTTCATGGATGAAATCCGCGATGATCATCGCGGCCTTTGATGGAAAAGCCGCGATGAAATTTTTTGAAATTTTTTCTGTTTCTAAAAAAATTTCTTGTTTTATTTTTGGCAAGATGTTGAGGAGACCACAGGTGTCATGGCGAGAGCGGGAGATGGAGGAGGACCTGATGATTCGGATTCGGACCAATCAAGGGGTCTGATAGACTTTGGTTGTGAGCGGGCTCCTGAAGTTCACTCAGATTCCACCGTTGCATTCAGTAGCACCACTGCTGAACAAATTGGTGGGGTCTCTGGGTCCCTGCAGAGGGTGCTTTTATTGTTGGGGGTGAGAGGTTAGAGATCACCCTCACTGATGTTTACTTTCTTACCGAGTTGCCTCACTTAGGGGAGGTAGGGGATCTTTTTCCGAGGATCCCGACAAGTTTGGATATCGAGGATCTGCTGGAGACCTTTTGTGATCTGGGGGCTATCGTGCAGAACAACGCATTAAGCCTGAGATCTCTGCGGGAGTGGGATATGCGGGCTATTGGGGCTTGTGTTCTACGGGTGTTGGGTGTCGCGGAGCCACATTGTTTGTTTGGGGGACAAATGATGATGGTTGATTCTATGCTGAGGGGGACCTACTACGCGTGGGGTCAGATGTTTTTGGCTGGTGTCCGAAGAGATCTGGACAAGGTCAGTCAGGAGGGGGGAGAGTTCTGTTATGCCTCCTTCCTGTGTTGTTTCTTCTTTGAGTGGGTACCGACCTTACGACCATGGGTTCCGGTTCAAGACGTGTTGGTGAGCGAGCCGCGCATGGTGCGGTGGGGGCAGATGATGCCTTGCGGTGGTGGTGGTATCCGCGGGTTCTTTTCACAGGATATGTATGAGCAGTGGGAGCAAATCCCCCTGCTGATTGATGACTATCCATATGCAGGTATGGATTATCGAGGAGATTCAGAGATGCCTCGAGCCCAGGGATAGGCCTGGGGTTTAGATGGTATGTTTTTGTGTTTGGTTCTCTACTATATCATGTGTTTTTTAGATGTTTTTGTTATGAGTATAGTTAGAGATATTTATGTGATGGTTCACTTGCGTGTTTGTGCAGATGTTGGTCTTGTACCACTGGCCAATCATGTGGTTCGTAAGGGACGGGCGATAGTGGTCATTCTGCCTCCTGTAGCGGTACTGCCTCCTCATGCTCGAGGAGTTGGGCATCGCGGTCGAGGAGCTGGGCCTCGATATGATGCCATGGAGGGCGTACGAGAGACACTAGACATGATCCTGGCAGGATTACCAGAGGATGGGTGGAGGGATTTAGATCGGGACATCATCGAGCGTTGTTTTGATGCACCTCGTGAGTGGTGTTCTATCTTGCTCAGAGCAGCATTGTTGGCAGCTAATTGGAGGGATGGGGCTCGGCATGATCCGGTAGGACCGGTGGAGGGGAGGATTCAAGTGCAGGATGATCCAGCAAGGCCGACGGAGAGGAGGGTTCGGGCTCGGCATGATCCGGCAGGGCCAGCGGAGGTGGCGCCAGAGGAGCCCAGAGACCATGATGATTAGATGATCTTGTATCTGCCCCCAAATGCTGATGAGCATATGGGGGAGTACCTTTTTGTACGGCTTATGTATTTTTGTATATTGGGTGTTGAGGGCACCTATGACATGTTTGACTATATGATATATATATATATATATATATATATATATATATATATATATATATGTTTTGGTATATAGTCGTGTATGCACATGGATGCATTTATTGTCTATTTGTTTTCCCATGGAGGCACATGTTATGCACGTGGATGCACATTTTGTTTATGCCCGTGGAGGCACATTTTGTATTTACTACATGGTGTGATTGGTGTGCCAATCCAAAATGTTGTTGGCCATATGGTCTGCTATACTGTTGAGATTCCTTGGGACATGTGTGAATCAAATGGATTCAAACTGTCCAACTATTTGTTTAGTGCGTAGGAATTTTTTGAAAAGACAGGGGAAAGCATACCTGGTAATCATTATTGAGCTGGGAAACAAGGAGTTGTGAGTCCAAGAAAATGTTAAGGTGACTTATGCTCATTTGGAGAGCACGTGGCCAGAGGACGGTCACGACATCGTATTCAGCTTGGTTATTGGTGACGGCACCTATGCACACTCCGTCGATTGTGGATCAACTCATGTGAAGGGGAATATATTACCCAAGCTGCGGAGGCGAGATTGGGGGACCAACAGCTTGCACCATCAGCAAACCAACATAGCAAAGTGGAACAGGATCCATTTGTGGTCATGCAGAAAAACAAATTTTAGGTTTTTGCATTTTTTTTTTTTGTAAAAAACTAAATAAGACTGTACAATTATGGACGGTGGTGTCCATCAGTTTTCTATGGGTAAAATCACTTGAGGTACAACCAGTTACGTGGGTTTGCATAGGGGGTTTACCTTGTGAATCGGTCATAATGTATGCCGCCTGTCCGAGCAAGTATGTATAATATATGGGCCTTGCCACATGGACACAAACTTTCCTTTTCCGATTTTGTCAAGAGCTTGATCATAGATGAGGACAAGGTCCCCTTCAGTAAAGGTTCTTGGGTGGACATGTTTGTCGTAACTCAGTTTGGATCGGTTCTTGGCTGCTTCCATGGTTTGGAGGGCTGTGCACTGATCTTCATTGGCTTTCTCCAGAAGTAATAAGCGTTGCTCAATTGGGGAAGTGTCTGGTAGGAGTTCAACAGCCATATGTAGGGTTGGAATCTGGCACTCAAAGGGGAGGACGGATTCAACACCGTGAACTAGATGGAAAGGGGTAAAACCGGGTGGCTATTGTGGTTGACGTGTGGTATGCCCATATTGCCGAGAAGAGCATGTGATGCCAATTTGATTTGTGTTTGTCAACAGTACGTTTGAGGATGGTCTTCAAAATTTTGTTAATCGCTTTGACTTGGCCATTCCCTTGGGGGGTAGTAGGAGGAGGAGAAATGGTGTTCAAATTTCAGTAGAATTGATAATTCTCTCCAAATGGCATCTTCGAAGTGAGAGTCGGTGGTCTGAGACGAGTTGCTTTGGCACTCCAAAACGAGCGATAACATGGTTGAGGAAAAAACGTACTGCAGTGTCGGCTTTGCAATTGTAAGTTGGCATGGCTTCCGCCCAATTTGGTGAAATAATCTACGGCCACAATGATGTGTTTATGACCGTTGACTGACATGGGATTTCAATCTAGGAAGTCGATGGCCCATTTGCAGAATGGTCTGACAAGTGACGACTAGATGAAGGGGGGCGGGTGGGGTTCTTTCCTTGGGGGCAAAAAAGTTGGCAGTTTTGACAATGTTTGACTGCGGTGATGCAATCAGGAAATAATGAAGACCAAAAGTAACCTACGTGGATGATCTTTGGGCGGTGGCCATGCTGGAGAAATGGCCTCCGCAGGCATTGCTATGGCAGTCATTAAGGACTTGTTCTGCTTCGTCATGAGATAGGCAACGTCGTAAGATGGTATCGATGCCACGTCGATAAAGTACATCGCCTAATAGGAGATATCGGGGGGAATGGTGTCAGATACGACAGCGTCTGTCACGATCGATGTTGGATCGAAATTTTTGTGTGCGGAGGTAGATTAAGATGTAGCCATACCATGGGTCGTCAGAGGAAATGATGAAAATGTGGTCGTCAATGAGGTCCATTTGGATAGTGGGTGATGACAAAGAGGATGGAAGATCTGTGATGAGTTGAGCGAGTGCTAGGGCCTTGGTGCTCTTTGGGGTTTTGAAAGTTAGGTTTTATTATTGTAGGATAATCACCCATATAGCTATGCGGCCTTGAGGGAGGCGACGTGTCAAGAGGTAAACCGTTGGATTGGAATTGGCTACAACCGTGGTGTGGCTAAGGAGAATGTAATGTCGCAACTTTTGTACTGAAAAGACGATGACGAGGGCCATCTTCCCTTCATGTGGGTAGCAGAGGGGTGGGCCTGACAAGGTCTGGCTCACATAGTAGATGACATGCTCTTGGCGAGCAGTATCTTCTTGGACAAGAACTCCAGAGACGGCATATTCGGATGCTGAAACATAGAGGGTGAAATCTTTTGTGAAATCTGGAGGAGAGATCAATGGGGCGTTCGTGAGTGCTTTCTTTAAGTTGGTGAAAGTTGATTCTACTTGTTGGTCCCATATGAAATGGGTATGCAGACGTAATAGTCGAAGGAAACCGTGGACCGTCGTGGCATAGTCAGGGACAGAGCGGCGGAGGAAGTTGGACCTCCCTTGAAGGCTTTGAAGTTGTCTTAATGTGCGGGGTGACGGTAAGTCTACAATGCCTTGGACTTTCAAGGGGTCTACAGTGATGCCTTTTTCTGAAATGACAAACCCCAGCAGGTGACCTGCTGTAACGCAAAAGACACACTTGAGTGGGTTCAAGCAGATGTTGTACTTTCGACAATACAAGAAAACTTGTCGAAGGTCGTCTAAATGGTCAGATCATTTCTTAGATCGAGCGGTGAGGTCGTCTAGATAAACTTTTATGAAATCAGTACAAACGCGTATGGTGTCCACTTTCTTGTTTACTGGCACTGGGTTTGAAACCCAGGTGGTGTAGGCAATATGATATATGAATCTTGCTTTTTGGAGTTTCTCAATCTCAGCCTTAACAGTTGGGAGTTTGGACGGGTGAATTGGGCGTTGTTTCTATCGGACAGGAGGCACATTGGGCCAAGTGTTGATGTGATGTTCCACAATGTTAGGATCGAGGCCAGGCATCTCAGTGTAAGACCAGGAAAAGACATCACGAAACTCTTGGAAGAGTTTCTTATATGCCTGAGTCTCTGCTTGAGTGCATGATGCGCCTAGCAAGATGAGCTCAGGTTTTCCAGGTGTGGTGGAAATGTCAATTTGTATAATAGGGGAAATGTTGGACATATTCCCCTCTTCGAAGGCATCTGGTGCTGGGATGGGGTCCTTGAACCAATCAACCTTAGTTGGTAGAAAATGTTTCGATTTGACTGATAGCTGGTTTTCCATGGTGGATGTAGACGCCTCAGGGAGGAAGTATGATCGATGGTGCATATCATCCCAAGGGTATTCTGGTGCAGTGAGTGTTTCTAGAATTTGCTCATCAATATGAAAGTAATCAAACCATAAATCAACAGGTTCTGGTTTGGATGTGGTTGAAATCATATAGATGGTATTGATTTCTTTCGAAGAAGATGATTTCGGAGGGTAGATCTCCTTGATGAGGGGAGGAGATATCTCTAAGTCAGCATTGTTCATCTCGTATAAAGCTGCTCTATAATCTGGGAGATCAGGGCAGTGGTGTGAATAATGGCCATAAATGCCGCATATCGCACAAGGGTGGTTAGTGCGAAGCGTTTTGTCGCGAGGTTGAGGAGGTGGATCAATTCTTATCACTGGAATTCCCGGTGTCGTCATCCAACATATACATATGTTCTTGGAGTGTAGGTAATTGTGGACATTGATGAGTGGCATGGCCTACATTGTCACACAACGAGCACTTAGAGGGAATGCGAATAGTTGGGGGGTTCTTGGCTACCTTGGGGGTTGCTAGGGGGGTGCGAGTTATGGGTCATGTGTTATAAGTTTGTGGTACTCTGACCCCTATGTTTCGTAAAGGAGGTGGGGCGTTTCTAGAGGTTGATGCCGTAGTCACTATTGGGGGTAGTCTTTTTTGCAGATGAGTGATAGGAGGGGGTGGGTGGTTGGTAGTAGGGATAGGTTGTACCGGTTGTAAAATAACAGTCAGAGTCAGCGGGGGGCTCGGAGCAGGTAAGTACCATATAGGTATCCCTAATGTTAAACCAGGAAGGCTGAATGTAGCCATTACTGGTGAACTGACAACTCCGGAAAATGGGAACAAGAATGGGATAGTATGAATTGGCGTTGTTCCAATATGAGTAGTCACTGTGGGTGTTTGTGGTAGTGATGAGGGCTGCTATGTGGTGTGCGACAGGGTGCACAAATAGGATGTTTTTGTTATTGGTAAAGGTGGTTGGATTGATGGAAATGTGGAAGTCATAGGTGACTCAGTGTAGATTCTAGGACCAATTGACGAGACAAATGATGTTGGTGCAGTTTGAACGGTTTGTTCAATCATTGGTAGCACATTTTGAGGGGCTGCGGGGGTGTTAGGATCATAATATGTGAGTTGATCAATTTTGATAACGCGTCCTTCATGTGGGAACATCATGAGGTGGAACACAGATGAAGCAATGGCTTTCATTTTGTTAATATAGCTACGTCCAAGAAGGAGGTTGTAGTCGAGCTGGGGATTGATCACTTCGATGTCGATGAGAACTAATTTGCTGCCTAGTTCTACGGGTACGTTCGCTAAGAGGCCTTGTGGTTGAGCTGAGCACCCGTCGTAAGCTCATAATGCTGTGGTGGATGGTTGTAAAGCGAGGGAGCCAAGTTTCTACCACACAAGAGTGGACATAACGTAGGTTGAAGCTCCTTCATCGATGATGCATCGATGTACAACAAGGTTTCGAATGTTTACTGATACTTGGAAGGCCAAATTCGATGGCAATCGAGGTTCAGCTTTGTCTAAGTCGAAAGCCATCATGTGTGCATCATCAGGGTCTACTCCTCCGATGGTGGATAGTAGTAGTTTTTGTTGTGCAGGGCATGTTTTCAGTACCTCTAAAGCAGACATAGCAGCGGGGGATTGTGCTAGGTCTTCCACAACGTTATAATTGGATGCTGCGTGAGCATTAGGATTGTTGTTAATCCTTCGCAAAGTGATGCGAGGGATTTTAGGTCCTCCGTCCAACGACATATTTGGTATGCGTAGTGGTTGATCTGGTGGAAGGGAGGTGGATGTGTCAGTGGGAGGAGATTCTGGGGGTGGGCCATACTGATTCCTGCGGGTCTGGAGATTAAGGTCATTGGATGACATCATTAATAAATGGTGTGTGCCTGAATTCGTATGCTGATAATCAATTGCGGCGTAGGTGATTTGCTACTGAGGTGCAGTAGATCCTTGTGGGGGATCCATTGGGTGAGCATTTACTACTCCCTGGTTTGGAAATGGGTTTTGTAGTATCATGGGTTGGGGTTGATTTAGTGGAGTTGGTTGTCCAGCGTGGCCTTGGCGTTGGGCATCATCAGCCCAAAGCTTACGTGCTTTCTCTAAATGGGGGCAGTTGTGAGTGTAGTGTCCATAGACTCCACATATAGAACATGGATGGTTTCTTCTCAGGTTATTTTTTTTGCCTGTTTGGGATGACGATCAGGATTTTGGTTGGGGGGAGCAACGTTGTTATTATTTGGAGGATTGGTAGGTGGTGGACCTTGATTATGTTGTTGGTTGTTACTGCAGTTATGTCCTCTTCCACGGTTTTGTTATCCGCCCTGGTTGCGTTGGTTATTTTGGTGTTGGGGCTTATTGTGTTGTGTGTACACTTGCCCTTGAATAGTGGGAGGATTTTACGGTTCCACAGGTGTAGGAGCAGGTTGCGGTGGATAATAAGCTTGTGGGGCTGGAGGAGGTCCAGTTGCCTGCTGGGGTTGTTGGTAACCCTGAGCTATTGGAAGTGTTGGGTTAGCTGGTGTAGCTTGCTGTGGGTAATACATTGGTTGGGCTGGTAAATGAATTGGGTTCTAGGTGGCCGGTTGGTTATAGTATGTGGGTGGTATATATGTCGATGGTGCTTTCCCATAGCAATGTTGTGGACAAGAGGGTCCATGAGTGTGATGAGTTTGATTCATTGGAACGTACGAAGTCGTCGCTCCAGAATTAGATGTAGCACTATAGAGGTCTGGGGTATTTATGGTGCTCACCATGCTAAAAGGTTTATTTTGTGCCATGACTTGGCCAATAATACCATCAGTAGCATGTGATGCCCCCGGAGCACCACCACGTGAAGAATCACCTCGTGGGGCGTCTGGTATGATGGTGTAGAGATAGCTCGATTGGGCATAAATCAGGTCGAATTGTTGAGCTTTTAAGATAGCTTCTTCTTCTGACTGGGGTCGTTCGGAAGCTACATCTTTGGCTATGAGGGGTAGGAGTGATTTAAGAAACCAGTCCAAAAATATACGGTCATCCAGTTTTATCTTGTAAAGGCTACGACGCTTGTGCCACTCATGGATATGGTTGGTGATGTGGGTAGCTGTGTTTTGTCTGCAAGACAACAATATTTCAACTCCTGCATCATAGTGTACAGGTAGCTGAAAAAATTGAAGGAAAGTGGAGGCGAGGGACGTAAATGTATGGTGGGTCCCATGTGGTTGTTCAATGTACCACTTGGCTGCAGAGCCAGTGAACGTTCGTTGAAACAGTCTTAGTCTAATGGAGTCATCCACTATGGAGTTAGATGAACACCATAGGTGAAATGACATTATGTGGTTTTGGGGATCCTCCCCAGGTTTTCCTTCAAACTTGGGGATGTCCGAGGGGAGATTTGTAGGCATGGGTGGCCATGTAGGGTTGTTCCTAATAGGATCATTGGTTAACCTGGCTAGGTCTGGTAAGTTCAGACTAGCCATGTATGGTAAACTAGCATATGGGTGTGGCGTAGTGACTAGGAAATAACTGTTAATGGTGGCATTATGTAGTGGTCCAGCGGCCCCTAAGAGTATGCTAGGTATTGAAGGTATGTGTCCTCCAATCGTTGTGGTGTGGGATGGGCCAGCGCTCCCAAGTGCAACATGGGTTGCAGAGGGGTTAGGAATAGTGCCAGGAATTCTTGGGATCTGGGTTGTGGTAATGAGAGGGGGTGTGATTCCTATGTTGGGAATACCCATAATAGGAGGTAGTTTTGTGTTGGGAATACCTAAAGGTGGAGTGGCCCATATATTAGGCATGCCTAAAGGAGTTGTTGTTACCATGGGTGGCACAGTAGTAGAAGGGTTTGTTGATGTATCTCCAATAACACTGGTGAAGAGGGGGTTGTATTATGATCCAGCCATGGGGTTGGTTGGTGATATTTCAGTAGGGTTTTTGGATTCAGCCTCAGAATCAGATGTGAAGTGAGGCGTGTCAGAATCAGATGACTGTGTTCTTGGTCGATGACGTGTTGATTCAAGGGATAAGGCTCTACGTCTATGACGTGTAGAGCCAAGTGTACCGAATTGAGGGGGTTCACCCTGAAGATGGTGAGATCATCTTAAATTCTCAATGGTGAGAAATATTTAAAAATTTCAGTGTAAGGTGGTGATGTAAAAAACTCGAAACCCTAGTGCAACAATGAGTGCAAGAGGGGAGTGAAAAAATAAAGGCTCTCAGGCCAACAACCAACCTCAAAAAGCACTTATTATAGCAGCTATGCTATAATAAGTGGAGGGATGCAACAAAATTGGTCAGAATACCAAAAGTCAAACAATTCATAGAAAAAAGTGGTGTTACTAGACCAAAGGTGGGTATTGTATCATGCAAACACCTAACTAGAAGTATTGTGAGTCAACAAATGATATTCTCTGCAAGGTGATGAAATCCAAGTTAGACAATATAGGGTGTTGAATCAATGGCTAGATATCCCCCTACTGGGAGGGACACCGGGTAGACAATCCTAAAGAGTGGAAACTAGGATACCCCGTTCATGACACGTTCGGTTGGGTGAATCTGCAGTTTGGTTCTATCGCCACTATACCCCCATTTGGGTGTACACTGAGAACTTCGAAAGGTATCCTTCGATTATTGAATGGACTGCGGTATTCCACTCATACTTTCAGAACTAGTCTGGCTACTTCAACCCTCCCAAGGGAGAGGCCTTCCCGATAAATTGGTTGATAACTGTGTCAAAATTATAAGGGATTTTTGGACCTTAAAGACAACCACTATGTCTCAAATTTAAATAATTGAGGGGTGTTATTGGTAAACCTATCCCCTCAATTCTACTTAACTACAAGATTCTTTTAAGTGCTCCCCAAGTGGGGTTAAAAGTTTGTTGAGTTAAGGTAAATTTTAAGGCTCAGTTTAAATTATGTTGCAGAGTGGGTGCAAGTGTGATATGTAAACTAAAATTGATTTGCCTCGCTTGGGCGATTGATTACAAATGAAAGAAAAGATGCTTCTAGTTTTGCAAAAAATAAAGGCATTTTTTGAAATGTAAATGCTTGAAAAAACTATTCAAAAAATAATGGATCTTTGAAATAATTTAAAGGGAAGCAAATAACATAAATATTTCAAGAAATAAATGTATCTTTTAGAAAATTGCTTGGGCACACTATTGAGCATAAAACAGTAAAACCTTTGATCTAAATAGAATGCAGAAAAATCTTTCTTTCAATTACTGAAAAATTTTAAAAAGACTTTTTAATGGAGCATATATAAATAGAAGAAGATTTAGTATGGTTGTAAAAATGCAGAAAAAATAATGTTGTGAAATAGGCTAAATGGGCAAACAATACAACAGAAAATTTTCAAAAAATTGGCTGAATTCAAAATAATTGCATCGTGGGTTTTGGGGAAACAACCGCGATGTGCAGCGCGGGTTTTGGCTGTGCAGTCGCGATGTGCAGCGCGGCAAATGTCCGTGAAGTCGTGATGTGCAGCGTGGCAAATGGTCGCGAAGTCGCGATGTGCAGCGCGAGTTTCGGTCACACAGTCGCAATGTGCAGCGCGACAAATGGCTACGAAGCCGCAATGTGCAGTGCGTTAAATGGCCATGAAGCCGCGGCACACCGCGCGGAAAACGTCCGCGAGGTCACGATGAGCCATGCGACTGTCGAGCGAAAAGCCGCGAGGTGAAAGCCGAAAAACGAACCCGAAAATGGAAATTTCAGGCTGTTAATGGCAATAGAAAGGGCCAAGATCTAGAACAACAATGGATTTGTTGTCTAGGATGGCATATCTATGAATTAAAATGACTAAAACTAACAAAAACTAAGATCTAAAGCAAAAAACTGAGATCTAAGAATTCGAAGCCAACGGAGTCGCCAAAAACTGTTGGCTTGGTTTTGCAACCAAGCTTTGTGCAATGGGCACGTATCAACAATGTGATAACAGTTTCAATATAGAAAGCAAAAAATGATTATGAATTAAATCTAAATCTAAACTAACATGTGCATATAACAAATAAATTTAAAAACGATTCATGGAAAGAACAAGAAATAAAAGAATAGATGTTTTGTATTAAGATACCTCAAATGGTGAGGATTTGTGTTGAGCAACTCCAAGGGTGAGTAGCTCCAAGCTCCAATGGTCTCTTCTCCAAGATGCTAAAAATGGCCAAAAGTCTCATAAGAGATTTTGACAGCGTGAGGATAGGATGATGGATGGATGGAAAGTGAGGAGCCCCTACCACCTTTTTATAGTTTTTGGTGGTGGGGAATACCTGTATGGTTTTGAGGAAACCAATGGTATTGACCAACATGGTTTAGGTACCTTTTTTCCCTCCTTTTTCTTTTTTTAAATATTTTAATTCCCTTTTTTATATTTTTGGGAATTATGGACCCTTTTTGAGGGTTTTTTATGCTTTTTGAGGAAAAATATTCATTTTGGGGGAAAAAAGAGGTGTATTATGGTCTTTTGGTAACCTTTTGATGGCTTTAGAGGCTCAAATGGTGGAAAAGTGGACAAATGGGTCATGTGAATAAGGAAATGAGCTAGTGAGCACTTTTTGGGTGTTAACAATACCTAGGGTCCATATCTATTTTCAGCTAAACTATTGCCGCGCCGTTTCATATCCATTCTGAAAGTCATTCTAGATCCAGCCATTTTCGATCCAATCGGCACCGTTTTAGTTCCCTCTATTTTTTATCACTTCCGCGTCATTGCAGATCTATCTATTTGAGATCCCTTTCGCGCCGTTGTAGATCCATTCCTGAAAAAAAAAAACAAAAAAAAGTATAAAATTCTGTTTTTTGGCCATATCTCCCTTGTTTTCACTCCGTTTTCCCTGAAACTTCACTGACACCCCTGCAATCCCATTTTGCATATTTCATTCCTGAGGACCCTATCCCAAATTGCACTTCCCAAAGCCCTAAATGCCACATTTGTCTATTTTTAGAGTTTGCCATAACGTCTTCGGATTTTACCCAATTGCCTTCAAATTTTTCCATCAAGTTCCTTTCTTCATTCTGCTTCTTTGTCCCTCTCTGCCAAATTTTCTCATTCTTTCACCCCACTTCTAAAATCTCCATTTTTTGCTTCCCTATCCATCAGAAAGTGTCCAAAACCTACTCAAACCCCAATTACCCCTCCGAGTTTTTCCCAAATCCAAATTTCCCTTTACTAAATAAGATTTTGTTTGTGTTTCTCTATCCATTCCCAAAGAAAGAAAGAAAAAAACTGGTTATGGTTGTCACCTGCGCTAGAGCAAAAACCATGGAGGAAGCACTTGCAGCTATCCAAACCAAACTCCAAGATCTTGATGAAAAATTTCTCAGCCTCCATCTTCAGCATTCAACCATGAACAATAGCCGACATCAAGAATCTTCTGTAGCCACTGGGTTCTTTTCTTCCAGCCATTTCTGTGGTCCAAAGCTTGAATTTTGTCGCTTCAATGGTACTGCTCCCCTGGATGGGTCTATCGTGCAAAACAGTATTTCAATCTGCATCATACTTTTGATGTCCAAAAATTTCCACTTGCATCCTTTCATTTGGAACAAGAATCCCTTCAATGGTACCATTGGTACATCAAGGCTCATGATGAGCCAAAATGGACAGATTTTTTTCAACTCCTTTTGCAACGATTTGGTCCCAGTGCTTTTGATGACTTCACCGGAGCACTCACTAAACTCCGTCAAAGTGGCATTGTGAGAGAGTATCAGACTGGATTTGAGAAACTAGCCAATCACACAGAAGGCTTGTTTGATGAATTCTACAAGAGTTGTTTTATTAGTGGTCTTAAGGATGAAATCCGAACAGAGGTTAAAATGTTCTGTCGCAACACAATGATGGAAGTCCTAGGGTTATCTAAGTTGGCAGAAGATAAGATTGCAGCCCAACAGCACTCCAAACCCACTTTTGTTCCCTTCCAAAATATGGGTTCTCAATGACCTCCCATTCCGCAAGCAACTCGACCAACTCCTATCAAGCATTTGTTTGAAACAGATATGTAGGCACGCAGAGAAAAAGGGCTTCGTTATAATTGTGATGAGAAATTCACTCAGGGACATAGATGTGTTCAACAAAATCTCTATCTCTTGGATATGAGTTCTCCACCTGCCTCTAAAATTGGTGAAGAAGCTCCAGATCCAATGGATGCTTAGGTCAACATTCAGGAGCCTCCTATTGACGCCCCATGTCAGGATGAACAACCAGAGATATCTCTCCATGCTTTATCCAGCGTCACCACCCCCCAAACAATGCGGGTCAGGGGTTATTTCAAGAAGCTTCCTCTTACAATACTCATTGATT
Organism: Larix kaempferi; assembly: GCA_027924585.1. Taxonomy (NCBI): domain Eukaryota; kingdom Viridiplantae; phylum Streptophyta; class Pinopsida; order Pinales; family Pinaceae; genus Larix; species Larix kaempferi. The sequence goes on from BSBM01001777.1 coordinate 549,266, forward strand.
CTTGTAGCACTCATAACTTCATTGACCCCCGGATCACCAAACAGGCTGATTGTTTTGTCCATCCTTGCTCCAACTTTGAATTCATGGTTGCTAATGGAGGCACCTTACCTTGCAAGGAAAAGTGTCACAATGTGCGTATCTCTCTGGAAGATTATAACCTGCGCTCTGACATGTTTTCCTTGCCCTTAGGTGGATGTGATGTGGTTTTGGGTGTTCAATGGTTACGCACACTTGGCCCCATCTTATGGGATTTTGCTGAACTTTGGATGCAATTTTCAGTCAATGGGACAGAGAAAACATCCTCCTTCACCATAGCACTCATTAAACTTCGTCAACATGGTTCCGTCCTCTCCCTTGAACACCTCGGGTGAGACCTCATCTACTCCACAGGTGTTGTTGGACGGGGTAAAACCCCTATGGGCCGGTGCTCAGGGAGATCACGGTGGGTTGGTGTCGACAGCGATGGGAACCCCTATCGACTGGGTTTGAGTCAATAGGAGTAGATAAATGAAATTCATAAAACCAAATGAACACACCAATTTCCTGAACCGTCAAATAACCACATCAATCAAGTAATCAATAACCTCATGATAGTACCAAGAATGGAGTAATGAAGATTGTACATATATGGTTGAAATGTTAGAAACAAGTGGGATGAATGTACATATGAGTTGTAATTATAAAGGTTCATAACACGACAGATAATAGGTCACATCAACCAATGGTGTCATTCATCATGCTAAGTGGAAATCAAAACTAGCCTCATAATTATACATTGAAATGAACAAGTAGATAGAGAGGCTAGGACACACTTGCTATAATAAGGGTTGAAAGTACAAGTGTTGTGGTGTAACAGAAAATTTTCATACATGTGGTCATCCTAGCTACAAGCACTAAGTGTGATGAATCATGATCAAATGCACATAGTCACATCGGGATATTTACTACAAATTGCCCATATGGGATATTGATAGGTATTGATACAAACCACATCTATAGTATAATGTTTGAAACTAATTACCATACCTTCGAAACAATGTCATGACAGGATAATTATTAATGACGTAACTAAGGTAGGATTATAACATTAAAACTAAAGGTTTGAGAAAGTAATATTACCCTATACATCGGAATACAAATCACATGGATTAACTTAACCTAATTTTAATACTTTTGCAAACCTTGAAAATATCAAATTGAATATAATAAGTTAATTCAACATTAATATAGGTATTAATAAAAATTAAATTAGACTAACATGAGATCCTTAATTAACCATCATAACAATTTAGGATAAGAGAATAAATAATGAATATGAATCGAAAGTGTGATAATCATGTCATGTTCTGGATATCATTATGCACAAGAGTAAGACAACAAAGTTCAATATCACGAAATAACCAAAGGAACCAAACATTTTGAATGAGGTTGCAGATCAATCGTGTATAAGGTTGCAAAATGTAAAAATTCATCATTCAACCAAAGTGACGCTTATCATTTTTGAATTCCATTCTTTCAGTCATGGAATAAACAAATTGATCACAATCTTATTTAAACTCTATATATCCAACAACTGATCAGTATGAAAAAGTATTCCAATATTGTATAGTAAAAAAATGATAAAAAAATATGAATTTAATATCAAAAATAAAATATCATTCTAACCACAAAATAAATACAAAAATAAATAGTATTATGCAAGCAATTCATTACCCAACATATCAAATTGATAATTATAATATGATGAATAGGTTCTGAGTTGGGGGGGCAGCATTCATTTTATGCAAAATGAAAGGGTTGTTTTTGGTATGGGCCAACACAACTAAGATTCGAAAATCCATGGGAATTTATTGCATTGATAACAATTTTGTTTGATTGCAGGCTACGAAACGTCAAATAAACATGATGCAAATTGATAGAATTTACTATACTAATATGTTTGCTTGAAGGTTCGATCAATAAGAACGTAGTTACAACCTACTGAACGATCAAGGATTGAAATATAAAAACACATTCTGCAAAAGGGGGTGATATATGGGGACTAATTCCAGTTTTTCCCTCCCCAGGATTAATGCATGATTTTTCTACCCACATTGTGGTTCACCTGGGTAGAATGGGTTCATTTTTTTATTAAAAGTTGGATATGATTTTGACCTTGATCAGAGCAAAATTGTTTAAAAACCCTTCCAACAAGTTAAATCATAAATCCAATCGATTGAGTGGATTATGAGTAATGTTTTCATGCTTCAATAATAAATTATATTCTAGAGAAACAACTAGACTTTTTTCAATTAGAGATAATGCAAGTTAGAATGAATTCCAATAGATTTACACATCCAAATTAAACAAATATTGATATTCCATTTACTTAGCTTTATTTTCGCAAAATAGAAATGAGATATATTTATTTCCAAAGGTATATGGAAATTTCAATTGTATGTGACCTGCATATTTTCCACTAGGGTTAGATCTAGGATAATACTATTTACTCAAAACAAGAATAAACCCTCGACCATAACATAAACATAGCTCCATTGTTATCCATAAATTTACAGTCCTAAAAATAACGAGAATTTATAATTCACTATTGAACTTACATCCAAAACTTATAGATCCGCTTCAATGGTAGCACATTTCAAAGTGTCTCACACCTTGGAAAATACATCATTATGACCCAAGGAATTATGTTGAAACCTCTCGACTTCTGGTGCTTACCGGATATAATCATTTTAGAAAAATAAATATATTTCATTCAAATAAAATCCTACACCTTGACTTTCATGCAAATCAAACTTATTAAATCAACTACAAAATAAAAATACACAATGAACTTGTTTCCGTAGGTCGACGTCACTATCGTAGATGTTTTAGAATGTAAAGGTGGTTCCAATTCTGAATCAATATTTTCCAAATACCAACCGACTCACGAGTTGAACACCCTAGAACACTAAGAGTACTCTCCTTCCTCATAGTCCCCAAGCCTATAAGGGGTTGTAGAGAATAACACAGAAGCTAGGGAATCCAAGAAATGACCTCCCAATCACCAAGATGATCCCAATGCAAAACTCACAATAGTCACAAATTCACAAAATGGTCATTACAAGAACCATCCAGCATTAGGGAGCAAACATGTCCTTTCCCTTATATGCTCTCTTCCTTATGTAGTAAAATCCCTTGCAACACATGTCGCTCTCATGCAAATTAACCCGTTTTGTTTAATTTTCTATTATCATTATTCACCCTCCATGTGCCACCTTCTCATGAAGGTGCACATGAGTTCCACAAATCAATCCTAGGCATTCCCTTATCCAGGATCCCATTCCTCAATCTACGAGTGCAAGTCAATTTCAACTCTTGTTGACTCACTTAGAGATCCTAGTCTAACTAGGAGTCTAATATATGCTCCATTTATATTTTCTTATATTTATTAAATCCCTTTTGTAAAATATGTGCACACACATTTATCCTATAGTCTATAAGAGATACAATCAAATGTTTTTTTATTTTTCTTTTGCAAGTAAAACTAAATGCAATTTCTATATGCTAAATAAAGTGCATGAATATTTAAATTATCATGGTTTTCAAGGCGCCTCTTCTATGGGTCCTTTAAACAATCAATTTATTTCCTTTCCTTGTGTGAGGAGTGTGTTGTAAAGACTTAGGAATAGTTACCTAAAGTATTTATATTATAACCTATGTGATACTAATGGCGGCTGACGAATAAGATCGTTCTAATTGTGCACCCCTCAACTTCCTCATATGTGACCAAGCTGTTATGACCTATCCATAGGGCACATGCTACCTGAGTAAAGCTAATAGGACTTTCAAATCATGTGTGGGTTTCTATTAAGGGTCGGCAGTCAGTGGTCGTGCTCTTATGTGTGTTTTCTAGTTCTCTACAACCCCTTTATTTCCACATGAGAGTTAGTTGACATATCGTTATACCTGTCACTGCACATACTCAATGCGCACATCAATAGTGCTGCACAATATAATTCATAATCATGCTTTATTCAATTTCAACATTTATTCAATATATGTTCATCTATTTCAATTCAGTAATAAATATTTATTTTCATCTATGGAATATGAAAATCATCATTGATTTTCATTTCTACATAACATGAGCAATTATCCCTCTTTATTCTCAAGTCCACAAGTTATTCTAACATATTTATTAATCGATAATTAGTCATCAATATTTATTCTATGAAATAAATAAATAGAAATAGAAAAGCATGTGTTCTTGTTTATTTAACTGGGTCACTTTCAAATAAGTGACCTCCAAATTTTATCAATCAGACTCAAACAGAGGAGGGAATTACAACTATAAGAAAATTATGGATCCTTAAATTTCCCTGATCAGATCATCATAATGCATTACCTTTCACAAAATCACCATCATAATTCGATTGTAAATACAACCCATAGGGTCATTCTTTTATAGTCTCCATATCCAACAAAATTCCTTGAAATGAGCATGATCTAGTCCACAAATAAGGGTCATCGGTTCTAACCGTTCAATAAAATACCACAACATTGCACTGATTAGTTAGTTGCTTTAGTCAATATGTCCACTAATTCATCAACCATTCATTCAAACGATTAATTAACCACTCATTCGATCCTTTAGACTATTGTATTCTTTCAACTAAATATCACTAAAAGATACATAAGTGTGATGAACCTTCATCACCTTTGGTTCCAACACCCCCAATAAACGTGGCACTCTGGAGATTCAATAGGTGGAATTATGATCTCTTAACATCCCCCAATAAATGTGGCACTATGGAGATTCAATAGGTGGAATTATGATCTCTAAACACCCCCCCCATAATTGCAATTTCTTGAAGACCAAGCATACCCTAAATTTGAACAAAATTACCACAAATTTTAACAAACTTAGCTTCTACTAAAGGATTCATAGAGATATAAGAAACATGATCATCAGTCCTACAATAAATAGAGTAACGACAATTTCATGTATCAATTGTCTCAAGTAGTGGAATTGAAGTTCATCATGGTGCATTTTATTATGTGCAACAGTATTATGAGTAGCCTGGATTGTGTTATGACTATCACAATGAGTAACAATTGAGGCCTGAACAGGAAAACCAAGCTCTTCTAAAATATGGTGGATCCAAAATACCTATGAACATTCATTGAAACTCCCTGATATTTGGATTCTGTATTTGAAGAGAGACTACATTTTTTTTCTTACACATCCATACCAAGGGTCCAAAACTAAGTCGAAACACATAGCTAGAACTAGACTTCATAGCGTCAATGTCACCAACAGGGTATTTTTTAAGGATTCTAATATTACACTTAAGTATAGTAATCTAGGTGATTATTTTGGATTGGAAAAAACATAGATATAGATAGGTAGGCGAATATTAAATACAAAACCTATAGTTTACTACTGAAATGTGTAAATTTTGGCGAATATTATTATAAAAAAACATATTTTATGTAAATATAGGCGATATTAGAGTCTAAAAATGACCAAATAACGAATTTATTTTTTGAAAAAAGGCCCAAACAATATCCAATTGGCAAAATTTCGCCACTAAAAATTACCTTGGTCACCAACCCAATCAAGATTAGTAAAACTAACCAGTGGGTTGGTACTATGACAGTATTTGATACCAAATTGAGAATTTCCCTTATATAGAGAATAATTCTCTTTGCATATTTCCAGTGGCTTTCTATGGTATCCTACATGAACTAAGAAACCACACTAACAACAAAGGAAATGTCCAGTCAATTATGATTTAATTAAATCAAGATACCAACCATATATCAATGAATGGTTTCATCAAATGGAGGAGAGTCAAAGTCCTTGGACAATTTGATATCCAATTGATAAGGTGTAGCACGAGGCTTACAATCTTCCATTTTGAATCATTTCAATATATCCAAAGCATATTTGGGTTAAAAAATAAAGATACCATCATTCATTTGAGGAACTTGAATTCCTAGAATGAACTGCAGAAGACCAAGGTCAGTCATTTCAAAGGTAGCTGCAAGTTGTTTCTTCAAACTCAAAATTAAGTTAACATTGTTTCCAGTTATGACTAAATCATCAACATATGATGCATCAATCAAAGTATCACCATGAACATGTAATACATAAATGTTGTGATAAGATTCATAATGTTTGAAGTTGATATTTATAAATGATCAATCTTCTCATACCAAGAACGAGGGGCTTGTTTCAAACCATGCAAATAATTTTGTAGTCGACATACAAGATTACAATCTGTCACAAAACCAAGAGGTTGATCCATGCATATTTCTCCATATAAATATCCATGATGAAAGGAAAATTTTACATCCATTTGATGAAGCTCCCATCCAAACCGAGTAGCGGCTGAAAGAATCAGTGGATTCAAGTTCATTTTGTAGCAAGGGAAAAGGTGTTAGTGTAGTCGATACCTTATTGTTGAGAGAAGACCTTGGATACCAAACAAGTCTTGTGACATTAAAACAAATTGTCTAAGTTAAAATTCATCTTTTAAATCCATCGATACTTCACAACATTATTTCCATATGGGAGGGAAGATAAATCCCTTCTGTGATTCTTCAACAAGGAATCAACTTCATTATGGATAACATTCTTCTATTTAGGGAATCCTTGAGCACCAGCATAGGTGTCAAGATCACAGGTTTCAATAACACGATCCATTTGGGAAACACTTCCATGTTGTATCTGACTATGGGTCTACCAACCAATACCGACATCATCAACATCAGGTCTAGCAACTTCAATAGTTTTTGAAACTCATTGAGGTAAACAAGTTGGCAGTGAATCTAGTCAATTGTGTTTTAGGAGGTCGAGTAAGTGTTTCATCATTTTCAGTTGATGTAGATTGAATTCCAGTCGATTTAGGAACAAAGGTCGACTATCTAGTCGAAACTTCAAAGGAAGGTACAATCAATCCAATTTCTTCAAGAATATCAAAAAGATCATTGTGCAATAGACTAGAAGAAGAGTTCAATAACAGAATACCTAAAGTATTCTCATCAAAGATCACATTCATACTGAAGATACTATTTTTTAGTAGGGTCAAACGGTCAACATGTTTTTTATTCATTGGAATATCCCATCATGATACAAGCATGATCCTTTGCATCCAACTCCTTTATGTAGTTATCATGATACATTCCTAAGTATTACATCCAAAGATTCTAAGTTGTTCGATAGAAGGTTTCCTTCCTCACCACTTCTCGACTAGAATCATGCTACTGACAACTCTAGCGAGAATAAGATTCTATATATTGTTTGAACAATAAACAACTTCATCCCAAAATTTGTTCAATATGTATTTGGACTTTAGTAGACATCGATCCATTTCCACTAAAGAGCTATTCTTCTTCTCTACTACACCATTATGTTGAGGTTTGTGAGGGGCAAATATCTACCAAGAGATACCATTCTATGGTAGGTAATTTTCAAACTATATACTCACATATTCTCCACCATTTTCTAATCTCAAACATTTAATAGGTTGACCACATTACTTTCTAATCAATTCGCTAAATTCCTTGAATCTTTCAAAGACGTGACTCTTATTCTTTAAGAAATATACACATTTAAATCTGGAGAAATCCTCAATAAATGTTAAAATGTACTTTTCACCTACTAATGAGGGTTTGTTCATGTAGCATAGATAATTGTGAACAAGTTCTAGTCGATCATTTGCTCACCATGCTTTCTTGGAATCAAAGAGTTCTCGACGATTCTTTCCAAGAACACATCCTATACAAAATCCATCAGGTGGAACAGTCTTTGGGAGACTAGTAAACATATTCTTTTTTACCATCATCTTTAAACTTCGAAAGTTCAAATGTCCAAGTCAATCATGACAAAGTAACATTTTGTCATCAATTTGAGCAACCGATGTAATCAATCTAGAATCATGGGTGGGGAGTCACATAAATTATATAGTATTTCATTGTTATCTAAATAGCTTGTAGCTATAGAATCCCCATGATGCCTCAAATCCTTTAAGATGAAGAGATTTGACCAAAAATCAACAATTTTTCTAGTATGATTGAGTTGCGCAACCGATAACACATTTACACTCAAGCTAGGAACATGATAGACATTGGTAATTATACCATGCTAACATTCAACATCTATACTTCCAGTGACCACGAGGGCATAAAAATCAGCTACATAAATGTTATGTTATGGATCTCCACTTAAGGAGGAGAACAAACAAGCATCATTATCCATATGATGGTACAACCAAAATCAATGATCCACTTAGTCTGAGTGGTGTGTGCATGTAATTCATGGAAATTGCAAATGTCAAAAGGTAAAATTATCTGCATTCTGGTATAATGAATGACCAATCAAGACGTCTTCTTCAAGATGCTTGTCCTTTTCTTCTAAATCCTTTGTCTTTTTCCAATTGGTTTTCTCCACATTTCCCACCTTTCCATAGTAGTTACAGGTTTTATTCTTTCAAACATTCTTAGTTGAAGTGGACTCATAAGGATTTCCTTTAGTAGGTTGGTCAATAGACTCTTGCCATTTATTCAGGGTGTCCGATCAACCTCATTCTTTGTAATTTTGCTTGACCTTTCCATTCAGAAAGTTATCCTAGTGTATACTACCAAGCTTCCCTTCATCAAGCATATTTTATTTATCGTTAATCAATAAATCATAGAAAGTATCAAAGGAAAATTATTTATTTTCTTCCTTATGTGACATCCAATTGGCATGAAATGAAGAGAAGAACACAGCACAACGTGTCTTCAGATTCATCAAGACCGATTCAATGAGTTTTCCATCCTTCTTCGGAAAAAAATTCCCAAATTTTCTCAATTTCAACTCCATCCCTTTGATACAATCCAAATAGTTCTCAATCCTTTCAAAGGAACAGGGTTCTAGAGTGATCAACTCTTTCTCTGTCTACATCACTTGATTTCCTTTAACCTTGTCAAACAATGAATTTGGCTTATTCCAGAGAACGTGAGGATAGTCAATCTCTCTTGTATGAAAATGATTTTTTCTTGAAATGTAGGTCATGATGACCCCAATAGCATCATCCTTCTTTCCATCGTTGACAAACTTATCCTAGTCATCGATCGAATTTGGAATAGAATTTTTGGTATACTTCTAGAGTCCTTTTCTCTTTAGCAACATTTCCATGTCTAGAACCCAGATCACATAGTTATGGCCATTCAGAATAAGATGTTATATCTTGGAAGCCATCCTTCATATATAATACATATCTATCCCAAGTTCAAAAAAAAGGTACCACTCAACAAATATTTAACCCAAATTTGGTCAACCCTAGATTCAAATCAACACAATCCATAGAAAATAGGCTAGGTCAAAAGATGGCTCTGATACCATGTTGAGAAAACCCTTTGGTCAACTAGAAACATATGATGTTTTTCATCTCCAATTTTAGAATATTTGACCAAAGATCCAAGACTTTGATGAATTCATATACCCCATTATTGTTTATAGGTATGAGCTTTCAAGTCCATGATTGTGAGATAACAATCATAGATCTAATATGCTCTCATCTCTCAAATCATAGATATAATATCCTACCTCAGGGTTATTACATTGCTCTCTTTTCATAAGAAAACAAACTCCACAACATATCACCAAGACTCATTGTCATTGATTCAGGAGGACTCATAATCATTGATATTAATAAAACGATGTTATACTTTCTCACTGTGTGTTGTATCTCACTGTAGATTCCAATATTCTTGCAGTATCTATGTTGCAAAGAAATGTGTTTATACATGAATACCATGTTGGTGTAGGTTATCTTGTATATCTCCCTCACCTTGATATTCTTCCCTTTTGGTAGGTAGTTGGATTGTTCTATCGATAAAAAAACTCAAGAATTGTCGTTCAATTTGGTCAAGATTTCTAATATGTTTGTGAATCTCAAAGTCGCCCAAATGGATTCACCTTTTCTTGAATCCGAATCAACTAAACGAACTCTGCAATCATATGTAGGGTGAGTAATTTCCAAATATCTGATTACAATATCAAGATTTGACACATACAATTTATCAAACGAACCACATTTAATCCATATTTAGGTACCATCTATCTTATTGAGACACATAGATGCCCACAAAACATCCACTAGCTCAATTTCTCACCCATAACTCATTCACCGTGTTTGCAATCAATGGTATATAGAGGATGTGCCCATACTTCATTTGTGCATCATGCATACTTAGTCGATCTCAACACTCATCCGAAACAACTTATACAAACTCAATCAACACATTCACATCTGAGACTGCAATTCTTAAACTAACCTCAATACTCAAAAACTGAAGAGGCTATGAGTTCCCAAAATCTAAAAAGGTTGCTCTTACATAGGATACCATTTTAAAATATTTAAACATTTTCTCTACTAGTCAAAGTACATTCATCCCTTTGAATATGTCAAATACTTTTTGGTAGTAGCACCTTTTTCGAGGATGTAATTCAAATGCAATTATCCCATTTCTTCTCCATTGAATTTACTTGCATGCTATAACAATAAATAAGAACAACAGCTGAAAAAAATGGAAATGTAAAAGCCCACCTTTACTCAGAAGAGAAACAAATGGGAACACACCACATTAGAGACAATGGCCTATATATCATCTTGTAGTGAATATTAAGAACATATCAAAGCATCGGGGTGTTCTCGATGTAAATCTAATAGATACGCTAAGTTACTATGCATCACAACTACGTATCGTCAACATTTATTGATTTTCATTTGAATCTGACCTCGACAATATGTGTTTCTCATCCTTTTCGTTGGAAGGGAGTTATCCCGCCTATGTAAGTTCATGATTTTCTTTGGAAGGTAGTTATCCCGCCTATGTAAGTTTATGATTTTCTTAATAAAAGTTTATAGTATACCAGTATTGTGATTTCCAACTTATAAAAAATTCTTAACTTTTTACAATATACGAGTATTTTATAAAAATTCTATGTTTTTTTTAATAGTATACGAGTATTTTATAAAAAGTTCTAATTTGTTGTATAGTATAAGAGTATTTTATAAAAAGATGCTTCTTCTCTTCACTTAACATAAATAATATATATTCAACATGACCTATCCCAAAAAAACATGTTAACTAAGTAAATTGGTATCACTCTTCACATATAAAACATGTTTACATTTACGAATTGGAGATTGGCACATAGATAATTTACATGTACTCGAATCCATATGGATAGGGTGGGACAATTTTCTTCTGAATGTATGAATTAAAGCAATTTCATCTATAAAATGTCTATTGCATAATGAATGTCACAATCAACTTTAATGAGCAAAATATGGACCTTAGGTCTTAGTAATTGAGACATCACTATAATACCATAAGTGAGGACCTTCCATGTCACTAACAATTTAAAGAGAAAACACTCATGGTGATTATAATTTTTTTTTTCCTTTCACACATTTAATCTAATGATTTTTTCTTACAAATTGCAACAACTTATGAAGAATACCTTCACCATTAATGATTAATACAAATTTTGATTTCTGTTGAAATAACACTTGTTGAAGACTTTTCCCAAGATCCTTGCTCCACGCTTTATCGATAAAAACAAATGGTATCATTACTTGGAAGGCCTCCAAACCTTCAAAAAGGATACCAATTATACATCAAAATTATTGAACATTCACTCAATTTTATCAATATGGCATGCATCCAACCATAGGGTGTATGAAGATCCATTCCTTTTTACACATGCCTTTATTTTATAGGTTTGTATACCCCTTCTACTTGTCATCTCATACGAAATTGGATTTTTGTTAGTTTCCTTGACATTATCCTTTTTTTGTAAGCTAGTACCCACATAGTTTTGAACCAATGACCTAACACAAGGAGTTCCTTAACAATACACCCATTCACCATCTATTCTACGCCCTGTGAGCATGTTTCCTTAACCAATATCATTCACCATTACATGTTTCATTATTTGCACATGTAATTCCCTTTTTATTTTATTTAAAAATATATTTTCTCTCACCCACAATATTTTCTCCTATTAATTTTCCTAGCTTGTTGTATCCCTTCCTCCATTTAAGATTACACATATTAAATCCCTTTTTCAAATTAAAATAAAAATTTATTTCACTCTCATGACTCAAGTAATTTTCCTTGATTTACTCTTAGATGTTTTCTAGGTTGTTCAACCCATCCCTAAAATTACAGATGATCTCGTGTGAGTTATTCTATTTATATAGTTTACCTAGTTAATTTCAAGCAAAAATTTATTTTCAAGTACTCTCTCATGAAATGAATGAATTAATTATGATTGTTCTCGTACTACAATAATTAACCCTTTCTTTTGTAAAAATTTAATTTATTAGCATTCCCCCTATTATTAAATCATTTCATATTAATACCAAGGAAGGCATATCTTATGCCCTTCAAGTATCATTTTTTGAGTGGGGAGTGGTATATAGTACCTATTGTCCAAGAGACTAATCAGTAGATGATGAATAAGGCCTTTATCTTATTGCATGCCCCTCATAAACCTCGTGAGCAATCGTTTCCATGATCCAATCCCCGCGGCATCATGAAAACACTATGTAAAAGGAATCATTTTTTTCAACTCCTTCATGGATAGGAGTGCTATACATTGAACGGTTGCAGGACAGAGGTGAGCATTGGATTTGGAGGCGATGGAGAGGAGGCGTGGCGGTAGGTATTGGGGAGAAGCGTACGGTAGCTGCATGCTACCAGTCATGGTAGGGGAGAGGTTTTGAGGAACATACCTCTCCCTATCACATCACCGTGACTGTACTTGGAAAATGATGGATGGAGGCTGATCTTGGAGAAATTTTTGAATAAAATATTGTGTTGATTTCTTTTGGTTTTGTTTGTCAGTTTTTGGAGCTGGAGTGTGGGTGAACTGTGGTTTAGTGCTAGGGTTTGCTGCTGTTCTCAGGGTTTATGGCATCGATGGAGGAAGTGGAAATGGTAGACTATACTAGCGACCAGCTGGAGGCACAGGATGTATGGGGGGTGCCAGGTGGAGGGCAGATGGAGGGCCTGGAGGAAATCCCAATGCTGGGGCCTGATGGAAATGTCTCAACCGGTTTGGGGCAGGTGAGGTCGGTAAGTGAACTCTCACCCTCGGATTACCTGACTTTCTCTCCACATTGCTTGTTGCCGGATAATCTGGATAGCGATGGAATGTCAGTAGATCTTTTGGGAAGCTCGAGCTGGAGGGAGGCTGGAGATTTCTTCTCTCAGAATCTAGGGTTTTCGGTGTCTAGTTTGCAGGGGGGTTTTGAAGTGGTGGCCGGTTTTGAACAGTTTGCGGATGAGGGTGTGGCCCGACAGGTACAGCAGCTGTGTGGGATGGGTTGTGGTGGATCAGGGGTGGATGTGAGAGTGCCATTGGGGGTTTCTGAACACCGAGGTTTTGATAGACCTTCTGCTGATTTTGGGTCATCGAAGGCTAAGGTGGGTGTTACATCTGGGGTCGGGGTGGCTCATAAAGGACCCAGCAAGCGGCGTAAGAGGAGTTGGATTAAAACCAGAATTGTGGGTAGTTATGTTGTAGGTGAAGATATTGCCTGGGAACGGGTCCTTGAGATGTCTCGTTTGACGCTGGTGGGAAGGGTCATGGGCAGAAATTTTGCTCGGCATACAGTGATGGAATGGGTGGATACTCATTGGCAAGAGATGCTGGGATATACACCTGAGGTGGATATGTTGCTTCGGGGATGGTTTGTGGTGGTATTACAAATTGAGGCAGATCTGCGCAAAATTCTTGACAGGAACTGGCATTTGAATCATTCCTGGTTTTATTGAAGCCATGGCATCCACTTTTTGATGCTAGTCGGGAGAGAATCGATTTGATTCCTGTATGGGTATGACTCCCGGGACTACCCCTGCATTTTTGGGAAATTAGTCATTTTCGAAGGATTGGGGATATATTGGGAAATTTTCTGGAGGCAGATCTCTCTTATTTGGAGACGCATTACAAGTAGGTTGCAAGAATTCTGGTCAACTTGAATATCCGTGAAGGACTACCGGAGGTCATTAATTTGGAATGGGGGCTTGTTAGTATCCCTCAGGTTCTGGATTACGAGAATGTGCCCTTCAGGTGCAGACGGTGTCATGTTTATGGACACCCGGCATCTGCTTGTCATCTCCCGATTCGCACACTAAATGGGGGAAGGAGAAACCCTTCTACTTTGGACATTACGGATGCACCATTGGACTTGATGTACAATGAACCGGTGCCTGTGTTGGAGGAATCTGGTGGTGAACAAATATGCGAGGAATTGGAACCATCTAGCCAGGACTCTGATGCGGCGCCGGACACTCGAACTGGATCCAACATTGCTCCTGTTGCTGATATATGTTGTTCTGCTCCTATGGCAGAAGTTGATGTGCCGGGATCTTCTAACACGTGTATTCCTTCTCTCTCACTTTCGCCATCTGTACATTTATATTTAAATCGGTGCTCTTTGGTTGGGCTTGAATGGGTGGAGGGGCTGAAAAATTTATCCTTGTCGGGTCACTCTGAGATTCTACCATTGACAACTCTTTCGGCTCCATGTGGGGTTAAAAATATCACGGTGGTCGAAACCTCTGAACTGATCCCTAACTTTCCTCCTCTTCTTTTGGAGGACAAAATGACTACTCTTGAACTTGATCCTGGGAAGGTGGATGAGCCTTCAGGACTCTCCTCTCCTGAGACTTCTGAATCGGGGTATTTTCTTCGCTCATGCACTAAGACTTCTTGGGGGGGATTAGGAAAAGAAAAGGCGCTGATACGAAGAGGTAGGGGACACAAGTCTCATCTCTCAAAGGCTCAGTCCAGGGCCAGGATGGATCTACGGGAAACGAAACAACTCTCGATTGAGAGGGCACTTAGAGCAGTGAATTCCCAGAAGACTGTTCGGTTATGAAGATCATGTCTTTTAATTGTCGGGGTCTGGCTGGGCCTAAAAAGAAATCAGCCTTCATAAGGATGCTTACTCTTGAACACCCTGATGTGATCTTGCTACAAGAGACTTTAGGGTTAGGTGATATCATCAAGGATAGATTGGAACATTGGATGGAAGGATGGACCTTTGTTACTCTGGATGTAAGGGGTCATTATGGGGGCTTGGCAGTGGGATGGAAGAACTGTGCGATTAAACTCATTAATGCTTGGGGGATGGCTTCTGTGTTGGGAGTGGAGTTCCTCTCTGTTGACTTGGGTACTTGTTTTACTGTGGTTAATGTCTACGGGCCCTATGTAAATAGAGTTCCTTTTTGGGACTCACTTCTGCAGGATCAGCTCTTGGATGGTGAATCGGTGGTGGTGGGGGGAGATTTAAATTTTACCTTAGGGAAATCTGAAATTTGGGGCCCTCAAGCGCACGTGGACCCACTGGCAGGTTACTTTCAACAGAAGTTGGTTGGTAAAAACTTACTGGATATTGAGCCTATTAAGCTGAAACCCACCTGGAGGAATAACAGGGGTGGAGAGGCTCGGGTGGCGAAGAGACTGGACCGGTTCCTGGTGGCTGAATCACTGGTGGATAGATTCCTCCAAATTAGGTAGTGGGTAGGGAGTGGTGGGGATTCTGATCACTTCCCTATCTTCCTAGAGATTAAAAAAGGACCAAACAATCCGCCTAGCTCCCTTAAGTTCAACAGAAACTGATTAAGTGATGATTCTTTTAAAAGTCTCTTTCTAGATCTTTGGAGGCCATATGATGTGGAACATGAACGCACTGCAGCCTTTCAATTTGCTGAGAACATTCAACGAATAAAAGGAGCTGTTAAGGAATGGGCTATTGCTAAGAGACTCAGGGAGGATATTGAATTGAAACAGGTAGAGGCTGAGTTACTACAAATCTATGAAGGGGATGGAGGGGGCTTATAGACTTTGGAATCTAAAGAAGACATGGCTAGGCTGGAAGGCAAAATAAATACCCTATTGTTGGAAAAGGAGGAAACCTGGAGACTCAAAAGTAGAGCGATTTGGTTGGAATGTGGGGACGAGAATACTAAGTTCTTTCATGCATACGCCAGGGGGAGGAAGGCGGAAAATACTATTTGGAGCTTGAAAGATGAATATGGAATTGAACATTTTGATTTTGAAGGGAAAGCTAGATGCGGGGTGGAACACTTCCAGAATTTATTTAGGGCTCCAGCCCAGGATTCTATTGCAGAAGTAATAAGGATTGCCCAATTGTTTCCACGGTTTGCTGAGGAGGAGGATAACAGAAGACTGATGAGTGCAGTGACTGAGGAGGAATTAAAGGAGGTCCTTGGAAGTTTTCAGAAAGACAAGAGTCCTGGGTCGGATGGGTGGACGGTTGAATTCTTCCTGGAAATTTATGAAATTGTGGGTTTGGATCTTTTACAGGTGGTAGAAGATACTCGTATCACTGGGATGATACCTGCAAGATTCAACTCAACCTTTTTAGCACTTATACCTAAGACTGATAATCCGGTTACGCTCTCTGAATTCAGACCTATTTCATTATGCAATTGTATCTATAAGATTGTATCGAAGGTCATTGCTCGTAGATTAAAGGTAACACTATCTGAGCATATATCAGCTAAACAATTCGTCTTCCTGGAAGGTCGACAGATTCACGAGGCCATAGGGGTGGCTCAGGAGGGACTACACAGTTTGAAGACCCGGCATATCAAAGGGGCTATACTAAAAATTGATTTGTCTAAGGCATACGACAAGGTGAGTTGGATTTATCTCTGGCTACTTCTAACACATTTGGGTTTTGGTATCAATTTTATTAGATGGATCATGTCTTGTATATCTACTGTATCATTCTCTGTGTTATTGAATGGAGTGGCCACTCCCTTTTTTCATGCGGAAAGAGGTCTTAGGCAAGGTTGTCCTCTTTCTCCCCTTCTTTTTCTTCTGGTGGCAGAAGGATTAAGCAGGGCTATTCACGAGGCTAAATTACAGGGGCGATTTAATGGCATTGGCATTGGAGACACGATATTTATTACTCATCTATTATTTGTGGATGACATACTCATCTTCTGCTCGGGAGATCGAAGGGATACTCGGGTTCTGAAGGAGATTTTGGAACTTTTCTCTCATGCTACGAGGATGGAAATTAATGCTGAAAAGTCCATCCTTACAACACATATGCTGCATCCGGAAGAGGAGCGGGCACTTGTTGAGAATTTCCCATATAACATCTCAGGCTTAGATGTGGGCCTGAAATATCTGGGTTTCTCCCTCAAAGAAAACGTATATCTGAAAAAGGATTGGAGATGGATGATAGGTAAGGTGGAGAAAAGATTGAATGTTTGGAGTCATAAGTGGATGTCGAGAGCTGGTAGGATGGTTTTGGTTAAGGCAGTTTTGGAAGCCATACCAGTATACTGGATGTCTCTGTCTTGGATCCCTAAAGGAATCCTTGAACATATCAGGCAGATTTGCTTCAGATTCCTCTAGAGTGGTAAGAAGGAAGGTCAGGTAACTCCTTGGGTCAATTGGAAGAGAATTGTTGTACCTAAAGGTCTTGGGGGTTGGGGATTAAAAAACATCTTTCTGTTTACACAAGCATTGGCAGCTAAGGGAGGATGGAGACTTATCAAAACTAATAGTTTGTGGACTCATGTCATCAAAGGAAATATCTACCATACATGAGTCTTGAAGAATGGATTAGGAGCCCCAGGAAGTCACATAATGGGGGATCTGTGATATCGAAGGCAGTGGTGAAATCTTTGTCTCTGGTGGAGAATTATCTGGCTTGGGATGTAGGTAATGGAGAAAAGGTAAAATTTGGAAGAGATCCTTGGACTGGGAGTGAACTATTACATGTGATGCCTGACAATGTTATTAATGCTTTGGAAAATAGGGCGATTATCACTCTTAATCATCTGGCTGATCAGAGACTTGATGATCCGTGGATACAACATTGGAAAAATGCTAATATGTTGGGCCTGGGGGATCCTGATTCTGGGTATTTGAATAACTATATCAGAGGTTTGAATCGGGCTAATATACAGTTTACGGATCAGGAGGATGTTCTGATCTAGGATCTTGATCCGTCGGGGATTTACACTCCTAAGATGGGTTATTTAATGCTTAGCGCTGATGCTGTGATTAGGGATGAGGTCTGGTGGTGGAGACCACTGTGGAAACTTAAATTGCCATAAAAAACCAGACTTTTTATGTGGTCTGCTTTAGCGAATCGGGTACCGACCTGGGACATACTTCAAAAGAGAAACTTTCAGGGCCCAAGTTGGTGTGTTATGTGCAAGAAGGAACTGGAAACCATAACACACCTTTTCTTCACATGTCCGTTCACGATTGCTGTATGGAATGAGTGCTCAAAACTGGTCGTCTTTGACTGTAGGTGGGAAGGAATTTCCGTGGAAAGTGCGTGGGAGAATTGGTGGAGACTTGTTTCAACTAAAAAACAGAAGTCTTTACCATTGCTGATTATATGGGGGATTTGGCTAGCAAGGAATGGGGCAATCTTTTAGGAAAAACCATGTATCCCGGAAATCATTAGTGCTCAATCTGTGGGCATTTACCAAGCGTGTCCTGAACACGTAAGGGCTGCTAAACAGAGAAGAAATATGGATGTTGAGATCGATAAATCACACCCGTGGGGGTTTTTTGACGGAGCTGCTAGTAATGAGATCTGTGGTGGGGGAGCATACTTATATCTATCAGATTCACACTTCTTTGAACTCACTATGGGTCTTGGCGCGGGATCCAATAACTATGCTGAAATCATGAGTTTAAAACTACTACTTATTTTTGCTGCCGAGAGGGGTATCACTAGGTTGGCAGTGTATGGAGATTCTATGAATGTTATAAATTGGACCAATCAAACACAAGCCTGCAGAGATATTATACTTGCAAATGTTCTTAATACTATTCAATTGGTCAAACAATCTTTCAACTTATTCTCATGCCGGCATGTTTACAGGGAAAATAACCAAAAAGCGGACCAGGCATCCAAAGAAGGGCAACTCATGGTTCTTGACATTTGGAAAGTAGATGAAGAAAGGGATGGACAGCGAACTGAATTTTACCATAGACCTTTCATTGACTGATTCACAATATGTTGTTAGATAGTTTTTGTCTAAAAAAGCAAAGAGTTTTATAAATTATGTACAAACTGCAGACTTATATGTGACAAAGAGGTTTTTGTATAAAACTAATGAAGATGTAACAACAAATTAGTCCGGTGGGACAGAACTATGATTTTTGGACAAGACAGAAAAGTATCATATTTTGCATATTGAAAGCAGACGTAAGAGTCTCATCAAGTGAACCAAAATATTTTGGACTTGGAAAATTCACTGATAAAGTGAATACTGAATGTAATTTTGATCTCTGTTGATGAATGGAATTATGCTTTTTTCGTTTGGAAAAAGGAGTGCTATACATTGAACGAAGAATTATTGTTTTACCTTCTCCTAATGGTGCCACGTCCTTTCCCTTCATACAACCGAGTTGTCCATATGTGGGTTAAAATTGGTAAAATTTTCCTGTCTCTACACACTTGAGACAAAACATAAATATATCCAAGATATATATAATGATATATAATAACTCAGAATGACACTCAATCTAGAGTCTTTTATCTTTTACATGATCCAACATTTCATAGGCCTATGACATTTGTGTCACTTATAAGAAAAATAACATTATGTGCATATTTTCATTTAATGAAAATAAGAAATTAAAAATTATTTAAACTGAATTAAGTTGTTTAACTGGGTCATTCTTCAAGTAAGAACGCCCACACATAATAATATTAATAAGTGTCACAAATATAGGTCTCAACAAGAATGACACTACAATAACATTAATTAATTCATCAATCAAACTCAACTGAAAATATTGGAAATTAAATCATTCTAAAATTCCATAATACTCATAATCATGCTATCTAAAATCTATTTTAAATTCTAACAATTGCATCCTAACAATTATATCCCTTCAAATGGATGTTATACTTACTATTTTTAGATTAAATAACCCTCCTAGAGCATGTGTTGATGAGTCTAATGGGACAAAACACACTCAAAAACACTTCTCGAATCACCCATGAAACCAATCCCTATATTTTGGGGTGCCTTCCTTGGTTTGAGGGCACATTCCTTGATTTAGGGGAGTTTTTACATGATTTAAGGAAGAACATCAGTTAGAGCTAAATCTGCTCCAATATTTTAGCCTAAACTTAACTCAATTATCCTTAACATTCACTAGCACCCTAGTTAAGTCAATAGCGCCCCTCTTGAGAGATTTTAGGGACATGCACAGTGTTTCAGTTAACTGAGTGATCAATGAGTCCCTTTATCAATGGACTCAACCTAAGAGTGCATGCATGAATTATTGGGGTTATTTGCTCTCAGTTAAGCTTGGCAATCCCTCTCTGCATAATGTGAACCCTCTATACCAAGGTATTTTTTAAGGATTCTAATATTATACTTAATTATATTATCCTAGATGATTATTTTGGATTGAAAGAAACTTGTATATAGATAGGTAGGTGAATATTAAATATGAAACATACAATTTACTATTGAAAAGTGTAAATTCTGGCAAATATTATCAGAAAAAAACATATTTTATGTAAATATAGGCGATATTAGAGACTAAAAATGACCAAATAGAAAATATATTTTTTGAAAAAATGCCCAAAAAATAGCCAATTGGAAATTTTTTTCCCTTAAACATTACCTTGCTCTATACATAGCATGATCCATTCGAATTGATCCTTATCCTAATTCAAATTGGTCTCCTATATATTGTAACATATTTTTATTAATTCGTCACTTTGATAATACAATCATTGTCTTTTTTCTCTTCAAAATTAATTGTAATGATTCATATATATTATTGTGCAATTGTTCATGCTTGATTTAATTGTCATATCTCATTATATTTTGCACCTAGATCTATGAAATTATGAATGCTCAAATCTTATATGGTATAAGAGCAAGGGAGTGCTAAACTAGCTAGTATGCTAGTATTGTTTATCAAGTTTTTGTAGGTTGAGGAGGGTTTTCATAACCACACAAGAAGGATTTGCAGCTACCAATGAAGGATTTTGTAGCCACCAAAGAAGACTTTTGCAGCCATTACTGTTGCAGATTTAAGAAGGATTTTTGCAAGCCACAAAAGAAGGATTTTTGTAGGTATCAATGAAGGCTTTTTGCATCCACAAAAAAATATTTTTGAATCCACCAAAGAGCCCATTTATAGTAATCATTTACAACCATCAAGAAGTGAAATTGCAACAATCAAAGGAGTTCTCATTTACAACCATAAAAGAAGTATACTTGTAGCCACCAAAGGGATCGTTTGAAGCCACCGAAGAGAGATTTAGTACCCATCAAAAAGTGATTTTGCAACCATCAAAGAGAGATTTTCCATCCATGGATCTCTTACCCCCCCAACTAATTTTCTACACATTTGGTATGTTAGATCCGATCTTGTTGAAGGAGGCCTTGTTGGAAATACTAAGAAGGGGGGTGAATCAGTATGGAGCACTTCTTACAATTTATAACATTAATTATATCATGCAAACATTAACCATTAACAATGTCATTGTTGTAGAGAATTATTCGTACGGATAGGTAGACTCTCTCATGGGCATAACTAAGCCCCTAGAAACTTAATCCATGACAGAAAGGAAACAAATAGACACTATAGTCCTCCTAGATCTATCTCACACATCAACTAACAAGCTATGGAAAGACAAAGCAAGTAGATGGTGTAGCTTACTTTGATGGTTGTCCTTGCTGCTCCTAAGTTGCTCCAACTCCAGCCTTTGATTATGGACTTCTGAACCTGTTCACATAGGAAAGACAACACATTCTCCAAAGCAATATATGTATAAACAAATATCTAACTATAAAAACATAGACAATTTCATGCATCCATCATTAAAGACATGAAAATGAGAGGAATAGGCTAAGTTATATTAATGATAAGAAAACCAAAAGAAGTTGATTACAATGTTATACCTTGATGTCCAAAGTAGCAGCACCTCCTTCCAAGCTCTCCAACATCACCCTTGCAAGACTCATAGGATCATAAGTTTAGTGCTTCTAAGATCACCCCCCCCCATGGGTCATGGATGTCTCTCTTTAAGTAGGATTTGGGAGGCCAAACACTAAGAGGAGACTATGGATCTAAGTGAGGAAGATGTGGATCAAGGATCTAGACCATGCCAAGGAGGGAATGTGAGATGGGATTCGAAGGGGGACCTCATCCCATGAAAATCTCCTCGAAACCCAAGATCCAAAATCTAGGGATAATGGCTATTCATGGATTTTTTGCGCCCCCATAAGTAAGAAAAACACGAAAATGTTGTAATTTCCGCACCCCTATAGGGATGAAGAACGCGAAAATAAAGAACTTTCGCGCTCTGTACTACTAGCAGGGCACGAAAATATCTCTAAGAGGCCCATAAGTGGGTTAGGTCAAGTGGTTTCTGACCCCTAAGTTGTTGGATTTGCTTCCAAGTGTGACTAGGGAAGGGACCAACATGATACCAAAGGGTCCTAACACCCTTAAGAGGCAAAAACACCATGTTTCTCATGGTGATATGACATGAAGATTCTCAATGGTACATAGTGTGACAATTTGAGGTATAACAGATGCCCCCTAAAGTGTGAGGTCAGAAGAAATATGATGGCCAAAACACTACCAATAATAAGTTTGCAAGGATATTTGAAGGAGAACTGGAGAAGAGCTGCAAGAAAATATCAACAATATGTCTAATGACCCCGAGGCGGGCATACCCATGCTCGGAACAATTGACTCAAAGCATGGTTGTCGACCAATACATCGCAGATCCATGATAGTACTGACTCAACAATGACTGAAGACAAATCATGGCTACTAGACTACAAGCGTAGATCCATGATAAGACAATGACACAACCATGACCAATACAAGAGTGGATCTGTCTAACAGTACATCAATGAGGTCACCAACATAATGTCCATGTGGGAAACTACTCAAAAAATCACCATTGCAACTTGGATGTGCTAAATAGACTTTAGAACCATCCAGGGTCTTCTACCCGATCCCAAATCGATATGAATCTAACCATGTGATTACAAGGTGTTGAAGTCGAACATGGTAGAAACCACATCATTACCGGTCAATAATGTAAATCATTAAGACGTCCGAGGGAAATCACCAATGATGATAATGATCCCCAAGGTATCACTAGTACATTCCAACAAATGTGAATAGATGTTTTGATGTCAAACACTCACAGAATCATTCGATCAGAGGTCAAATATGAGAACCTACTGTCGAATACGAGGAAACATGCCATTGAGGCATGTAGGTACAAAGGTACTAAGGTTGGTTCCTAAGTCTAATTCCTGGATAATGAGTTGAATTCGACAAGAATAGACTCGCCAAAGGAGGGCCATGATGAATCCCACATCAACGACATGAAACTGACATAGGAAAGTGATGTGAAGTAATGAATCAGATGAGTATGGGATGACACATGGAGGTAAAGGATGATGATATTGCAGAGGTGGACTAAGGTAAAATTCCCTTGAACATTGAATGGCATGACAACAATGACTTGGAAGCATTGAATCAACGAGGCAGAGACCAAGCCATAATGCAACAACGACTGAGGCATTATTAAGGTGAATTGAAGGAGTGGGGCGACTAATAGAATTGGCACAACTTAGAGACAAGCATATTACCCAACTGTATGACGAGACACAAATAGGTGCCATGTTCAAGGGTGACACAAGCTTCCATGAAGCTTTCTAAAATAGACTTAACTTATTTCTCCCCAACCCCCATCATGCTTGATGAGTACCTCTTTATTTGTTAATGAGCTTGAGGAGGATAACAGATGCTCGGTATAGCTCCTCCTTTAGACGAGTCCAATCTCACATGTTTTACGAACTAGCTGAGAAAGGAGGGGTTCGGTCCCAAAAAGGTCCTTCAATGTTTGATGTCATGAGTCCAAGGAAGGAAAACTCGGTGACTTTTCATGTTTAGAGAGTCTGAAATAATCCAAAGAAGACTCCAAAAAGGCCTTTTATGTAGATAGTCTAAACGGTCCGAAAAATGGATAAACTACCATCGGATAGACGTCCTTTCAAATCCTTTTACGAGTGTAAGAGAAACAAGTTCACTCGACAATATTCTCTTATTTTAGGAGTATGAAAAGAGCTTAAGGAGGACTCCATGTACAAATTTGTCATGGTTGGTGACTGAGTACGACAAAGGAAAAGTAAACTCGAGATGGTTCCTTTTCCGTAAATAGTCTAGTGAGGCCGGATAAAGTGATAAACCTATACTTGTTAGACACACCTTTTTACTCAATTTTTAACGAGCATGACAATGGTATCAAAAGCACTCGGAATCATTTTCATGTTTGGATCGAGAGCATGAAAAAGGAAAAAGTAATCTCAAACCACTTTTCATATTTTTAACCAGAGCACAACAAGGGAAAAAATGTAAGCTCAACACCATCTTACTGTTTTTAACGAGCTTGAAGAAAGGCTGGAAGAATGCTCGTGGTATCTGCTTCATTTTTTAATGACCTTGCAACATAAAATGAGCTATGCTCTGATGTTGGTTTCATTTTTTAGCGAGCTTGAAGTTGAAACTAAACTATGCTCAGAATGAGGTCTATTGATGGGTTACTTCCCAAAATGATGTCCATAGTTTGGAAACTGTGCCTCCATCCTTATCAGCAAAATCTAGCGGCTTAACTCCAGTATGATGTCTAGAGACTGGAGACATGCCCCCCAAGCTTTGTTTTGTCTTCCTACTCTTCTTCTTCACCTTATTAAATTCCATAGGTGTAGGAAGAATGAGGATCAAGTGACACAGGAAAATGAAATGAAGGTTCAAATCCTAAATCTGGCGGGAGACTCAAGTCAATGGGAGAGGAATCTATTTCATTTTTTAACGAGCTTGACATAGAAAGGGAACTATGCTCATGGAGACCTGTTTCATTTTTTTTTAACAACCTCTACATAGAAAGGGAACTATGCTCAAGATAAGTTTTATTTTGACACAAGCTTGAAACTGAGAGTAAACTATGCTTGTAAGGGTATGTTTCATTCTTTAACGAGCTTAAAACAAAGTAAAACTATGCTCAAAGTAGCCTATTTCATTTTTTAACCAGCTTAAAGCAAGATAAAATTATGCACAAAGGAGTCCATTTCATTTTTTAACAAGCTTAAAATAGAATAAAACTATGCTCAAGATGATGGTCGGTTTCATTTTTACACAAGATTAAAACCAAAATTAAACTATGCTTAAGACTGGTTCATACCAACATGATGTCCAGAGGTTGGTGGATTTCCCCCATCATAAGAATCTAGTGGTATTAACATGTCCCTCTAAGATTCTTCCATGGTGGGAAGAAGTCATGGGTTCGCTAACGACTCAACTCTGGTGTGATGTCCAAAGTCAAGAGACACAAATGACAATGGGGGAGGAACCACTAAGACATGTGAAACACTCAAGGAATTCAGGTGGCTGGTAGTCATACAATGATTAGGTGTAACAAAGGATAGTTGATCAATGGTCACTATGTTTCCATTATGAGGAAAATGCAGCACTTGAAAGAGTGTGGACATGATAGCTTTCATGGTATAGACATAATCTCGCCGAAGAAGCAGATTAAAATCTAAGGGACCTTGGACTACCATAACATCAATGGAGACAGTTTTCCCTCCTAAGGTAATAGGTAACCGAGGAAGGATCCCTAAAGTTCCAGTAGCCCTTCTATTAAAATCCAATATCTAGTCAGTGACTGGCACAAGCTGTGTGGAATCTATAGCTTTCCAAGCAGTTGAGGATAAAATACTAACAGAATCTCCCTCAACAATTATAGTGTGAAATATTTCCTTATCGGAAACTCCTACATATATCTGGAAAGGAACACTCGAAGGAAGAAGAGGTTCTGTTAGACCATTCCAATCAAAGGAAATGACCTCAGTGCTTGGAGGGGGTCCTGTGGGAGTGGAGAGGATTTTCCCTTGCATAGAACAATATGAATTGACTAGGAAAATATCAACGGTTTCCAATTCAGTCTCAACTGCAAGAGTAGAGTGCGACGAAGATTTTATCATGGTGACTACTTCAGTCTGTGCATTCTCCAATAAAAGAGTGGGATCGAGTGGAGGTGATCTCAAATCGACTACTTGAACTTCACTCTTTGAAGAAAGAGCGGGATCGACCGAGGATGGGGCTGGATCGACCACTTCATAAACCAATGGGGGGTCAAGGTATGAGTTACGACATCCAGCTAGAAGGTGTTTCTAAGATAGAGTAATGTCTTCCAACAACTATGAAGCTTCATCCATGCATGGACAAAGGTAATTAAGGTGCATGCCCTTGCATAACAAACAAGGATTCTTGACTTTACCTCTCCGATCCTTAACCATAAAGTCACTAGTTGATGGGGTATCATCAGTGTGATGTACATAGAATGACAGTACTGGTGGTTTGGAGGCTTTAGAAGACTCTTCTAACACTTTGGAAAGACCAAGACAATCCTTGAGAAGGTGACCACCCTTGCAAAGCTTGCAAGGGAACTTGGGTCTACGAGGTGTTCGAATAGAATGAGTGCCATTGGAGGAAGATGGTTGATGCTTGGTCTCTTTATTATCTTTCTTATTCTTTATACTCCTTTTCTTCTTCTTCTTATCCTCCTGATTACTAACACTACTGCTTTGATCAGGCGAGGAAGAATAAATGGAAGAAGATGCATCCAAAAAAGAAGGGGAAGGATCATTTTGGGATTGACACTCTCGTGGTGGAGAGTTAACATTTGAAACATTGGGTATAGTTGGAATCACTAGATTGAATAACCATACTGGTAATACTATGGTTAATCCAGGAAGATTTAATGTGGCATTAAAGGGAGGACCAATATCTCCAACTGGAGGAAAGAGAAAAGGTACCCCTTGAAAATGGGTCTCTTGATTGGTAGTCCCAGAAGAGGTTTCCATATCTAAACTCTCTAATTCATTCTAATTATCACGCACAAGAAATGCTACTCAAACTAAAAGCAATAGGAAAGCTTGTGAATAGGAGGGATGTAAAAGTTGGATCCTCATGGGTGTGTCAAGCTGTCACAACTCGTGATATATTGTAGGGTCCAACTGTTATACTCGCCCCACTTTTTCAGAGCACTATGCAAGGAGGATTGGGACTGTACCCTTGGTCGTATAACCCGACTACCTAACAATACGTACATAGTAATCTCCCCGAGTGTTGTTCTCAGTGTATTACGACAACAAGACGATTGAAAGGTTTTCTCGGATGGTTCTAGGAATCCTAAGCGAGTCTCCTAATATACTCAAGGTACGTGGGAGCGCAAATCCGTAGTGGTGTTGTCTAATGCACAACCATATGATAGGATCCTTCCGATATACTACCAAGTACGTGAAGTACCTTTCGATATACCCAAGGGTACGTGAAAGGGTGTTCAATATATCGGTTGGTACGTGGAAGAACTACAAGCCCCCGGGATGCAGTGCAGGAAAATAATGACAGCTTCCAAGCTTAAAGATGTCGGAACATGTCTCTAACCTAACACACAAGTTTCTAAAAGTTTTTAACTTAAACTAGCGCTTGATTTTATCTTGTACAGTTAAGTGAATCCATGAAGTGAAGACTTGGAATTTAAACAAGATGCAAATCTGATCTATATGAAAATGCAAGTCTTCATTTCTATGAAGTGCTACTTAAAAAGGAGAGAGAGATATGTTTTCTTCCCAAATGCACAACCCTATGCAAATGAAATTTTCACTTTTTCAAAATGATAGAAAGAAGTAAAAGATACACCCAAAACTAACCTGAAGCGATAAAATAGATCTTTTTACGAACACCAAATGCAATAATTCTAATTTATTTCCTATATTTTTACACTCGAAAAAGACACATGTAAGCTATGGAAAGAAGGATTCTATAAATGTTTCCAATCAAATGAAAGACACAGAAAAGCACTTAATAATCTTGTCTAACTCAAATGCACACAAATATGAAACAAGCCTTTCTTCTTCTTATGAGTGTAAGACCAAGAATGCCAAATGATCAAATTAAAGAAAGAAGAATATTTATGTTTTCCAAATTTGTGAATATAGCAAGAGAGGAACAAAATCAAGCTTCTCTTTGAACTAAAGTGGAGACAAGGAATCAATCTTTCCAAACAATCACTGGATAGCTCAGCATGTAAAGGAAACAAGATGCATAACCCAAGAAAAAGGGGCTAAAAAAGTCATGGATATCCCACACTTTTCAAGTCTTTAAAACAAGCCAATCACACCAAACCAAAAATTATCTTAAAACCTTAATATGGGTCGAAACGACTGTAGGTGAAACAATTCAAATCAAATCTATTGCAAAAATTCCTAAAAATGCAAACAACCATGCACTCAAACTGTGGATGCAAGAGCACTTACAGCTCCTAACAAACAACAAGAGGTCAAGAAAATATCCTTGAATCGACAAACCAAGGCAAACCCCAGCAAAAATCTCCCAAAAAACCAAAACCAGAGGATCCCCCCCCCCCTATACAGACCAACACAGAGAAAAAATATGAGATTTCCGCGCCCTGGAATACTGTAGGGTAGCAAAAATTTTGAAATTTTTGCACTCTAGGACACCATGGGGGTACGAAAATATGGAATGTAATTTTCACTCTGCAAGGTGTTTGGGGGAAGCGAAAATTTTCCTGTAGGTGTAAAAAAAGAAAATTAATGCCTAGATCTGACAGGGATTAAGTGCTAGGTTCAAGATAGTCCTCAAAGATGACTAAAGAGGATCTAAGGTGATAGGAAACAACACTTAAAATAGGATTTGACGATCCAAACAAGCAATCAAAGGTGAAACTAGGGAAAAATGTTCCCAAGTGGAGTCGCCAATTTCTATTGTAGAGAATTCTTCCTACAGATAGGTAGACTCTCTCATGGACATAACTAATCCCCTAGACACTTAATCCATGACATAAAGGAAACAAATAGACACTATAGTCCTCCTAGATTTATCTCACATATTAGCTAACAAGCTACGGAAAGACAAAGCAAGTAGATGGCGTACCTTACTTTGATGATTGTCCTTGTTGCTCCTAAGTTGCTCCAGCTCCAGCCTTTGATTATGGACTTATGAACCTATTCAAAAAATAAAGACAACACCTTCTCCAAAGCAATATATGTATAAACAAAGATCTAACTATAAAAGCATAGACAATTTCATGCATCCATCATTAAAGACATGAAAATGAGAGGAATAGGCTAAGTTATATTAATGATAAGAAATCGAAAAGAAGTTGATTACAATGTTATACCTTGATGTCCAAAGTAGCAGCACCTCCTTCCAAGCTCTCCAACATCACCCTTGAAAGACTCATAGGATCATAAGTTTAGTGCTTCCAAGATCACCCCCCCCCTGGCTCATGAATGGCTCTCTTTAAGTAGGATTTGGGAGGCCAACCAGTAAGAGGAGATTATGGATCTAAGTGAGGAAGATGTGGATCAAGGATCTAAACCATGCCAAGGAGGGAATTGAGATGGGATTCAAAGAGGGACCTCATCCCATGAAAATATCCTCGAAATCCAAGATCCAAAATCTAGGGAGAATGGCTATTCAGGGATTTTTGTGTCCCCATAATTGAGAAAAACGTGAAAATATTGTAATTTTTGTGCCCCTATAGGCATGAAGAACGCAAAAATAAGGAATTTTCGTGCTCTGTACTACTAACAGGGCGCAAAAATATCTCTAAGAGTCCCATAAGTGGGTTAGGTCAAGTGGCTTTCAACCCCTAAGTTGTTGGATTTGCTTCCAAATGTGACTAGGGAAGGGACCATCATGATAGAAAAGGATCCTAACACCCTTAAGAGGCACAAACACCATGTTTCTCATGGTGATATGACATGAAGACTCTCAATCGTACAAAGTGTGACAATTTGAGGTATAACAATCATTGATCATCACAAAAACCATACACATTACATAAGAGATTTAACATGGAAAACGAAACGAGAGGAAACCATAGAATTCTTTTCTTATATAATAACAAGATTACATTCATGGGAAGAAACAAATTCCAAGATTCTCCAGCACGGATTGGAAGGAGGTAGCAACCCCCTGATTTACATGCACAAACATAAAGGAAACTCCAACTCCCTGATTTACTAGCACTGACTGGAAGGAGGTTCCAAACCCTTAATTGACAGGAACCAACCTGAAGGATACTTTGATCTCCTATCCTTGCCCCATCCTGCCACCCTGATTATGAATAAGAAGATTAATCTTCCACTGTCGCTATATCATTGTCATAACCTATACTTGTATCACTCTCTTTTAACATGTATCACTACATCACTACCTTTTTCAACCTATCACAATCATTATCTCTATAAAAATGCCCCGGTCACTATCTTTGCAACCTATATCTTTGTCTCTATCAACATGTAATTGTATCTATGTCTCTATAATTGTATCATTGTCCTTGTCACAATCATTATATATCTATCTCAATGCCACAATCACTAACCGTGACACAATGCCACTGTTAATGTCACAATGCCACAATCATTGTCACATTATCTCAATATCTGTCACACTATATCAAACTGTACATGCCTCAAATCTATAGCCAAAAACAATCATCTATCGATTTCATTTGAATCCTCACTTCTACATCATAGACATTTTCAAAACATTGAAAATTCCAAGAGATGAGCCATATTCCAAAACATAACCATGGACTATGCCAATATAACCCCTGTGATCTATGCCAAGACCATCATACAATATTCCCGATAATCATCAAGATCTATGCCAATATGCCAAGATATTATCAATATCTATCCAAATATAACCATCATCATATCCTGCATAACATATTCAACAAATTCAAAGAGATATATCAAGAGAGAAGCTCATGTACCATGATCAAAGATGAAATTTATCCATGAGAGACATGTGCCATCATAAGAGAAACCAGCAAGCATGAACAACACATTTTCCATGATCAAAATATGGAGAAACAATAAACAAACAAAAGGAACTCTAGATCATGTCATCGCATATCTCTCGAAACAAGCTTTCCCATGAGCCAAGAATTTTGTAATTCCGATATCGTATAAGAAAGTTATGCCAATTTTATCAATCTCCACCGAAGAACAAAAGATGATCCCCAAAAACTTTGACACTAGCTCCTCCACCAGAATTTCGCAAATTCCTTCAAGACTTGCGCATTAGCAAAGAGATACTTGATTGATGTATCAAATGAAATGTTTTATCCTCTATTTATACACTTCATCATGTCTTGTATCTTCTTTTAGGGTCTCCTTAAACTCATCCTTAA
Source organism: Larix kaempferi (assembly GCA_027924585.1). Classification (NCBI taxonomy): domain Eukaryota; kingdom Viridiplantae; phylum Streptophyta; class Pinopsida; order Pinales; family Pinaceae; genus Larix; species Larix kaempferi. Next base: position 580,600 of record BSBM01001777.1, read on the forward strand.
TTTGTGGATCTCCATATTTTAAGGGGCCCTCAAGGTTAGTACCCCACTTCAAAGATCCATCATGACACTTCATGCCAAAACTTCAAGGTTACTCCATATCTTCTCAAAGGGGCCTTAGGGCTTGTCCACATCATCATAATTAGTGGATACATCATTATTTCTTGTGGGGATGCTTTCCACTTAATGTGGTCCAATGGGTCAAAGTACCACAACATTTGGGGTAATGTGGACCAAACAACATTGTTTTGGTGATACCAACTTGCTTCAGACCAACTTTGGGAACTCTTTAGAGCCTTCTCCACCATAAGTCATGTAACCCTAAATTCATGCGCAAGTGGACCAAACACCATTATTTTAAGGTTTGTTCACCTTTTATTTCAACATTGCCTTGTGTACCAATCCTTATTACTTCATGGGATACTTCTCATATAGACCAATCCTTTTGTTCATGTGGACACAATCACCACTACTTTCAAGGTTTTTTGGACCCATGATCATGATTTTGGGATCTATTTCACACTTCATCCCAATATTCTTTACACCAACCTTAGGGGCTCTCTAGGGACTTTTCCAATATGGGATATGTGACCCCAACCACATGGTCATGTGGATCCAACACCGCTATTTTAGGTATTTTTTCACATTTCTTTCTATCGTTGATTAAGGACACATTTAGGGACTTCCTTACACTTCTTATCATCATGGTCATGTGACCCACCATAATGGTCATGTGAGCCATCATCATGGTCATGTGATACAACATCGTTTCTTTAGGAAATTATTCACACTTCTGCAGGACACTTTAGGGACCCCTTTGCACTCCACATCATCATGACCATTAGGGCTTTCTCTAGGGAATTTGTATCACTTGTGTACAACTCAAAGTGTCTTCCTGTTAGGGCCATGGGAAACTGCTATGCCATCGAGGGACAACTTTGGATTTTTGTACAATTGTGACAAGGATTCCTCTTCAAGGGATTCCTTAGGATAATTAGTGTCTTCCCTAGGGGATTCAAGGATTCATTAAACATTCCCAAACAATATATCTCTACTACAACCACATCATCATTATCACCTTGAAACCAATGGAAACACCACAAATATATTCACCCTTTTGACATTAATGAAACCCTGTTTGACATCAATGACAACTTTTCCTAACAATCTTCCCCTTTGTCATTGATGGAAACAACTTCAACTCTCTCTCCCCATTTGACATAAATGACAAAAGGGATGCAACTTTATTCACCTTCTCCCCTTGGGATAATGCTTCTCTTCTGCGACTTTGCCTTGCTGATCATTTTCTCCGCTATATAAGATACCTTTACTTGAATATGAATGCCTTTTGAAAATATCTTTCTTTGCTTACAGTTATCCCCTTTAAACTTGGCCATTTCTTGAAGCTTTTTGAAGTGGCCCTCCCTGTGCTCCTGAGTGATTTACGAAACCACTGCTCTTTTGACTTTTCATCGATCTTCCTTTCCTATTACTTGTACTCCCCCTCAACATTGTCCATAATACTAAGTTTTTTTATGCCATATTGTTCAAAACAATATGTATGGCTTCTCTACTTCAAGATCATCATCTGTAAAATTGAAGATTTTCTTTTTGCTTGTTGATTTGTTTTTATTACTTGACTTAGAAACTGTTGTAAGTATGTCCTCTAAGACTTATCTATTTACCCATTTTTCCTTCACATCTTCAACATGAAATACCAATTCATTTTTGTCTTCAATCCTGATATTTGTTATGCTTTCATTCAATATGATTCCCATCTTTAAGATAAGTGAATTGATTTGGTTTTTTTAGGGTTAACCTTGACTCGGGATTGACTCAAAGTTGGTTAGGTAAAGCACATGTTTTCGAGCACATGGTTTGTTGTAGCCCATGGTATTTCCCCATGGTATTGGATGTAAGGAAGCCTATAAACGTCTTGAGGAGGCTCCATTGTTAAGGGTCCTGGAGGTGAGCGGTGGCTATCTCACTTGGCCTCGATGGTTGGTTTTGGCCATGTAATGAAGATCTTCATTGGGTGCTGGTTTTCCCCGCTTGGGGTTTCCAGGGTAAATCATGTGTCTCTATTATGTGATTGCTTGCATGTTGATTTCTCTCGTAATTATTATTTATGCTCTTGTAAAACCTAACAAGTGGTATCAGAGCTTGGTTGGGTGTGCTCGTTGGCATTGTTATGTGGGTGTGCTATTCTAGGAAATGTGAAAGAAGAGGTCACGGGTTGGTGGTCTTAGGATCTCGTAGGGACACCTAAAGAGAAGACACACTGGATGCACATTAATTACGTTCACAAGAGAAACCCTATCCTATTCGTGGAGGTATGCCAAGGAGAAGTTGTTACATCAGAGCCCAAGATGAAGAGTCGTGCTAAATAGAAGGCGCTCTTGTGGAATCCTCCATGCAATGTCTGATGATGCAATGGTAGTGCGTCCCAATCTAGAACAAAACAACTGTCAAGAAGAAAGATTGAAGTTCGAACGAGTTTTCCTTAGAGCATGTGCGCCCGCATGAAGAGAACTGTGCCATGATTTGTTTAAGATGTAAAATGTAGAGGGACGTGTGCAATGGATAGACCGAGTTTCTGCCCTAGCTCAATGCATGGGAGAAGGACAGTGTGAGAGTTGCGAGCTAACGAGGAGATCACTCTCTAAGAAGGGTCAGTTGCCATCAGAGAAGAGATTCCCTAACAAAGGGAGATCCGCTGGTGCGCAGCACTACCCAATAGAGCAGACCCAACCGTTGTGGAGGAGAAGACAACCCATAGAGGCTGTACGGTGGTGAAGGAAGCCACCAAGAGAGCTGTCGAGCCGGTTGTGGAGGAGGAGGTCCAGTGGAAGGGCATTGTTGAGCCCGTGGAGAAGAGCCTCGAGCTCTGGAGGAAGGGCCCTCTTTGGAAGAGCCCATGAGCCTGTAAGGGATCCTAATCAGTCACTGAGAGGAGTCCCATCACTACAGAGCCGAGTAGGTCTACTGACATGAAGAGAAAGAGCCCAATGGTGCACGTTCTCGAAGAAATCTAGTCTATATGGATCCATGTGGCTGCGTTTGAGAAAGTCATGGTAGGGCATGAATGGAAGAAACCCTAGCCAAATGAATGAAGATAATGTTGCTACAGAAGATAGGGTTGTAGCCTGTGGTGATATCTTGCGAGTGAAGGAATTGGTGGCTACGACTGAAAGGAAGAGAGACCCGCATGAGGTTCGAATTTGGAGAACCAGATCTGTGAAAGTGGTGGTCACGATTGTGTTAAAATAAGGCCCAGAGGAGAATTTATTTCTTTGCATATGTGATGGTTTATGGATTTATGAATCAGGGTGAATGACGAGCAATGACAAGGCATGAATAAAGCGAGCATGGAAAATCGAGAGGATGAAGCAATAGATGGTGATTGTGTAGTCACCATGAAGACACATGAAAAAAATAAAAATAACATATAAATGCAGCAATTTGCATGTAAAAGGGCATATGGCTGTAAGACTTGGTAAGGCATGCATACCCCTGGTAACTCACCGGTAAAGTCGGAAGATAGACCTAGGTGATAGGGAGGGTGTATGTGATATTCCTCGGTTAAAAATTTGAGGGGAGTTGGCCATTAGTCCAAGTCAAGTTTAAAGGGGGGATTGTTAGGGTTAACCTTGAATAGGGATTGAGTCAAATTTGGTTAGGTCAAGCACATGTTTTTGGGCACATGGTTTGTTGTATCCCATGGTATTGCCCCATGGTATTGCATGTAAGGAATCCTATAAAAGGCTTGAGGAGGCTCCATTGTAAAGGGGGCTGGAGTCGAGCGGTGGTTAGCTCACTTGGACCGGATGGACGGTTTTGGCCATGTAATGAAGATCTTCAATGGGTGTCGGTTTTCCTCACATGGGGTTTCCAGGGTAAATCATGTGTCTCTATTATGTGATTGCTTGCATGTTGATTTATCTCGTAATTATTATTTATGCTCTTGCAAAACCTAACAGGTTTATGTCCTTAACTTTGAACTTCCATATTCTATAGAGAGGACCAACGTGCAAGATTCTTCCTTCTGTCCTTCTGACCTCTTCTTCCATAATTTGGTATAAGACTTTTCTTTTATGGAATACTCCATCATGATTTTACATTCATGAGCTTTATATCCAAAGTTGTGGCATTTGTAACATTCAATATTTTGGTTCATCATACTTCTACAATCTCTAGCCATGTGTCCAAAATTGTTACATGAAAAACAATAACCAAAAAAAAACTTTGGTACCTAGGGAAAAGGATCTTCTTTGTGATGTAACTTCTTTGTATCCAATATTGCTTGAATCATGTTGACCATGAATTCTTCCTTTGTAATATTTTCCCTAATGGGATCTTCTGAGATTATTTGCATAACTCTTACCCTTTTCTATATTTTCCTTTTCTAGTATCCTAGAACATTCACTTTCTTCAACGCTCTTCTCAAACCTTGAATTTGTCTTCAAATGAGCATATGTCTTGTCCAAATCTTCCTTTAGAGAAATGATATAAAGTTCTTTCTTTTAAAAAATTTCATTTTTCTCTTGAAGTTGAAATGTGAGGTCTTCTTCAACCTTCTTGGCCTCTTCTATCTGAATTTTTAGACCAACAATGGTCCTTTCATATTCCTTAATACTCTCTTTCATCTGTCCTTTTGAATTGTGATCATCCTCATGATATTTTTTCCGTTGACCTTTTAGTAACCGATTCTCATTTCTAAGCTCTTGAATTTCCATGTTTTACAAACTCAACTTCTTCAATTCTTTCTTTAAGGATCCAATTTCAACTTATTGTGCTTGACAAGAATTTTCCTTTCTTTTACATGCTTCCTTCTTCGCTTTTAGTTGAGTTGATAATGTTTCTTTAGACTTCTTAGCCTCTTAAGCTAGCATTGTATTCTCTTCTTGATACTTATGCAGTTGTTCCATTATAATATTGTTCTTATTTCTTTCTTCCATTAAGTCATCTAGGGAACTAATCATTTTTTCTTCAAGACTACAACCCCTTGAATTTTTTAGTCTTCTTTATCTCCAGAAGCATTGCTTTCAGAAACTTCATCATTTACTTCTGGATGTCCTTCATTTTCTGTATCTGACCTTTCATTTTGATTGCCTTCATGTTCTTGATCGATAAATCCATTTTTGTATAGGTTTTGTAGCTTGTCCCGGAGTTCTTTAATTGATATGCACTTTCAAACTTTGTATTTCACATGATTAGATAGTCAATGCAAGATGATATCCATTTCCATTGCTTTATTCTTCCTTAAATCCTTCTTGGATGCTATTTTTGGTGATCTTTTTGGAGCGATGTAACCATTCAAAATAGATTTCTAGATATCAAGAGCGATGTAATCCAATGATAAAAATTTGATCCATATAAAAGAGGAACCCCATCTATAGATTAAATACTTTCATGTTCATCTGTGTGCTCTAAAGATCTTCATTATAGCTATTATACTGTCCTGAAGGAACCCGCTCTGATACCAATTGTTGGAAATACTGAGAGGGGGGGTGAATGAGTATTGAGAAATTTTTACCATTTCAAAAATTAATTATATCATGTAAACATTAACCATTAAGAATTTCATTCATCATCACATACATAACATTCTATCCAAGTCTAACATGTATCCTATTTCATTAGGAATAATGCCAAAATATGCTTTCTTTGTCAAAATATTCTTTTTTTGATTGGTTAAAATTCTCCACATGGTTGAGAAAATAATATTTTTTATTGTGAAGACGATGAGTGCGTCAACCAATCGCAAAAGTATGTGGCCAGAAAATTTTTAATGAGGACAATTTCTTGGCAAATCGAGACAATTTCAGACAAAGAAAAAGAGTTAACACAGGTTCAACATGAGTTAGGAAGCGACGAAGGTGGGTTTAAGAGTCTTGAAATTCTAAATCGCATTCAATAACCAATGTATTTCAGGAGTGAAACCTTCAAGTAAATTAGTTTTTAATTTATACGTATTTAAGAAAAGGGTGGCGCAATTATGTGATAGGAGTTGTGGAGTATCAATTGTTGATCACGATCTAACATGTAATAAACTGAGAAAATTTTCCTAAATTGTAATTGGTTGAGCATCCAAAACTGATCACCCATTTGGAGGGAAATCTAAAATAATTTCAAGGAAGAAATTAAATTGATAATGTTTTTTGAAAATCAAAGTGGTCGAATCACTATCTGGCTGGCAACTTAAAAAAATTCATGGAAGAAATAAAACTGAGAATGTTTTTCGAAAATTCTTTTTGATATTTGACATGGTGATGAAAAAATGAAAACATGCCAATGTATTTGTCCTTACATTTGGCCATCAAGATGACTCACACCAAAGACAATTCTTGAAAATTTATCCAACCAAAATTTTCTTTTGGTAATTTCATTGTGTTGAAGGTACGTCATGTAGGATAGCAATAAACCATTCTATCAAGCCATTGTAATCTCAATAGGAAATAAAAATGCACTTGCCTCTTACTATTGATCAATAAAAAACAAGAAACATGAGCAATAAGAGCACGTACTTATTGATGTTTATAGAATTTTTTAAATCATTGCTTATATGTCTATCCCATTAACAAGATATTTTGAGATGATAGTGATGATAGTCAGAAAAATCATTGGTTGATTGGTTGAGGAAGTGTGCATTTTTTTGCTAATCATGAAAAATTGGCTTTCCTACCAACTCATGGATAAGTAGGCTCAAATATGTGTATGTATCCAATTTGGAAGAGGTGATTCATCAATAAGTATGGTCATGTATGTGTAATTATGCCTCAAACCATATTTCATACATGGGGTTTACTTGGATTGGCCTGGTGTGCATTTTTTGTGCTGGACATGAAAAATTGGGAAACCCTATCAACTACTAATATGGCAGTCTTGGATTTCACTGTAGATGAAACATTTTACATAAGTGAGTACACATAGATGTAGAACCATAAACTCGATCTCCTAAACCTATTAATTTCCTTGGTTGAATCTACAGTTGAAAACTTTGTTGATTGTTTTTATTTCCTTGCAATACAAATTTGAGGAATGATAAATAATTTTCATGAAAATTTATTTTATATATGAATTCTGAATTTAACAGTGATTATATAAAATGATTGGTTGAGTCTCTAAATTGATGGAAATGATGTTTTATGAAATGTAATGCCAATAGTCAAGTGCACAAATCATGCACCTACAAGTTGATGCTTAAGAAAATCTTTATCCCTCACAGGTGAGAAAATGTTTATCCCAAGGATAATTGAGGCCGTTTTTCAATACTTAACCAATTTTGCCAATGGTGAGCATTTTTCTGGGAGGAGGAAAAACAGGATGAATCGATGTTTTGGTAGGAAAATATCTCCTTGACTAGAATTGTTTTTCAAAACAGAGTCCATGGTCAAGTGAATAAATCATCCACCTACAAACTTATGTTCTCATAAATTTTTTATCCCTCAAATATGAGAAATGGTGGGCATTTTCCTAAGGCCATTTAGGCCAGTTTTAGCTGCAAAACAAGTTGAGTGGTTGTCTTGGCAGGCCACTATTTTCTTGACCATATACTTGTTTTCAAAATTGAGCCAGTAGTAAAGTGCATAAATCATCCACCTGCAAGATGATTCTTTCCTAAATGTTTTATCACTCACAGGTGAGAAATGGTGGGAATTTTCCCAAGGCTACTTAAGCCCTTTTTTTCAATACTTAAACCAATGTTTCCAATGGCGAGCATTTTTCTGGGAGGGTGCAAAATAGGATGATGGTTGTTTTGGAAGGAAAACATATACTTAACCAGAGATTTTTTTCAAAAAGGAGCCAATGGTCAAGTGAATAAATCAACCACCTAGAATATTTTTCTCTCGAAATTTTTTTATCCCTCAAAGGTGAGAAATGGTGGGCATTGTCCTAAGTCCATTTATGCTAGTTTTAGGTGCAAAACAGGTTGAGTGGTTGTTTCGGAAGGCCAATATTTTCTTGACCAGAGACGTTTTTTCAAAACTGAGCCAATGGTCATGTTCATAAGTCACCCCCCTACAATATAATGCTTTCCTAATTTTTTTATCCCTCATAGGTAATGAATGATGGGCATTTTCCCAAGGCTACTTAAGCCCAGTTTTCAATACTTGATCAATTTTTCTGATGGCAAGCATTTTTCTGGGAGGGTGCAAAACAAGATGAATGGTTGTTTTGGCAAGAAAATATCTCCTTTACCAGATACATTTTTTCAAAAATGAGTCAATGTTCAAGTGACTGAATAATCCACCTACAAACTAATTCTCTCAAAAAACATTTATCCCTCAAATATGAGAAATGGCAGGCATTTGCTTAAGGCCATTTAGGCCAGTTTTAGGTGCAAACAGGCTGAGTGGTTGTTTTGGCAGGCCAATCTTTTCTTGACCATAGACTTGTTTTCAAAACTGAGCTAATGGTCAAGTGCATAAATCATCCACCCACAAGCCAATGCTTTCCTAAAAAAATTATTCCTCATGGGTAAGAAATGGTGGGCATTTCCCCAAGGCTACTTAAGCCCTTTTTTTCAATACTTAACCAATTTTTCCAATGGAAAGCATTTTTCTGGTAGGGTGCAACACATGATGAATGGTTGTTTTGGCAGGAAAATATCTCCTTAACCAGAGGCATTTTTTTAAAAATGAGTTAATGGTCAAGAGAATAAATCATCCACCTACAAACTTATGCTCTCATAAATTTTTTATCCAACATAGGTGAGAAATGTCGGTCATTTTCCTGATTCCATTTAGGCAAGTTTTAGGTGCAAAACAGGTTGAGTGGCTAATTTGGTAGACCAATATTTTCTTGACCATAGACTTGTTTTCAAAACCGAGCCAATGGTCAAGTGCATAAGCCATCCACCTGCAAGCTAATGCTTTCCTAAACAATTTATCCCTCACAGGTAAGGAAGGTTGGGAATTTTCCCAAGGCTACTTAAGCCCTTTTTTTGAATACTTAACCAATTTTACCAATGGCGAGAACTTTTTTGGGAGGGTGCAAAACATGCTGAATGTGTTTTTTGGAAGGAAAATATCTCCTTGACTAGAGATTTGTTTTCAAAACTGAGTCAATGGTCAAGTGAATATATCATCCACCTACAAACTTATGCTTTCAGAAATTTTTTACCCCTCAAACATGAGAAATGGCGGGCATATTCCTAAGGCCATTTCGGCTAGTTTTAGGTGCAAAACAGGCTAAGTGGCTGTTTTGGCAGGCCAATATTTTCTTGACCATAGACTTGTTTTCAAAACTAAGCTAATGGTCAAGTGCATAAGCCATCCACCTGCAAGCTGATGCTTTCCTAAAAAAATTATCCCTCAGAGGTGAGAAATGGTGGGCATTCTCCCGAGGCTACAGAAGCCATTTTTTTCAATACTTAACCAATTTTGCCAATGGTGAACATTTTTTTGTGAGGGTGCAAAATAGGTTGATTGGCTATTTTGGTAGGAAAATGTCTCCTTGACCTAAGAATTTATTTCCAAAAGGAATCAATGGTCAAGTAAATAAATCATCCACCTACAAATTTATGCTCTCATAATTTTTTTATCCCTCAAATATGAGAAATGACGCGTAGTTTCCTAAGGCCATTTAGGCCAATTTTAGGTGCAAAACAAGCTAAGTGGTTGTTTTGGCAGGCCAATATATTCTTAACCAGGGTCGTTTTTCCAAGAGTGAGACTATATTCAGGTGCATTAGTCATCCACGTATAGGATGGTAACTTCAAAATAATTTTATCTCTCTTAGTGAGGAAATAGAAGTTATTTTCCCATAGCCACTTGAGCCAATTTTCAGTACTTCACCGTTTTTGCCAAAGGGGAGCATTTTCTGGCATGGTGCAAAAGAGGTTCATTGGCTGTTTTGGAAGGCCATTATCTTCTTGGCCATAGAATTTTTATGTTGTCAGAATAATTTAATCCCTCACTGGTGAGAATTGGTGGGCATTTTCCTAAATCCATTTAGGCTAGTTTTAAGTGCAAAACTGACTAAGTGGCTTTTTGTCAGGCTAATATATTCTTGACCAAATCCTTTTTTCCAAGACCAATACTATATCCAGGCACATTAGTCATCCACCTAAAATATTGTGCCTTTAGAATAATTTTCTCTCTCTCATTGAGGAAATGGTGGTCATTTTCCTAAACCCACTTAAACCAATTTTTCAATACTTAGTCATTTTTGCCAATGGTGAGCATATTATGGAAGGGTGCAAAATAGGTCGATTGGTTGTTTTGGCAGGCCATTATCTTCTTTGCCATAGAATTTTTATCAATAATGAGTCAATTTTCAGGTGCATAATTCATCAACCTGAAAGATTATGTTGTCAAAATAACTTAATCCCTCACTGGTGAGAAATGGTGGGCATTGTCCTAAATCCATTTAGGCTAGTTTTAGGTGCAAAACTAGATGAGTGGTTGTTTTGGAAGGCCAATATATTCTTCACTAGAGACTTTTTCCAATAATGAGTCTATATTCATGTGCATTAGTCATCCACCTACAAGATGCTTCCTTCGGAATAAGTGGGTTTTTCCCTTTTTCCCAAGTTACAAAGACTTCTTCTTTGTATGTGCATGGGTACCTAATATGGATGAAAATTTTCGGGACCCATTTTTTTACTTATTTATTGTTTCCTAGTTAGGCTTATGGGGGGGTGTTAGAGTAAATAAACCTCCTAAAGAAAATTATGATGAGTCTAATGAGACAATCCACACCCAAATCCACTTGCTAAGTCACCCATGAGACCAATCCCTAGATTTGGGGGTTCCTTCCTTGATTTGAGGGTGCATTCCTAGATTTGGGGGATTTTTTACATGATTTAAGGAAATAACATGAGTTAGAGATAAATTTGCTCCACTGGTTTAGCCTAACCTTAACTCTAACTGACCCTTAACACTCATAAGTGTCCCAGTTAATTCAATAGTTCCATTCTTGAGATATTTTAGGGACATGCGTGTTGGCATTCAGTTAACAAAGTGAACAATGACTCATTTTTATCAGTGAATGCAATCTAGGAGTGCATGCATGACTTATTGGGGTTATTTGCTCTCAGTTAATCCCGACTAGCCCTCTATGCATAACATGAACCCTCTCTACATGGCATGGAAAATTTGAATTGATCCTTAACATATTTTGAATTGGTATCCTATATACTGTAACCTCATTTAATTCATTCATTACTCTAATAATAAATTCATTGCCTTTCTTATCTTCAAAATTAATGTGTAATGATTCATATATATTATTGCACAACTATTCATGCTTGATTTAAATATCATATCTTGTTTATCTTTTGCACCTAGATCTATGAATGCTCAAATCTTATAACTATATTATATTAACCATATGTATATTTTCATATACACCTATATGATATCTAATTGGAGATATCTAACCACAATATATATATAGCTACTTATTATCAACAATTTATTATATATTCATATATTAATTCTTCCCACAATTAGTTTATATCAAAAAACGATATAGAATTACAAAAAACCAAGCAAATCCAAATTCTAAGCATTGCTTAAATTCTTTTAACTAATCCCCAACATAGTTGTTATTAACTTATTTAAACAACTACTTCGCCATACTAGCATACTTACCTAAGGTGTGTATATGTGGCCATTGTATACATACCATAGTTGTTGTTAATGCATAATGTTTATACATGTGTCTGTGTGTGTGTTCCTCAATCAAACATACAAAAGAATGATCATGATGCATCATACATATTTTCCTACAAATAAGATTTTCAACAAATGATCATTCATAATATTTAAGCACCAATCAAAATCATTCAACACTAACTAATGATCACACCAAGATTAACAAACATATACATATCACACATTATTCACATTGTAGAAATTTAACAATAAACAAAAATACACTACTACTTCCCAAGTAGAATACACAACTGTCATAGAATCACTCAACCTCCCTAACCTACTTATGATTCCATCCTATCGTTCCTCTAATTTTATAAGTTGTGGAGTCAAATATATTGATCTCACCACACACATACCTTAGTCGGAAGCATCAACTATATCATCCTAACATCACTAGTAGGTAACTGGAAATCATCATCACACATCCAGGGGAGCGTGTCCACCATTACCCTCCCATGAATCTAGGTTTTGAAGAATACGTGATGTGAAATACCTCTACCGTTCCTAATAGAACTAGGGTTAATACTCTAATATCATGCCCCAATCACATTAAGTAATTGTTGTTCAAAGATCCATGTCAAAGCAACCACTATGGGAAAGGCATGCATCCTGTCAAAACCACACTTGCTCACAAATCATATTAGTGTTCAAAATCATAATTTACATTGTAATTACAACATATAGTACACACCTGTTTCCATAATTTCTACTGCATCTAGGTTACCATTAGACAAGGATTTCAACTATCTTCTAGTTGATCTATTTGTATGTCAACTAAATAACCACTTATGCATATCAATTATAAATATATCTAGAACTATTTCAAGTGATAAGATATTTCACAAATTGATATTTAAATAACCATGTATATTCTTTTGCACCATATTACATTTGTTCTATATTCAATGTATAATTTAAACTGATATCTAGGTACCACATTTCACATCCAATATGCATAATAAAATGAATCACATGTTCATCCTCATTAACAACTCAAAATGATAAAATTCATGTTCTAAACATATGTAGGCACATTTAAATGTTCTATCAATAGAAATATTAATTACTCTATCCAATGTTAATAGATAAGAAGTAAATGAAATCCTCAGGGAAGTCACATAAATGTTTTAATTTTCAACTATTAGAATATGGGGCATTACATCATGTTTAAATGGAAACTTGATTTTATAGTAGAGTTAGCCCATCGTGCATGCCATAATCAAAGGGAGGATCCATGGCTTTATAATGGCCTATATTAACCCCCTACTCCATGCATGCTTTTATCTTGTGCGTATCTATTTTCCTTGGGGTCCTTTTGGTGTTGGCCTACCTTCTTCAAGGCAATCAAATGGACAAAAACACGTGTAGGTGCATGTGTTTGTTTCCTCCTTAAAAGATATGTGTTTCAACTAACCCTAGGTTCCCATTTATTTATTATAGATATTGTGATTTTGAGTATTATAAATTTATGGTGTTTATTACTTACAAACATGGAGGCTAACCTCAAATGATCTATGCCAAGCAAATATATAAGTAAATTATAAGTAATTTGCTACCTTCCTTCCATTTTTTATCTGGATTAAACAATGATTTAAAGATTACATGGATATTTTTCATTCCAAGCAATAAACCTAGGTTAAACTTTGACAAGTGCATCTTTGTTCCTGTTTATTCATTATTTTGTTAATCCACATATGATCAATTTTAGAGTTGTATCTTGAAATAATAAATAATTTTTTCCTTCCAAGCAATAGACCAAGATGCACTCAGAGAATGCATTGAGAAATACAAAACAAATTATGTTTCCAAGTTCATTTACTAAGATTGATCTTTCAAATTTTCAATTAAATATAGCAATATTCTCATTTCCAATTTAATTCCATCCATAAATTTGATAGTTTCTCATTGCTTTCTTATCGGCTCATTAAGGATGGGATGGTGCATCTCGTGTTGGGTACTGTAGCTAGGTTTTTCACCCTAGCTTGTGCAAATGAGCACCTACTAAGGAGAAGGGCCTCCTTAGTAGCAGTTCAGTAAAACAGTAAATTTAAACAGTAAAACAATACAAAATCTAAGCTAACATGTGCATCAACAGGAAATAAAAAGACAATGACAAGATAATAAAATTTTTATTTTTGTACTATGATATGATCAAGATTAGATTTACCTCAAATGTTGAGGTTGGTGGAGCTCTTGCAGTAGTCCAGGAGGGCTGCTTCCATGCTCCAATGGGTTCCTTCTCCTTCTCCAAGGTGTTTGGATAATGGGCCAAAATGGGCACTCAAATGGGAAGCTAGCTCAAATGGTGAGCTAGGGTTTCAAGAGTGATTTTGGCAAAGTGAGGATAGGATAGATTGTGGATATGAAATGGGAAGCCTCCATCACCTATTTATAGGTTTTTTAGTGGCGGAGTGTTGACCCATGGTTTTTGGCACCATATGGTTTAGGTCAATTGTTTAGTGTTTTTGCTTCCTTTTTCCCTCTTTTTCTTCTTTTTCTATTTTTTTATTCCCTTTTTTTTGGGGGGGGGGAATTTAGGGCCCTTTTAGAGGGTTTTTGCTATCTTTTGAGAAAATTTAAATTATTTTTTGGGGGAAAAGGGGTTTTTTGGCCTTTTGGTGGCTTTTTAATGGTTTTTTGAGGTTTTGGAGGAAAATATGGTAGGAAATATAGACAAATGAGTCATGTAATAAGGGAGATGAGATGGTGAACACTTTTTGGGTGTTAACAGATTGCCCCTTGATGTGTGAGGGCAGGAGCTCATCGTATGGCCGATAGACATCATAGGTCTTTCATGGTTTTCCTGGGGTGTGGAGAAGAGAAGAAAGGAACTAGAGCCCGGAACAACGGTCCCGAACAAACTGCAAAAACTGAAAATACATGACCTCAATAATGAATGAGGAATAATCTCAATATATGGACGAGGCGGGCATACCCATGCTCGTGTCAAGACATATAAAATAATAATGAGGCCCAAAAAAGGGGACCTGAAAGATACATGGAGAACTACTGTGTACATCATAAGGGTCTAGAGGGGACACAAATCTGGGACATACTGCCAGTCTGACCATGTATGAGCTGAAGAACTGATACACTGGAATAATAATAGTGGTTCTAAGTGTGGTACTAGAGGAACCGATGAACTGTTGGATCATAATGACGGGGAGTCATACCCTCGAAGGTACACTATACTGTAGCTATACTGGGTACTCAAGGAAGCATCTGAGTGAGTGGCCTCCGAATACAATCGCCAACGCAACCCGGATATCCATGGGAACATATAACTAGGTGTTCCAAAGTGACTCACCAATGTGCTAGAGTCAGGGGAAGTCCGAGGTCTTCGACCAATAACTAAAGGGATGTATACCCTGCACGAATCTCAACAATGCGATCATGGTGTTGAAGTCGAGCACGTGAGAAACAACCATTTGGAGAGGCACTGAGGACTCCACTTAAAATGGTCCGTAGGCACTCACCATAGATGGTGATGAGTCTAAGGCGCAAGGACCTCTGGGTCTATCCTCTGGAATAGATGGGCTGGTGTCGACAGAGGGAGACCTGCAACTAGCAAGGAAATGATGTTTCCTTGATAGGAGCACGAGGTGGATAACCGAAGTGTGAGAGTACTGATGGTAGGATTGACATACTGTGGAGGTGGGGAATAACTGGGCAAACAGAGTGGGTGGACTCAAACTTCTTGTGTTTAGAGTATGATGGCAGGGATGATCGGGCAGCATATGAAACTGACTGGTGGGAAGGGGATCATAGCTTTAAGGGACCAGGGATGGTGATTGGAATGAGGGATACTCAAGTTGGTGTAGAATGGCAGGAGACTCTGAGGGTGGTGTATCGCAAAATACTCTAAACAAAGGCAACCTTATTAGGGGTGCTGCCGAGATGATTGATCACAGTGTCGAGAGGCACCGATGGGGACTTATTCATGGTTTAAGGAGATGGAAGAAGTGTGCTCAAAATGGTATTGTCATGTGGATTTATACGAGCCCAGGACAGTTCGTGCTCGTGATTGTTTTCAATTTTAAGGAGTCTGAAAGCGATAAGAAGACTCTGAAATAATGGAATGGTACCGTCGTGTGGATTTGTACGAGCCCAGGACGGTGCATGATTATGGTTGCTTTCAATTTTAGAGAGTCTGAAAGCAATAAGAAGACTCCAGGGGGGTTCTTTTTCGTGTGTTAGTCTCCAAGGCCCGAAAAAGCATAAAAGGATGCAATGAAGAACTCTTCTAGCCGGTGTGACTAGAGTATTCCTTTTTCGTAATTAGTCTACCAGGTCCGGAAAAGGGTTAAACTTATACCAGATAGACGCCCTTTCAGGTACTTTAACGAGCATGAAAGGAAGCAAGATTGCTCGATGATCTTTTCATTCTTTTAGGAGTCAGAAAAGAGCTTAACAGAAACTCCCTAAGTGCCTTTTTTGTAAAGGACTTGTCCAACCTAAAAAAGGGATAAAATTATACCGAACAAAAGGAATGGCCAAGCAAGGAGAGAGTTTTCAATCAAGGGACATCGATGAGAACCGAGATCGAGGGTTGGGGGGGAACACTGGTGGGCCTCCTTGCGGGATGATGAATGGTGGAAAAATAAAAAAATAATTGAAGTATGAATGGAGTGAATGGCTCATGTATAAATCTATAACAATTCGATGGTAGCCGATGTGGTGCGCAAACTGGGGCAGCAAGGTGTCGAGACACAATGTTGAAAACTGTTTCTGGTCAGAGCGAGAAATGATCTCAAGCATCATCACGAGATCGGAAAACTGAATCCGGTAATATAAAAAGCATCAAAAATGGATATCGGCCGAGGTGGCATGCAAACCGAGATGACTAGGGTCTAGTGAAAAATGCCCAAAAAATTTGGGGGTGAGAGCAACAAATGATCTCAAGCATCATCACGGGATCGGAAAACTAAATCCGATGGTATAAGGAATGCTAAAAATGGACAACGGTCGATGTGGCATCCAAATCAAGATGACAAGGTGCATGGAAAAAATTCCGAAAAAAGGGGTTTAGAGAAAACAAGAAACCGAGTAGACCATTCTGAAGGTCTCGTCGTTCTAATTCCAGTGGTGGGAACAGTTTGGAAAATGGACTCCATATGGATCCAAAATGGCCAAATCAAGAAAAATTCAACTATCTATAAATATTAAGTGGACCCATAATGCCAAGTGTCATTTGTGTGGTTGACTTTGATAGGAGAGTGTGGTGGGCTAGAGCGGATTTGGCATTTCTGGGCAATTAGACCAGTCGATTTCATTTTTGCGAGTTGCAGGTATTTCACTGAACTCATACCTTTAATTTTTTCTCGATTCGAGTGGGTAGTGGGTCCTCAGGGAGGGTTGTATGGTCCACGCAGGGTGTGGATCGCGGGTTTCAAGGTGATGGCCGCGATCATGGATCGCGGTTGTGGCCTCCACAGCTGCGATCTGAGATTGCGGCTATGGCCTGGATAGTCGCGATCTGCGACCGCGGCTGTGGCCTGGAAAGCCACGATCTGCGATCGCAACTATGGCCTGGACAGCCGCGATCTGCGATCACAATTGTGGCCCCCACAGGCACGATCTGCGATCACGGTTGTAGTCCCGATAGTCACGATTTGGGATCGCGACATTGGGCCCCACAGCCACGATCTGGATCGGGATTGTGGATTCATACCGGGGGGGATGATGGTTTATTTGATGATGTGCTGATGAGTTTTCATTGTGGGATTGATAGGATGGCGAGAGCGCGAGATACCCGACGATCTCATGGATTACATATGGGATGATTGACATGTCCGGGGGACCTTGGGGCTGTGCGGGCTGTTGAAGTTCGCGCAGGTGTCAATGATGCGTTCAGCAGTACTATTGCTGAACAGGTTGGTGGGCTTCTGGGAGCCCGATAGTCAGTGCTTCATGGTGCAGGGGGAGAGATTGGAGCTCACCCTGGCAGACATATATTTTTTTTGCGGAACTGCCTTGTTTGGGTAGGGTGGTGGATAGTCAGCCACTAGTGTCCACGGATATGGACATGGAGGAGATGCTAGATCGGTACTGCCTCCGCACAACGAGAGTGCATAAGAATGCACTCTTGATTTGTGACTTAGAGGAGCCATCAGTTCAGGCGATTGTAGCATGTGTGGTCCGAGTTTTGGGGTCACAGGGGCCCAACCGGGTGTCGGGGGGACAGATGCAGTTGGTAGAGCGGGTATTATAGGGCACCTTCTTTGCTTGGGGCCAGATATTCCTCACATGTGTTTAGCTGCAGCTGAGCAAGGAGAAGGTATCTGGCAAGGGGTTCTGTTATGGGTCGTTTTTGTGTGCTTTCTTCATGGAGCGGGTTCCGACACTACGACCATGAGTGCCGATCCAGGCTAGGGGTTTGAGGGAATCGCGGATGGTGTAGTGGGGTGAGATGATGCGTCGGCGGGGTGGTGGAAAGGTGTGGCGATATTTTACGCAGAAGCTCTATTTGCAATGGCTACAGATGCCGTTGGTTTTTGATGACTACCCGTATTGCGAGATGGACTACCGGAAAGATCCGGAGGCACCACGACCCCCAGGGTAGGTTTGGGGTCCAGATGGTATGTATTTAGTCTCTTGATTGTTTTATATTGGATGTTTTGATGTTAGAGATATATGATGATTCTGACTATTTGCGATTTGGTTTGATGTAGATGTGGGATCGCGGCTACCGTCGGGGCATAGGGAGCGTCGAGGGCATATAGCAGTGCCAGCCTTGCCAGACCGAGGGGAGGTATGACGATGGGATGTGGAGGGGACTCTGGAGGCCTTGCGAGTTGCCTTCGACCGGATATTGGTTGGGGTCTCCAACGAGGGGTGGCGGGATCTTGATCGAGAGATGTTTGAGGACTATCACGAGGCTCCACAGAATTGGCGATCGATCTTGATTTGGGTGGCAGTATTAGCCGAGGAGAGGAGGGGTCAGGATCGATAGGGGGATGAGGAGGATCCAGAGGAGGATCTAGAGGAGGATCCAGAGGAGGAGCGAGGAGAGGATGAATCCATAGTAGAGGAGGCTGCGATGGAGGGTGAGGATGGTTCGGATGGGGATATGACTCTCATTAGGGAGTGCTCGGGACTCCCCCTCGATGCGTATGGGCATTCGAGATTTTTTGTATATACGGCATGTATTTCATGATAGGGATGCTGTTGGGGCTCCTTGATGTATATTTTTTGTATAGCTGAGTGCTGGGACACTCATGACATGTATATGACGATGATATATTTATATAGATATGCACATGGATGCATTTTTGAGGTGATAATTTTTGTACACACGTGGATGTGCCTGTATGGTTTTGTGTTTGTTTTGTTGCATGTGGATGCAAATAATTTGTTATGATAGGCACGTAGATGCCCTTTGGTGTAGATGTCATCTTTTTGGGATTTTTATGTTTTTGATGTGTTGATATGTGATGATTATGCATGATGGATGATTTACATGGTGTGATTGATATGCCAGTTGAGGATGTTGTTAGCCATTTGATCTGCGACACTATTCTGAGCTCTTGGGACATGAGTGAATGTGATGGATTCAAACTGTTGACTTAGCTGTTTTGTGTGCAGGAACTTTCTAAAGAGGCAAGGATCACGCACCTGGTAGTAGTTGTTGAGCTGGGAGACAAGCAGTTGGGAGTCAAGGAACACATGAAGGTGACGTATACCCATCTGAAGGGCAGTAGTCAGGAGACTGGTCACAGCATCGTACTCAGCCTGGTTATTAGTAGCAGCACCTATGCACATTCCGTCAAGGTGAAGCAACTCATGTGAAGGGGAATATAAGACCCAAGCTGCAAAGTCCAGGTTTGGAGACCAGCGACTTGCTCCATCGACAAAGCCAATGTAATAAGGTGGAAGATGGTCCATCTATGATCATGCAAAAATGATGAATGTAAGGTTGCAGAAAAAAGGTGAAAAACAAAAAGAAATGAAACTGTACAATACGAACCAATGGGTCTGCAGGATTGTTAAGGGTAAAAGAGTTTAAGATACAACCCGTTACGGGGGTTGTGCAAGGGGTGGCCTTCTGAGTCAGTTAGAATATATGCCCCATGTCCAAGGCAGGTATGCACTATGTAAGGGCCTTGCCACATGGATTCGAACTTCCCATTACCTGTATTGTCGTGGGCTTGGTCGTAAACGAGGACTATATATCCTTCATGGAAAGCTCATGGGTGGACATGTTTGTCATAACCAACTTTGGAGCAGTTCTTGGTGGCGTCAATTGTTTGGAGGGCTGCGTGACGGTCTTCATCATCTTGTTCTAATAACAATAGATGTTGTTCAAGTGGGGAGGTGTCAGGGAGAAGTTCAATAGCGATGTGTAGGGAGGGGATCTGACACTCGATGGGGAGGATAGATTCGACACCATGAACTAAGTGAAAAGGGATGAAACCAGTGGTGGTCTTAGTTGATGTATGGTGAGCCCATAATGCAGGGAAAAGCATGTGATGCCAATTGGACTTATGTTGGTCAACAGTGCGTTGGAGGATTGTTTTCAAAATTTTGTTAATGGCCTTAACCTAGCTGTTCCCTTGGGGATAGTAAGCGGAGGCATACTGATGTTTGAACTTAAGGAGAGTTGACAACTCGTGCCAAATGGCATCTTCAAAATGTGAACCATGGTCCAAGACAAGCTATTTTGGGGCCCCGAATTGTGTAATAGCATGGTTAAAAATGAAACGAGCAGCAGTATCGGCTTTACAGTTGAAGGTGGTCATGGCTTCATCCCATTTGGTGAAGTAGCCGATGGTGACAATGATGTAATTATGGCCATTTGCGGATGAGGGTTTACATTCCATGAAGTCAATGGCCCATTTGCAAAACGGGCCAATGGTGACGACTGGGTGGAGTGGGGCGGGTGTTGTCCGGGCCTTAGGGGAAAAGAGTTGGCAATTATGGCACTGCTTGACTGCTGTGATGCAGTCAGTAAACAGTGTGGGCTAGAAGTATCCAGCGCGGATGACCTTATGGGCGGTGGCCATCCCTGAGAAATGTTCATCGCAGGCGCCACTATGACAGTCGTTGAGGACTTGTTCGGCTTCCTCGTGTGTAAGGCAATGCCGGAGGATAGTATCAACCCCTCACCGGTAAAGGACATCGCCTAAGAGGAGATACCAAGAGGCATGGTGATGGATACGGCGGTGTCCATCGCGATCTATGTCTGGTCGAAACTTCTGCGTGCGAAGGTAGAGCAGAATATCACCGTACCACGGGTCGTCGGACGAGATGATAAACAAATGGTCATCAAATAATTCAGTGGTGATTAGCGGTGACGGCAAAAGAGATGGTAGGCTGGTTATGAGCTAGGAAAGAGTGAGGGCTTTAGTACTCTTGAGTCTTAGGAGTTGTGAAAGTTAGGTCACATTCTTGGATGATAATTACCCATTTAGCGACACGACCTTGCAGAAGTCGCCCGTTCAAGAGGTAGACCATGGGGTTGGAGTTGGCGACAACTGTAGTATGACTGAGTAAAATGTAATGGCGCAATTTTTGAACGGAAGAGACGACGGCAAGGGCCAGTCTTTCCTCATATGGGTAACATAAGGGTGTTCCAAACAAGGTTTGGATGACATGATAAATGACATGCTCCTGGTGAATAGTGTCTTCTTGGACAAGGACCCTTGACACAGCGTTGTCGAATGCCGAGACATAAAGGATGAAGTCCTGAGAGAAATACGGAGGGGAGATCAAAGCGACTTGCGTGAGAGATTTTTTAAGGGCTTCGAATGCAGCTTGCGCCTGGTCGTCCCAAACAAAGGGTATGTGAGTACGAAGCAGACATAAGAAACCATGAATTATGGTGGCATAATCAGGAAAGAAGCGACGGAGGAAATTAGATTTCCCCTGTAAGCTTTATAGCTGCCAGAGCGTGCCTGGTGCGGGAAGGTCTAATATGGCTTGAACTTTGAGGGGGTCGATAGCGACTCCTTTGTGGGAAACAATGAAACCTAACAACCGGCCTGCCGGAACGCAAAAGACACACTTGAGTGGGTTCAAGCGGATCTGATACTTGCGACAATGCAGAAAAACTTGCCAGAGGTCGTTAAGGTTGTCGGATTGTTTCTTGGAATGTGCTGTGAGATCGTCAAGATAGACTAATAGGATATGAAACAAGTTGTGAAAACAATAGTTCATGGCTCACTGGAAGGTGGCCCCGACATTTTTAAGGCCGAGAGGTAAGACCCGATAGGAAAAGGTGCCCCATGGGGTGGTGAAGGCAGTCTTGTATTGATCTTCTTTGTGGATCTGAATCTGGTTATACCCAGAGAAACCAGCCATGAAGGATAGGACTTCATGCCCCGCACATGCATCGATGAGTTGGTCAATAAATGGTGTGGGGAATTTGTCTTTGGGACATGCTCGATTTCAATCGCAGAAGTCGGTACATACTCTAATGGTGGCTTGTTTTTTGTTAATACGGATGGGGTTAGAAACCCAAGTGGTGTATGCGATAGGATAAATGAAACCTACGGCACTAAGTTTCTCAATCTCTACTTTAATGGCAGGGAGCTTTGATGGGTGAATGGGGCGCTGTTTTTGGTGAACAAGTGGCACATCTGGCCATGTGTCAATGTGGTGCTCTATGATAGTGGGGTCAAGACCAGGAATTTCGGTGTAGGACCACGAAAAGACATCGCAGAACTCTTGGAAAATATTTTTGTACTCAGCGATCTCATACTGGTGGAGGAGGCTCCCAAATTAATGATTTCAGGGGCACCGACTGGGGCAGAGATATCAATGTGGAACATAGGTTAGATCTTGGCCATGTTACCTTCCTCAAAGGCATCGGGAGCGGGAATGGGCTCTTTAAACCAGTCGACCTTAGTTGGGAGGAAATATTTGGACTCAACAAAGAATTGGGTGGCTATGGTGGTGGAGGACTCCTTCGGGAGAAAATGGGAACGATGATGCATATCCTCCCAAGGGTACTCTGGTGTGGTAAGAGCCTCAAGAATTTCCTCATCATTGTGGAAACGTTTTGTAGTCAAATCGGTTGACAAGGGGATGCTAGCAGTAGAGATCATATAAATGGTATTGATCTCCCCTGTTGGTAGAGATGCTGGGGGGTGGATCTCTTTAATGGTGGGAGGAGACGTCTCGAGGTCCAATTTATTCATCTCATAGAGGGCGGCTCTTTAATCTGGGATATTAGGGTATTGATGTGAGTAATGGCCGTAAATATCACATATTGAACAAGGGTGATTGGTACGCAGTGATTTATCGCGAGGCTTAGGGGTAGGGTCAAGTTGGACAACTGGGATGTTGGGGTCGTCATCAAGCATTTGCATGTGTTCTTGTAATGCGGGTAATTGTGGACATTGATGGGTAGCATGGCCCTACTCATCACACAAAGAGAATTTGGGAGGAGTGCGAAATGGTGGAGGATTCTTAGGGGCTTTAGGCACGGGTGGAGCGGTGTAAGGTTGTGGGCCTCTGCCCCCAGTGTATTTGGAAAGAGGGGGTGGGTTGGTAGAGGAGGAAGGAGTGGTGACACCAGGAGGTGGCCGAATAGCAGTGGTGATAGGTTGCACTGGCTGTAAGATGACATTAGGCGTCGGAGGCGAAACGAGAGGTGTGATGTACCATACAAGTAGTCCTAAAGTTAACCCCGGGAGGTTTAGTGTGGCCATCACCAGAGCGCTTACTACTCCCGAAGGGGGAAATAGGAAGGGGATTGTATGGATAGGTGTGGTGCCAACATGAATGGGTACCAATGGTGGTTGGGGTAGCAAGGGCAGTTGATGGTTGGGTGTTTGTGTATTGTGGGAGAGGGTACATAAGTAAGATATTTCGGTCGCTGGTGACGGGGGTGGAATGGATTGGAATGTGGAAGTCATCGGCATATCTGAGTAGACTCCGGGTCCAACTGAGGAAACCAACAAGGTTGATGCACCGCGAACAGGTTGCTCAACCATGGGAAGAACGTTTTCGGGTGTAGCGGGGGCATTGGGATCGTAATAGGTGAGTTGATCAATCTTGACCACTCATCCTTCATGGGGGAACATCATGGTATGAAAAATAGATGAGGCAACCGCCCACATGGCATACATGTAACTGCAGCCAAGCAAGAGGTTATAATGAAGTTGGGCATTGATGACCTCTATGTCAATAAGCACTGTTTTACTAGCCAACTGGACGGGGACGTTAGCTAAGAGACCTTGGGGTTGAGCCGAATGGCCGTTGTAGGCTCGCAACGCAGTGGTGGATGGTTGGAGAGTAGGGGATCCCAACTTCTGCCAAACGAATGTGGACACAACGCATGTAGAGGCACCCTCATCTATGATGCACTGATGGATTACAAGATTCCGAATGCATACAAAAACTTGGAATGCTAATGTGGAAGGCAGGCGTGGTTCAGATTGGTCCAAATCAAAGGCCATCATTCGTGAATCAGTCAGGTCGATAGCACCAATGGCTGATAACAGAGTCTTGCACTATGTAGGACAGTTTTTTAAGACCTCTAACGCAGACATGGCTACGGGGGACTGAGATAAGTCGTCCATAATGTTTTAATTAGACGCATCATGAGCATTGGGGTTATTGTTGATGCAACGAAGTGGGAAGCCAGCGGATTTTGGGGTGCCATCTAATGGGGCCAGAGGTATGCGTAATGGTTGATCGGTGGGAAGAGCGTTGGTGGTTTTGTCGTTGGGAGGGGCTTCAAGGGTGGAGCCATATTGGTTCTGGTGGGTTTGAAGGTTGACATTGGTGGATGACATCATTAACAAGTGATGGGTGCCTGAGTCTAAAGTAGGGTGGGCAGGTGTAGCGTACGTGACTTGTTGTTTTGGAGGCGTGGTTCCTTGAGGGGGAGCTAACGGTTGAGTGTTCACCACTCCTCAGGTCGATAAAGGGTTCTATAACACCAAGGGTTGAGTTTGAGGTGGTGGGGGGTTAGGTCGCGCCTGAGGTGCCGCGTGCCCTTGGCAGTGGGAATCATCGGTTCAGAGTTGTCGTGCCCGCTCCAAATGTGAGCAAGCATGTGTGTAATGGCCATAGACCCTGCAAATAGAACAAGGATGGTTCGTTCACAAGTTAGGGTTTTTAGCTTGTTTTGGTGGCCTGTCGGGGTTTTAGTTGGTAGGTGCCGCGTTATTATTGTTTGGGGGATTAGGTGGCTGGCCGCCTTGGTCTGGAGGGGGGTTGTTCCCCCGGTTACGTCCTTTTCCAAGGTTTTGATGGCCTTGTTGGCATTGGTTGGCGTTGGTTCTTTTGGTTATGCTGCGTATTTTGTTGCGCATACACTTTCCCTTGGGTGGCAGGTCATTTCTGGGGTTGTGCAGGTGCGGGAGCAGGTTGTGATGGATAATAAGTGGGTGGGGGTGGAGGCGGTGCAAGTGCTGGACCTTGAGGGGGTTGTTGATACGTCTGTGTGATGGGTTGTTGATTTTCCGTAGGTGCTACCTGTGGCGGATAATAAGCGTGGGGGGGCTTGAGAGGATATAGGAGCATGCGCAACCTGTGGATGGTAATATGGTTGAGGTGCAACCAGGGGAACGTAAGTGGGGGATGTGTGGCCGAAGCACTGAGGTGGACAAGAGGGTCAGTGGGAATGGCAATTATGCGCCATGGGAGCATACGAATTGGTTGCTCCAGAGTGAGATGTAGCCCGTGAAAGGTCGGGGCCATTACTAGTATGTGTTATGGAAAAGGGCTAGTTATGAGATGCAATACCACCAATGATGCCATCAGCGGCATTGGATTCCCCTGGCGCATCGTTTCGAGAGGAATCGTCGTGGGGGTGTCGGGTATAATGGTATATAAGTAACCAGTCTAGGCGTAGATAAGGTCAAACTGCTGGGATTTTAGGATGGCTTCTTCTTCGGACTGGGGTTGCTCAGATGCCACATCCTTGGCAATGACAGGAAGGAGAGATTTGAGAAACCAATCTAGGAAGATACGGTCATCTAACTTGATTTTTCACAGGCTTCGGCGTCGACGCCACTCATGAATGTGGTCAGTGATGTGGGTGGCCGTATTCTGTCTGCAAGACAGTAGGATCTCAACTCCTGCGTCATAGCGGCAGGTAACTGAAAGAAATACAGGAAGGTCGAGGTGAGGGAAGTAAAGGTGGCATGGGTCCCATGGGGCTGCTCAATGTACCACTTGGATATGGAGCCAGTGAGAGTTCATTGTAACAGATGGAGTCAGACAGAGTCATCCACTATGGAGTTGGAGGAACACCATAGATGGAAGGACATAATGTGGTTCTGGGGGTCTTCACCTGCCTTGCCCTTAAACTTAGGGATGTCAGATGGGAGCTTGGTGGGCATGTGAGGCCACATAGGATCGTGTCTGATGGGATCGTTGGTTAGCCTGTCCAGGTCAGGAAGGTTGAGACTAGCCATGAATGGCAAACTAGTAGAAGGATGTGACATTCTGGTGGTTGTGACCACGTTGGGGTCGATGCCCCCAAGTGTAGGGGATGGGTTTGTGATAGGGATGTGACCCCCAAATGGAGGAGTGGAGGTGGTATGGGAGGGTCCTACGCCACTAAGCGTAGTGTGAGTCACTAGTGGGGTTGGGTTGGGTATGCTAGCCATTGGAATTGGAACAGTGACTGGAATGGTGGGTGTGGGTCCCATCAAGGGCATACCCAAAGCACGTGTGGTGGCTGGGGTGGTTGTGGACGCTCCACCAAGGGTCCCTACGAAGAAAGGGTTGGAATTCATGCCAGCCATGGGGCTGGTTGGTGCAGTGTAAGTGACTCTGCCTCAGAATCATATGTGAAATAAGGGGCGTCAGAGCCAGGGGACAGAGCTCTATGTCATCGATGAGTAGAGTCAAGTGACGAAGCTCGAGGTCTATGACGAGTGGTATCAAGTGATGAAGCTCTACTTCTATGACGGGTGATTTGAATTGAACCGTGCTGCGGGGGTTTGCCCTGGAGGCGCCGAGAGTGTCTCGGGGACTCAATTGTGACAAATGGTGTCAAGTATCTGGGGGTTGTGTTGAGTGAAAAAAGGCTCAAAAACCCTAATGCAGCTGAGTGTGCAGAAGGAGAATGCAAAAAATACGGCACTCAGGCCAACAACCAACTCAAAACGCTTACTGTAATAGCTGTGCTACAATAAGCGGAGTATCAGAAAAAATGGTTAGAATACCAACAAGCAAACGGTTTCCTAAAAATAAAAAATGGTGGACTCGCTAGACCAAAAGGAGGTAACGGAGCATGAAAACACCGAGCTAAATAGTATTCTGATTCAACCAGACATATCCTCTGTAAGGTGATGAAATCCAAGTCAGACAATATGGATAGTAGAACCAAGTGGCTAAAGATATCCCCTACCGGGAGGGACACTGGGTAAGATACCCCAGATACCCCATTCCTAGAAGAAAGGCAACTAAGATACCCCATTCATGACACGTCCAGAAAGGTGAATCTGCAGCTCCATTCCTATCACCATGTGGGCCTAAAAGGAATCACCACACGCAGAACAACGAGCAGGTAGCCTTCGGTTACTGAATGGATTGCAGTATTCCACTCAGGCCTCCGGAACCAGTTCGGCTACTTCAACCCTCCTAAGGGAGAGGCCCTCTGATAAACTGGTTGTGACCGTGTCAAAAAATACTAGGGGATTTCGATACCTTGAAGGACAACAACTATGTCTCAAGTGTAAGCGATCGAGGAGTGTTATTTGGATGCCTATCCCCCTCGTCCTACCTAACTACAATATTCTTATGTGTTCCCTAAGTGGGGTTAGAATGTTGATTGTGTTAAGTAGTGTTTTAAGGCTCACTTGAATTAGGTGATAGAGTGTGTGCATGTGAGGTAATGAACCCAATCAAAAGTGCCACGGGTGGGAAACTTTTTTAACCAATAATAATGTAGAAATTTAACTTGCAATGCAAAATTTTCTTTTTTCAATGTAAATGCTTAAACTTAAAAAAAATTATGTAAATGGAACAGAAAGCAAACTGCAGAAAAAGGATGTAAGTAATTGTGGTTGCAGAGAGAACAGGTGGCTGTGCAGGTGTAGAAAATATTGCAGAAAAATTCTGGGTTAAAAAAGGGTAAAAAATGCAGAAAACAGATCACGGGTCTGTGACTGAAATGCGCATCCTGGAGCGTGGCTGTAGGGGTGAAACCTACGGCTGGATCGTGAGTCTGGGTCCAAGAGGCACGGTCTGGGGCGCAGTTGTAGGGGTGAAACCTACAGTCAGATCGCGGGTCTGTGGCCAAAAGGTGCGGTTTGGGGCACGGCAAAAGGGAGGAAAGTTGCAGTCGGATCGTGGATTTGTGGCCACAATGTGCATTTTGGAGCGCGGAAAAGGGGCAGAAGGCTGCGGTCGGGGCCGTGGGAAAGAGGCAGAAAGCTACACTCGGGGCGCGGAACAATGATAGAAAGTAGCGGTATGGGCCGCGAGAAAAGAGCAAACAGTTGCGATCTGGATCGCGAAAAAACGGCTGAAAGCTCCGATCTAAACCGCAGCTGCAAAAAACAGAAACACGATCTATGGCAGAAAACCCAACTGGCCGAAGCCACAGCCGAATAGGGAAAACAGAAAAATACTTGCAAAAAATAAAAACTTTTAAAATTTTAATCAGAAATTCAAAGGCCAATACCTAACCATATACCTAACCATGAAATCCACAAGTTCCTTAAAGGGTGAAGTAGCCCAACCCAAAAAAATATTGCAATCAACATACCTCCAACATACCTCTAACACCACTTGCACCATTTGTTGACATGCACTTAGTGCATTGTATGGTAGTTCAACCAACACTTATTCCAAAAACAAAAATGGTTGCTCACCCACATAATGTAGCAACATTGAGTAGGAATGAATTTAAAAAATTCTAGCATTCTAAATTTTCAAACTTAAAATTAATAACTTTTCTAGTTTTTAATGGCATAGCTTGGTTCATTTGTCTTTATAAATAATTTCTTGGCCAATGTGCCAAAGGCCCTTCCCTCTGGTAGTTTTTTTTTTTATACCCATTATATGGCTAGAATATTGGAACAATAGTGTGTCCATCATGTTCCACTGGTAGACTATGAATGGTCAAAATTTGATGTATGATGTAGTGACATAAAATATTTTGTATAATTTGATGATGTTATGTTAAATGCAATTTTATAATAATTTTATGTTATGTATTTTATTGTAAATCATAAAGCAATGCATAGACAAACTCATCTTCTATTCAAAACAAAGTTTAACAATAATATATATAATGCATAATATTTAATTGATTAATATTAAACATCATGTCATGACAAAGAGTTTTTTTTAATTTGATATTTATGCAAATAGGAATATATATTTCAACATAGGGTGGGGGGTTCCATATTTTTCTTTTTTAAATGAATAGTAAGATTGCAAGGATTCTCGAATATTCTTCGTCATGTTCCGGAATGGAGCACTGATATTTAATGAAATAACTTAGGCTCATGTTTAATTTGAATAGTCACTCATATTTATTTTAAAAATTAGGGTTATTTGAAAAGAACTACGTCAACCCTCTGGACATTGTTTAATCCAATACATTCCATGGTTTATCCAACCCAATCCATGATTTAATTGGATCCGCGAGTGTTGCAAAGGTGGATGAATTTACTACAAGACAAGGGGTGCTATAGGGCCTATTATAAGTAGTCACATAGTCGATAATCCACTGCTAGTTTAATCCAATAAGATATTGTTTAATATGCATATATTTAATCCAGTTAACTAAATCGATTCCAATCGCTCCCCATTATCATGAGATCTAGGCTTAGTTATCACAATATGTGGGATTCCAATCGATCCTGGTACATGAAGTGCCTTCTTTATCACAGTGTGTTAGCAACCTTCTCATTACCTTAGGCTCTCTTCTGAGAATTTGACCTATATAGAAAATCAAATGGAGACTCGTATACTTACTATTATGCATGTCAATTTAAACCTCGACTCTTTTTTAACAAAATTCTTCCGACAAATTAGAGTCCTTCCTTTCACACTTATATTTACATGCTTTTTTGGCTAGTATAACCATTCTAAAGCATATTTACAAGGCCTATTTGTTGAGCTCAATTGTGGTGTTTCAAGCATGAAATTTTTCTAAGCCTAAGCAATTTCCCTTCCTGTTGGAATATTATTAATACTAAGAACGGGGGTGAATCCATATTACGCAGTTATGAACATTTTTTACTTCATATCAAATTTAAATTGAACTTAAATTATGCATTCACATAAACAAAAACATTCATCCGCATATGCGTAATACACATAACACACAAAATTTTATGTGGAAACCCAAACAAGCTGAGAAAACCACGGAATGCTCTCTTATAATATAAATATTACATTCAAGAATAACCAACTAGAAGGAGGCACCGAACTGAAGAAAGCACGAACTCCCTAATTTACTAGCTCCAACTGGAAGGAGGCACCAACCCCCTACTCCTTGCCCTGTCCTGTCACCCTAATATAAAAGAAGAATATATTACTTTGTTGTTCTTATGTTCCGTGCACTCTTCGGATCGACTGTTGTTCGTTATGTTGTGTGCACCTTCTATATGTTGTAATCTTACTTTCATTGTACTACATACTTCACTTTACTTCACACTTAATCTTATCTCTTCACAACATCACATCTAACTTCATACTTCACAAACTATGTGATACTTCATCACATTCTGCAGTGATCTGAAAATTTTCAGGATCTTTTTAACCATATAAATTGCATGTGAAATTTGCATGTAAAATCTCAGAAAAAGGATTTTAAAAGATCATTTTTAAATGCTTAAATCAATCACATAAGCAAATAAAAAAGTATGCAAACCATAAATTTGTAGACAACAGATGATAACGGAGTTCACCCTTCTTGGGCTACGTCGCCAGGCCACTTCTAATGAGAAGGATGATCTTATTAAGTCTTCAAAAGCTTACATACATGAGTTCTGGAAACAGTTATGAGTTCTGTTATTCATGCCTGGAAATAGACGGCACCATTGTGTTCCTCTCAAAACTATGAGAAGAATGAGTATAAACGGGATCTGGTTTGGCTGAGGCCTCCTTTGGAACACAAATCAAGAAACATACCCTTCTGCGATGTACGGATTTGTACGAAATCCCACCTCGGGATCTGTTCCTATACCCTTCCTCGTGAATCGTGCATGTACCCTACCTTGGGAACTTTGCATCAAAAAGGCACTGAACAAATTAGTCTTCGTGGCTCCAAAAGGGGTTTAAATAAGGATTTTGGGCACCGAAATGAAGGGCCACACACCCCATTTTGGACCCAAATCCCGCCTTCAATTCTTAAGTAAAAATCGCCATAAGTCATAAAATGGATGGGCTTTGGCTCGATGGTAAAACGTTGCGATATGGGGGCAAAGGTCCCGGGGTCAAACTCATGGGCCCCTCCCCTTTTAATGTGAACTTGTTGTGGTTTGTTTGAATACAGTGGTGTTTGTTGGTTCCACCATGTCCTATTGGATCATTAATGTGGCTTGTTGGTACTTGTTGCTCTGTCAGTTTTGTGTTGTGTTGGCATTTGGCTTGGCTCTGTGGTATTTTTTATTGTCACTTTATGTTGGCTCCACCGTAATACATGGTCTCGATGTTGGCCAAGGGGTTGAGGGCTAATCCCTCGAGCCTACCCCTTTTTCCATTTAAAACAACCATCAACTTCAAATAGAATTTCTAACCTATATGGTTAATAACCAACCCGCGAGGATCTCGGCTAGGTGGACTCTGTGGAGACGTAGGCGGAGTGGAGGTCGGGGGTTTGATCCTCCCCGACTCCATACCTTTTTTTGAACAGTGCGACCAAATGATAATAGGGATTCCACATGGAATTCCCTAATTGGTCCAAATCAACACTGCCAATTCATCACTTTGTTCACATGTCAACCTATCATTGGCCCATTTTTTACCATTTTTACCCTTTTTTTGCCTGTTTTTTAACATTTTTGCCGAAGTTCAGAACTTAATAAATTTCACGTACGAAGGTCGTTTTATGCAAAATGAACATTTCTGGAAATCTCCTGATGAGCTATACACATCTGTAAGCTTATTTGCATATTTTGAAGACTTTCATTTTGATCTCTCTTGAAGATCCTCCTGGATCAAACCTTCACACTGGGAAGCTTTTGGGCCACCAAAAGCATGGAATCATTTAGAAAATAGGTGAGGGTACAAATCCCTCACTCTTCTGGTCTCTAGCCACTGTTCTTTGCTTGGATTCATTCCTTTAAGCCCCACAGGAATATATTTCACGTCACCTCTTTGTGAAGATCCTACCTTCTTATCAAGTATAACATCTTCCTAAAGTTCATTGAGAGATTCAGGAGCAAACTCATCAACAAAGGGTACTTGAACCTATACATCTTGGTCCACAATCATAGGAGGCTCATACAGTTGCAAGTTTTCCACATTAACAACAAAATACATTTGCATATAAGGAGGAAAATCAAACCGAAAATCATTATTACCAACTTGATCTAAAATTGTAAAAGGTCCATACCTTATTGGTTTCAACTTTCTACCTTCACCTTGGAGTCGGTCTTTGCTGATATGAAGCCATACTCGATCATCAATTTGAAAATCATGATCCACCCGATGTTTGTTATGTTTTTCTTTATACTTGGATTGACTTGATTCCAACTGCTCTTGTACTGCTTGATGTATTAACTGGAACTGTTGAATAAACTTCAAGGCTTTATCCGCATCAACTTAACCATATCCCCCTGAATCTTTCCCATAAACAAAATCTAAGGGAGACTTTGGAAAATATCCAAAACATGTCTCAAAAGGAGACCTTTATGTTGAAGAGTGCATAGCTCTGTTGTAGGCATGCTAAACATAATGCAACTGCTCATCCCAAAGCTTAGGATGCTTGGCACAATACCCTCGAAGAGGATGTACTACTGTCTGGTTGACCACTTTAGTTTGTCCATCAGTTTGTGGATGAAATGTTGTGATTTTATTTAGCTTTGTGTCCATAAGTTCCCATAAACATGACCAAAATTTCCCAAGAAATCGGGAATCTCGATCGAATATAATAGAAGTAGATAGTCCAAAATGGACCCATACATGATGGAAGAACAAATGAGCAGTCAAATCAGCTATGATCTTCTTTTTACAAGGCATTATAATACACATTTTACTTAATTTATCCATAAAAACATATAAGTAATCATGTCCCTTTCTAGACATTGGTAACCCTCATACAAATTCCATTGAAACACTTTCCCATGGACGAGAAGGAACAAGAAGTGGAGCGTACAAGCCTAACTTTATGTTACTTGGATTACTTGTTGCACACATAGCATATCCTTTTACATATTTCGACACGGTATCATTCATCTGGGGCCAATAACAAAACTTTTGTAATTGTGCTACAGGTTTTCCAAAACCAAAGTGCCCTGAAATGAGAGAAGTGTGAGCTTCTCTTATCACATGTAGTCTTTCACTTTGTGAAATACAGATTTTTCCAAGATGATACAATAACTTATCATGAACATGATAGTTCAATTATTCATTTTGAGAGCCATGTATTAGTGATTCATATACTTCCTTATAGTATTCCTCCTTAGTATATTGTTCAATATAACTTGAATATACCAAAGGACTTTGTTGAATAACAATAGAAGCATTTGTTGGAGGTCTTGATAAATATCTGCAACTTTGTTTTTCTTATACTTAATGATCAAATGAAACTGTTGTAGAAAACCCATCCACCTGAAATGTATTTATTGTTGTAGCTTAGTTTGAGATTGAAGAGATTGTATTGGTTGATGATCAGTATGTAAAATTGTTTCCTTACCCATTAGGTAATGTTTCCACTTCTTCACACTTTGTAATAATGCATACAATTATTTATCGTCCACTTTTGAAGACTTTCATTTTGATCTCTCTATGCATCTACAAATTTAACTGATACTGCGCATATTTTGTTGTACTAATGTTATGACTTTGTGCATCAGTATCAGATCAATTTGTGCACCTTCTATGATATTACCCTTGTGTCGTGTTGCATCATTCTTTAGATAATTTGCTACCTTATGTGCATCATCTGTTATTCGGCCTTTCTGTTCTTCGCACTTGTCTTTGATAACCCCATCATAATGCGCATCCTTTACTGTGCAACAATTCTATCTTAGTGCATCAAATAAACTTCTTCACTTCGCTCATCACTAGTTATACTTCAAATATGTATTTGTGCATATGTCATAGATCATCTGTGACTTTCTGCGTACTCTCTGTGATACTATCATTTTGTTCTTATGCACTTGCACATCCTGATCCTGTAGTTATACCTTTTTATCTTCACACATCTGTGACAGATAAACTACATCATTTTGCGCACCATCAACAATTATGTTCTTATGTTCATGTGCACTTAGCTCTATGTTGGATCATGTTTTTTTATTCCATGAGCCCTTGCTACCCCAAAATAAGAAGATTTCTAAATCTATATCTTCTAGTATTGATCTCACAAGCTTACCTCTCTCCAACTTGGATTCTTATTTATAATTTTCTTTTGTGGATGGTGTGTCCAAAAGTTGATTGTGGCTTCCCTTCTTCCTTGCTTCACGATTCATGCTTCCGCCACTTGTCATGTTCTGTGTCACTGAGGTCTCTTCTATTATGGGTCTTGCGCATACTTCTTCCTTGCCTTAGTGGTACTTGCGCCCTTGCGGTGTGGTTTTGTGCACTTTACTTCACTGATCTCCACTTTCTTCCGGTATTGTTGCATGCTTCAACAACTTGTATGCTTCATCCGGTTGGTGTTTATTGTGCATTTCTAGGACTTGTATACCTATCTAACCACTTCTTGTTTCCAAGCCACTTGCACACTCCCGAAACTTGTCCAACCATCTCTTTGGATTTTACCTTTGAAGTAGTATAATTGGGTGGACTTGAGACCTGCACTTGTACCATATGTATTGAATGTATTCCTTATGTACCTCTTCAAACTGGTTATAATTTATGTACTTTTCTTATGTACTTCTTCAAACTGGCACAACTGGATATACTTCTTCAAAGTGGATTTCATATGTTTCTTCAAACTGACACAAGAATACTGAATCCTCTTTGACATCAGTTGATATCAGTGAAAACCAAGGTTCAACAATCTCCATGTTTGGCATTGATGTCAACACCTCATGAAGATATGCATATCAACTCATGAATTTGTGCGCTTCATCTGTGTTGGTCGTAGTACTCCCCTTGTGTTCTTTTCAATTTGAGGCTTTGCTCATCTATGCATTATGCTTTCAGTGCTCTTCTGCAGTCTTTCATTTCTGCATAGATCGCATGCTTCATGATCTTTCAGTTGCATTTTATTTCTTTGTTCACTGCATGCTTCATGATATTTCTCCCCCTTTGACATCAAAGGAAAATAGGTGCCATCACTACACAATTATAGGTTCTCATTTCTTCTGTTTTGCACTAGCCTCGTAAATCTACTTCCTTTGAATTACTCCCCATGTCTTCATGATCCATTATTTTATTGGGGTCTCTATGCCGATATGAGTTACCTTGCACCCTGTACACTATTTCTATAGTTGTCTTGGATATTATCCCCCTGTACAGTTTCTATCTTCATTCTATATTGATCTTCTGTTATAGTCATATCAATCATCAATCCTTCATCATTCCTTGTGCAATATTTCATGCCATCTTCTTGTCATTTTCATTACGCATTGCAAACTTACATCTGCTTCTAGTTTTGCACTATCTTCCCCATCGATTTCTTCCAGCGTCTAACTATTCATTTTTTCACATTTACCACGCTATGATCAATCATCATTACCTTTTCTGACGCTGCATATCTTGCCACGAAAATTAAATATTTTTGCGCACATTTCCATCTGTCAGCCATCTTGTCAATAAAGCGATGTGAAAAAAATTCGTGTGGAAACTTTGACATGTCACATTCGTACTCGAGCATTTTGGTCAACATCATCCCAGTCGCACAGAACAATGAATTAGATTTCCTCTTTTTGTCCTCTTTCCCAAATTCATTAACTCATGCAATTGCTTTTGGTGTCTCCATAACCAGCTTCGAATCACGCGGATATGAATGTCATTAACTCCAAGTCTCTTCAACTTAATTTTCACGCATGTGGAGAACCACCTTTTTGTTCTATAAATGAACTATGAATTTCCTAGTTCATCATCCTTATTCCTTTACTATCTATCCCATTGTGATTATTGCTATCCTTGAGTCTCTCATCATGTATTCCTCCTTGTATAAGTTTAATGACTCACTTGATAGTGTACGCCTTGCGGTTCAGTCGTAGCAAGAAAATTTCACACAACTGAGAATAGATATGGCCGTTTGGAAATCCCAATTCAAGGATTCTAAGTTCAACCACTGGTACGCTCAGTCACAAGTAAAGCATATCAATGCTGAGGGATTATCTGGTCTAATCAAGCAAGTCAAATTTTTGGAACAAAAACAACAATGGATCCTTGAAATGCTGAACTTGATTTGGGCCGAGCAATCTACTGATAACGCATCATCCTCAATTATGTAGATATACCCATTGTATCCATCCTCTAATTTCAACGAGCTATTTCCGATGGATCTTGAGCTTTGACTTGCACAACAACCAATAGACAATGGCGCAAAATTAGACCTTGAGTAGCGGATTTGAATTACCCCTATAATTCTCAATTTTGCTTAACACAACTTCTGTCATCGTTCTTCAACTTTAATTTTCTTTTGAGCCTTGGCATGGTGCCTCCTTTTGTACTTCAACTCTATCTTTTACGACAGAGGACTCATGTAATTTTGTAAAGACAAATTTTGAATATAATACAAGTTATGTTTATGTATATGTGCAAACCCATGTGTTTGTTTGTCACAATCCTTATTTGCATTCATTTTTCTATTTATGAGCTCTTTTTAAGCGTCAATCCAATATATAATAGCATTAACTTGAATATATGCACATATCTTTTACAAAACCACATTAATGTAACTTAACAACAAAATTCAAGTGAGTTTTGACTGAACTACTTTACTAACATACTCCTTGAATTCCTAATGAACATCGTGTTGAATTCAAGGATCTCACTCAATCTTTTAGGGATCATCAAGATGGGAAGCAATTACTTGCTGCATGAGAGGTACTTGGGTTGTTAGCTTCTTCTGCTCATGCTATAGGATTTTTTCCTACCCAAATCTTCATGTGCGCACTTCAATTTTGATGTTGTGCCTATCTGTCTTCCCTTTTGGTCCTTGTATTGTGATTACTGCTATGTGGAAGATTTATATCTGGACAATTCATTGTTCTTCAACAATACACAACCTTGTTTCCAAATCCATCACAAGCATACAATCTCATGGTTTGAAAATACTTCACAATATGGCCAATGTAATTGCACCTTTCAAACTTCATTGTATTAATCCTTCTTTTGGAAGTGTAATGAAAATAATTGTAATTACTGAAGGAATTATCATACCTAAATGACTTCATTTGAATTGGATTGTGCTTACTGTCGCATACTTTCCTAGATGTTATGTCATAACCAAGTCCCTAACTTGTCTGCTAGTGATCTCTAGTCATTCAAAATATTATTCGGGATGGTTGTGCTATATCTGAATTTGTTCTTCACTTCATTTTCAATACATACCTTTTCACTTCATGAATGTGGTCACTCCGGAGTATCAATCATGATGTGATCTTGAACCTATTTCTTCCCTTTTATTTCAGACAATTTTTCTCAATCATATCAATAGGTGCTATTTCTGGAGCATCATAACCATCTACAATAGACTTCCAGACATTAGATCAGAGGGATTGTAGATAAAATTCCATCCTAATCATTTAGAAGGTGTAGTTGGTACCATCAAACCTTTGTGCTCTGTTACTGGAGAGAAATTCTTGCTTGTCCATATCTGCACATGGATCTATCTTCCATATGTGAAGATGTTACTGAAGACACCCACTCTGATATCAGTTGTTGGAATCATATTGATACTAAGCGACGGGGTGAATTAGTATTAGCATAGTTATGAACAATTTTTACTTTATATCAGATTTAACTTGAACTTAAATTATGCATTCACATAAACAAAATAATTCATCCACATATGCACAATACACATAACACACATATTTTTACGTGGAAACCGAAACGGGAGAAAACCATGGAATTCTCTCTTATAATATAAAGATTACATTCATGGAAGCACCAACTTCTGAAGTTCTCCAGCACCAATGGGAAGGAGGCACCGACCCCCTAGTTTTACAAGCACCGACCTGAATGAAGCACCGACTCCTTGATTTACCAACTGCAACTAAAAGTAGGCACCAACCTCATGATCCTTGCCCCATCCTACCGCCTTGATATAAAATAAGAAGATATTACTTTGATGTTCTTCTGATCCACATACTCTTTAGATTGACTGTTGCTCGTTATGTTATGTGCACCTTTTCTATGTTGTAATCTTATTGTCCTTGTACTGCATACTTCACTTGAATTCAAATTTAATCTTATCTCTTCACACAATCACATTTGACTTCATACTTCACAAACTATGTGCTACTTCATCAGATTCTACAGTTTGTGCTCTGGTTCAATATTCTATTATGCTTATGCGCTTCTGCAACTTCAACCGATACTGTGCATATTCTATTGTACTGTTGTTCAGAATTCTTCAAATGATACCTGTAACATCCCTCCTATTTTGATCCCCATTATTTTTCATTAATGTAATTGTAATTGTGTAAGTGGCACTGGTGAGAAGCTCAAAGCCAAGGCCCCTCTAGTGGACCTTGAAACTATTGTTATGTTCATAGGAGACTAAAATATGGCGACACAATAACGCCAGACAACTGAGTCCACTAAGGAGAATTCTAACGACGGGTAGACCTTAAGTTTATGGTTGATGTCATCCCAGTGCCATGAGCACTCAAATGAACATTGATGTTCACTAAGGGCACTTAGAAATTTTAAAGTTAACCTAGAGAAGGGTACCGAAACACATTACATGTCGTAAAGAAATTCCATACTCCTAAGACCTACATATTAACACTATGTTAATTATTACTAATAAACGTTTAGGGAAATCCCCATGGATACCCTTAAGTTTCTAGTTCGGCAATTAAATGCCAAGAATTTATAAAATGGAAAATAACCTAAGAGAAGGAAGTCTACCTCTTAGGATATCCTTATGAAATTACCTTATACAATAAATACTGTAGTATACACACACATATATATCTTACCCTTGCGAGAAAGTGTTTGAGGATGCGAGTAAAGCTAAAAGAAGCTTAACCTAATAGATGTTGATAAGCTTAACTTATTGGTAAAGTTCAGGATTATAAAATTAATATATAAGTATACTTAGTTATATTAAGAGATAAACAAACATGTATATATATATATATATATATATATATATTATAGGGAACAAAGGTTTAAGGGATAATAATTTTCATAGATAAAAAGGGGAGGTATTATTTAAAATCACTTATATTTATAAGTTGATGCGCTTAAACATTACACATAACATTATATAATGGTGAGACTTATTACTAAATACATGGTAATTATTAATGAAAGGATTTCGACATACATGGGGGATAATCTTCGTAGAAGATATATAGTTAAAATTTTAAACACCTGTTATAAGGATTGATGTATGTAGAGGGTAGAGGAGACACCCTCCCTCGATCCATGGAACATTGTTGGCCTTGACCCACACCATATCACTTGACCTTTTAATAGGCATTTATGTAAATGGATCGGTTAATAAAATACATTACCATGATGATCCCCCACGTTGCTAACCGAAGGGGTAGCTAAGCTAACCGTTAAGTGGGTTTTGAAATAAAATAATTTCCTTCTAAAGTGCCACTCAGAAACATTGTTCCTGCTTAGTGTCAGGATTCGTGGTAGGACGGATCTTCCGAAGACCCTGTGTATTTTTGTATATATATATGTGCAGAGCTTAAGGGAAGGGATTTTTTCCCCTCGATGTTAGTCCTACCTGGGAACCCAGATTAAGGTGTTGCACAAGGATTGGGAAGGGACAGTTTAATAAGCTCGATCCCAACTTCCAGTTATAGATTTAGTTGTTCGCCTTGGTTTGGGATAGGACGGCTCAAACGAGAGCTCGATCCCAGTCTATTTTTAATTAAGCATTTAGGTGGGGAAAGGACGGCTTTAAGAGGGCTTGACCCCAGTATATGATATTATTTTTATGTATTAAATAGGGAGAAGATGAAACCGACAACTTGGTATACCTCACAGCCCCGTAAATGGCTACGATTTACTTGTTTTCTATTTGTATTTTATTGTGGAATCTGCATATCGCACAGAGCTGGAAAAACCTTTGTATATTCCTATTTACATTTTATTTTACCTATGTTTGTATTCATAGCATAGATCGAATTGAAAATGACAGATATAAAACCGAACATTGAATAATTTTCCTTTGATTGAGTTTGAAACCTTTTGAAATCCTTGTGCTGCCACGGAATTGTGTGCAAGCTCGATTGAGAAGACAACATAGATGTTTTAGATAAATACTTTGTTAAAAGTTGAATCTCTACTTTATATGTTTGGTGATTTCCTGAAATTTTCCGATAGCGTTAATGCCTGGATCTTCTTAAAGATCAACCTTTCATCCCTGTGGAATGCGATGGGCAGCTTTATGAGTTTTGGAAATCTTAGTCTTAGATCATGTGCTGAATGCAATAGGGTTATAAATTCTAGAATCTTATTTCTTAAAACATGTGCTGAATGCGATAGGTATTCTAAGTCTTAAATCCCCGTTGAATGTGATTGAGCAGCGTTGTCATTTCTGGAATCTTTTTCTTAGATCTCCCTTGTGAGTTGAATGCGTTATTGCATTCTAGATATTAATCTATGTGTATAGATTAAACTTCCACCCTAATCTTAGTAGTCGAATCTCTATGGATAGACTGTGTTGTCAGCGCATTTTGGTATTTGGATCTCTATGATAAACCTGCATGCTGGAAAACTTATTTTTAATTCCGATGTAAGCGAATGCTCGAACTCATTGTATGATCTGTGCTAGCAAACTATCCTCTTTATCTCTGTGCATCCCTTCAGGTCGATCTCGGCGAAACAGTCAAATTTTTCCTACACCAGCGTTTTGGACAAATTTGTCTTTTCTTTATGTTCATCACATTCAGAGGTAGAATCCCTGTGCTGCATTTATTTTAATATCCTACCCCTCGGATCCCAGAATGTAAAACTCCGTGGTGGCTGTCATTGGAGAGTATCGAGCTCCATTAATATTTAGCTAACTTGTTTTAAGTATTGCAGTTGAGTGGTAGTTTACCTATAGTCAGGGATAGAGCCACGTGAATCCCTCTCATTGAAGAGCAGCAAACCATATGAACATATATATACATATACATATTTAATTATTAGTATGTTACAATTGAATGGTAGTTTAAATATTTTTTAGGATGTTTTCGAGAGTCAGTAACTTTAATTCATGTATGTGTATATATACTCATATACAGAGTGAATCCATATTATAGGATTGTATTTGACCCGTAGTTCCGGATAAATGTAGAGTGGTAAGAGACATTTAGAGAGTCATTCTCTAGGTAAATTCTTACTTGAATGTTAGGTTTGATTATCTTTTTGTGCCGAGAAGCGCTTTAAGTATGAGGGAGATCTTGTAACATTACATGTAACATTTGTCGGTCATTAATAAAATGTAATAATAAAAGTAAAAAGTAATAAAATATTTTGTTGGCCATTGATAAGAAGTAGAAACAAAAGAAGTAAAATAAATACTATAGTCGACATAAGAAATAGAAAAAATAATGACCGACATAAAAAGTAGAAATATAAAAAATAAAATAAAGAAATAAAAAATATACTATAGTATATATAAGAAATAGAAACAAAAGAAATAAAAAAAATTACTATAGCCGACATAAGAAATAGAAAAAATAGAAGTGATTTGAACCTTAATAAAAAAACATGGTTGCATTGATTTCAACAATGCATAAAAGATAAAGAAGTAAAAATATTATAATTGACATAAAAGGTAGAAATATAAGAAATAAAATAAAGAAGTAAAAAATATATTATAGTAGACATAAAAAGTAGAAACAAAAGAAGTAAGCAAAAATTATTATAGCCGACATAAGAAATAGAAAAAAATAGAAGGGATTTGAACCTCCATAAAAAATATAAAACAAATATTAGAAATATAAGAAGTAAAAAAGATAAAGAATAGCAATGCGTAAAACAAATATTAGAAATATAAGAAGTAGAAACATAGTTGCATTGATTTCAAAAACTATTACAATAGCCGACATAAGAAATAGAAAAAATAGAAGGGATTTGAACCTTAATAAAAAAATATGGTTGCATTGATTTCAACAATGCGTAAAACAAATATTAGAAATATAAGAAGTAAAAAGGATAAAGAATAGCTGACATAAAAAATAGAAACATGGTCACATTAATTTCAACAATGTGTAAAACAATTATTATAAATATAAGAAGTAAAAAAACATGATTGCATTGATTTCAACAATGCATAAAAGGGTGCGATCATACCAGCGTTAATGCACCGGATCCGATCAGAACTCCGCAGTTAAGCGCGCTTGGGCTAGAGTAGTACTGGGATGGGTGACCTCTTGGGAAGTCCTAGTGGTGCACTCTCCACCCCCTTTTTCTTTCTAACAATATTAGGAGGATCGAAAGAGCTTTGCTACGAGTTTAGCCGCTAGGGTTTGGCACTATCTGCGTTTTGAGCTCGACGAGGATGAGCCCCTCTGGAGGAGGACCGCCGCCTCCTCCCTCCCTGTCCGCTGATGAAGCCGCCTTTGCAAGGCTGATCAATGAAAACGGGAAGGTTGGTCCTGCACCGCCGCCGAAATTTGTAAAAAAACTGGATGCCATCCCGGAGATCGAACTACCACATGAGAAGTCCATACACCTTGCCATTTCGTTAGCAGACAGGGCCCTCATTGGGCAGTTTACGGGCCTGTGGCCATCTCCTCGCTCCACTAAAAATTGGATTCAGAACAATTGGCGACCGCTGATCTCTCAGGAAGTTAAAAGCTATGCAATCAGACGAGGGTATTTCCTCTTTGATTTTGTATCTAAAGATGATAGGGACCTGATATTCAGAAGCGGCCCTTATTTTATGGGACCTCAGGGATTATACTTGAACCATTGGACCCCTGACTTCGACCCTGCTATGGATATCCCAAAAGTGGTCCCTGTCTGGGTGCGCCTTCCCAACCTCCCCATGCATTGTTGGGGCGAAGAGTCTCTCCGCTCCATTGGTAATGGCCTTGGCAAATATATAG
Source organism: Larix kaempferi (assembly GCA_027924585.1). NCBI lineage: Eukaryota > Viridiplantae > Streptophyta > Pinopsida > Pinales > Pinaceae > Larix > Larix kaempferi. The sequence continues at coordinate 623,543 of BSBM01001777.1, forward strand.
ATAAAGCTGATCCAAAGGGTCAATACTTGTTTGCTCGTATCTGTGTAGAAGTTGATCTAGAGGCGGGATTACCAGAAGCTTTCAAACTCACTATCAAAGGATGGCAGCATTATCAGCAACTTGATTACGAACAGCTACCCTTCAAGTGCAGGCATTGCCATGAATATGGGCATTTTCAAAGGAACTGCCCGAAACTCCAAAAAGCAGAAACTGAGAAGGCATTGGAAGAAGGTTGGCAGCAAACCAAGAAACAAAAATCAAACCCTAGAAGAAAGGGATCTAAAGGAATCCCGCCGGAAGGTCACCTGAAATCTTCTGAGGACCCGGAATCTTCGAAAGGCCACAAAAGCTCACAAAAATTTGGATCCGACAATAGCTTCGCTATCCTCGGTGAACAGGAACCAATGGAAACTTTAAACGAAGAAGGGGAAATTTCCCCTGCGACCTCCCCTACCAAGGCAAAAAGAATCGATCTCAGTACAATAGAAAATCAGTCTACAGAACCAGAAGCTATCTTTTCAAAGGAGGATCTGCATCAAGACCCAGCTATCGAAGGAGGCATAGAGGATGAGGGATCAGAGGAGGATGACCTAGACCCCATGATACCGGCGAAAAAAGATCGTCGAGGAAGGAAATCGGATAAAGAAAAAAGGGAAGTCGCCACCTACCGAGATCGGCTAGCCGGGGTTCAATCTACCCTGGGAAAACACCTAACTCCAAGAAATACCAGACAACAAGGAAATGCCTCAAAAGGGGCAACCACTCTCTCTAAAGGTAAGTAATGCTGGTAGTCTCCTGGAACTGTAGGGGGTTAGGAAGCAAATCGAAAATTTTATCAATGAAAGATTTAATCAAAATCTCGAAACCCTACATCCTTCTGGTCCAGGAGACGAAAATGGAAGAGCAAGCCGTTCTTCAGACAGCCCCCTTGTTCTGGTGCCAAGCTAAATGTATAGCGGTTAGCTCTAGAGGAGCTTCTGGAGGCATTGCAACGCTCTGGGATCCCTCAAAAGTTGAAATGGTAAGTCAATCATTCTCCCCTCATTGGATTTTCACAGAAATGCTCTTCAAAGAAGCAAATCTACGCATAAGTCTTTTTAATGTCTATGCCCCCATAGCTGTTACTGAAAAGCAGTTGTGCTGGTCTACCCTGAACGACCATATGATTTCTACCCATCTGGAGAATTTCGTCATAGAAGGAGACCTAAATCTCACCCTCTCCTCTGAAGAAAAACGAGGGGGTAATATTGTCAGAGACCCAGCCAGAGAATGGGTGGACGATATCATCTCGGACTGGGACCTGGAAGATATAAAACCTGTAAAAGGGAGGTATACTTGGACTAATAAAAGGTTGGGCCCGGGTCACATTGCTGCAAGACTCGACAGGTTTCTTGTTCAACAGTCTCTTCATGTCCATGGGTATGACCCTACCTCCGTCATCCTCCCATTCAGTGCATCAGATCATAAGCCGATCTCGCTCTCCCTCGCCAAAGATCAGAATTTTGGACCTATCCCCTTCAGGTTCAACCCTGCTTGGATCCAAATGGATGGCTTCTTGGACATTGTGGATGCAGCCTGGAAAACTAATGTTAGAGGATCTGCTTTCTATGTGTGGGAAGAAAAACTCAGGATGGTTAAAAAGGCTCTTAAAGATTGGGCGAAACTGATCAAATCTCCTAAGAAGCAAAGGTTGGAAGCAGAAAAAGCACTGGAAGAAAATCTACTCAGCAATGAAGGGAGACTTTCCCAAGCCACTTTGGATAAAGAAATCACTCTTCATAACAAGCTCCATGAAGCCTGCAGGTTTGAAGAAAATTATTGGAAGATCAAATCCAGGAATACTTGGCTTCAAGAGGGGGATAAAAACACTAAGTTTTTTCATAAACAAGCAGAGATCAGAAAACAATTTAAGAATGTCTCCCAAATTGATCATCTGGGGAAACAACTATCCGAGTTTGATGAAATTAAAAAAGCACCTCATGACCACTTTCTGGAGATCTACACTGAAACTTCTCCTGGGATGGACCTTACTCATTCGGACCTGCTGGATAATATCCCTCATCTTGTTCCCGATCAAATGAACCTTTCGCTCCTTCGACCTGTCTCCCTTGAAGAACTTAAAACTGCTGTGGATTGCATGACCCCTGATAAGGCCCCAGGACCGGACGACTTCACGGCCAGATTCCTCACTGTTTGCTGGCCCATAATCCAATCTGACCTGTTTAGGATGGTCCAGAAATCCCAGACCTGTCTTAAACTCGGCGGAGGGACCAACTCCTCCTTCCTTGCCCTCATTCCCAAAGAAAAAGGAGCCACTTCTTATTCCCGCTTCCGACCTATCTCCCTATGCAATATTGGTTATAAGGTTATCACCAAAATTCTAGCAAACCGGTTGAAAGCTGTTCTCCCTCTCATTATCCCAGAAAATCAAGGAGGGTTCATTAAAGGAAGGAAAATATCTGATAACATTATCTTAGTCCAAGAAGCCATCCATTCAAGTGTGGCGAGAAAAGAAAAAGGTATGGCTATTAAATTGGATTTAACTAACGCCTTTGATAAAGTTCACCATGATTTCCTGTTTCAGGTTATGTCCAGATTTGGGTTCGCCCCAGGGCTGATCTCTTGGATCAAATCCTGTATCTGCTTCCCTTGGATCGCCCCCCTGGTTAATGGGAGAGCAGCTGACTTTTTTCAAGCGTCGCGGGGACTTCGTCAGGGCTGCCCCCTCTCCCCCTTGCTCTATGCCATTCAAGCGGCCTCCCTAAGTTTTATGCTGGAACACTACCGTGTTCATGAAGATTTACTCGGGATAAGAATTGTGAGGGGGGTTAAAGAAGTTAACCATACTCAATTTGCTGATGATACTCTCCTTCTGAGTGGAGCGATCCCTTCCAATGCTAGAAAATTCAAAGAGGTTCTCGATAAATACCAGGACATTTCAGGAAGCAAGATCAACTACTCCAAAAGTCAGATCTTTGGTTGGAACTGTACCCCATTGGAGCTGCAAGTTATATCCCGTATCTTGGAAATTGAAGGGAAGTACCACTGGACGGAATTTAAATACCTTGGAGTGCCAATTTTTAAGGATAAACCTAAAGTCTCCAGCTGGGATCCACTGATAGAAAAACTGAATTCAAAAATCAAGGCTTAGGGAGCCTCTTGGCTCAATCTTGCTGGGAAAGCAATGCTTATCAAAGCAGTCCTTGCAAGTATGCCGGTTTTCCAATGTGCCCTGCTATTGGCTCCTGTTTCTGTCCTTAAGAAAATTGAAGCCCTTCTCCGAAGATTTCTTTGGAAAGGAGGGATGCATAATGAAAACAGGCTCCACTTGGTCAAATGGGAGAAAGTCACTGCTCCTTACCATGAAGGGGGACTGCATCTTCGGGATCTTCGAACCCAAAATCTAGCATTGGGAGCCAAGCTTCTCTGGAGTCTGGTATCTGGAAGCTCCTCCTGGAGCAAACAAGTGTTATGGAAAAAATATTTCTCAGGAACTAGGCTTAGGTGCATGGACAATGGACCGAAGGTGGCCAAAGGATCCCCCATATTCGCGCTCTGTTCCAAAGCTCTGCCCTTCTTCTCTGAAGGCCTAACGTGGATCCCCGGGAATGGGAAAAAAATCAGAATTTGGGAAGATTCCATATCTGGAAGCCCACCAATTGGTCACATGGATGGACTGGATGGTATTAGGAGGCATCTCTCAAACCTCGGGATTTCCAAGATCTCGGACATATCAAAATGGCACCCGGAGGGACACCCCTGTTGGATTGGATGGGACATTCCGGATTGCCCTTCACATCTGGAAAAAGAAAAGGATCTTCTCCTTCTTTGTCTGCATGGGAAATCACCGGTAGCCAAACATCTCAAAGATGTAAGAGGATGGGGTTCCAGATCTGGTTACCACTCTGTGGCGGAGGGTTATAGATGCATCAAAGCCATACCTAATGTACCTAGAAACCCCGCTGTTTGGAAATACATCTGGTCTACCAAATCTCTCCCCAAAATTGATCATTTTGTTTGGACCCTCGCTCATAACAGTGTCCTCACTGCGGAAGTCCTTTGGAGAAAAGGATGGGAAGGGCCGTCACGCTGCCCTCTATGTTTAGAGGAGGAAGAGTCGTCCCCTCATCTTTTCACTTCCTGCCCTTATGCCTCCTTTGTTTGGAATTTAATGACCCTCCCCTGGCGCGTCCCCCTGAACTATGATGGGATCATTCCCCTCTTCTGTAGCTGGGCAAATTCCTCCCCTGTTAGGACTCATGCGAAAGATCCTCTTGCCATAGCTTGGTTGCTACTCCCTAAGTTTATCTGTTGGATGCTGTGGCTAGAACGCAATAATAGGACCTTCAGAGGAATTCGAGCCTCCCCTATTCAGGTTGTGACCAAAACAAAATCCCTGCTCGGGGATTTCATTCGATCACGGTTTTCTCTCTGCATCTACTCTCCTATGACTCATGAGGAAGCCAACTTGTTTCAGAGCTTGAACCCAGGTTCTTTTGCTAATACCCCTCATAAGCCTCCTAGGATGCAAAGCTGGGATATCAGGAAGGACGGGAAGGATTATGACCTTTGGTGCAAAGAATTGGGGAAAAATCTCTTATGCTTTGACGGAGCTTCAAAAGGGAACCCAGGGAAGGCAGGAGGGGGAGGGGTGCTGTTTGACCCCGCTGGAGATTTGGTTTTCACTTACTCCTGGAACTTGGGTATCGAATCCAACAATATAGCAAAAGCTTTGGCTCTTTGGCAAGGATTAAACCAAGCCCTTCTTCATGACGTCCAGGTCCTCACAGTTGTTGGGGATTCAAGGATGATCATCCAATGCATTAATTCTAAGAACTTCCCCACTTCTAATCGTCTTCGCCATGTCCTCAGAAGAATTTCCCTGCTCATTCCCCTCTTCCGGGACATCGAATTCTATCATGTCTTGAGAGAGCAAAATGGTCACGCGGATAAAGCGACCAATGAGGCTATACCCCTGGGTAAAGGGGCTATTAAGATCAACGATGTATTTAGTTGGACCCCCATTCCCTAACTTTCCGCGGGTGGACATGCACGCAAGCGCAGGGGACACGTGGAGAATGGTTGATAAGCCTGATGTCACGACCTCTCACTGCCGGATGGTCTTCAAACGAGGTGTGGCATCCTCTGTTCTGGATTTTAAAACCTCACAGCTCGTACTCCTTCCCAACGCCAAAATGATGTCGTATGCGCTCATGCTGATGTGGGAGAGTACCAGCATCTGTACTTCCGGGCATGGGAGTTTAACGAGAAAGATCTTATATAAGCCGAGGAGCTCTTGTAATCATAGTTTGTCCCTTCACTGGGCTGATTCACCTGCGGTTAATCCCCTTGCTGCCATTAATTCTGGGACGGATGGTACCTGTTCTGGGAATGATGACGCTTACTCTCTGGTTCCGCATAAGGTTTCATTAATCAGCAAGATGAGCCGGTATGTAAAAGGCAGTACGGGTCTGGTAATCGATGATCCTCGTATTTTGATGATGGGCCCTGAAGCATGCCCCAGGCTCAAGGCAGTTAAGCTCCCTATTTATCACAAGGTAACCCAACCGGGTAATTTATGAAATCTCCATCGAGTTGCCTCTGAAAGCGTAATCTACTTCCTGCTTGAGCTTTCCTCTGGGTGGCGAAGGATCTGGGTGCCTCGTTTTGAACCTCTGGTTGTTTATCCCTCCGATTCAGAGCAGGCGGTTGGAATGGTGGATTCGGGGGAATCGGCAACCTCTTCTCCGGACCCATTGCAGGAACTGGAAGCCGAAGTTCGTGTCTTGAGACGAAGGGTACGTCGCCAGGGGAATTTCATGCAGCAGCTGGACAATCAGGGAGGACGACGCCTGGACAGAATTGAGGACGAACTAGTGCTCATCCGATCGGATTTTAAGGCAGCCTTCGAGGCTCTGGAGGAAAAAGTCATGGTTGCAGCGGAAAATCTGGACCTTAGGCTGCAACGGGCGGAGGCAGCTATGGAAAACCTGCGGAAAATCGAGATTGCAGGACATGACAAGAATCAAGCGGCCAACAAGCCAGCTCCTGGGGCTCGTCATCGTTGACATCAGTCTAGTTTTTGTCTTCTTTTTACTCTTTTACAGCTTCCAGTCTACTTAAGTCCTGATTTTGTTATTTACAGGCATCTGTATTTAAGTTTGAACGATCATGTTGTTATCCCTGTTATGGAATGTAAACTCTCAAGTGACTATGTCACTGTTTTATTAATATAAAACCTACCCGTTCTTGTAAAAAAAAAAAACAATGCATAAAAGATAAATAAGTAAAAAATATTATAGTTGACATAAAAAATAGAAATATAAGAAATAAAATAAAGAAGTAAAAAGTATATTATAGTAGACATAAAAAAACATGGTTGGATTGATTTCAACAATGGGTAAAACAAATATTAGAAATATAAGAAGTAAGAAAGATAAAAAATAGCTGGCATAAAAAGTAGAAATATAAGAAATAATTCATCAATATTAATTTGATTATTTGTATTGATTTCAACAATGTATTTTTTTTTTGTTATTTACATCTATAACTCCAAGAAAAAAAGGTTTTAAACCTTGGTCTCTAGGTTAACACAAGCCCAATAACCTTACTACTTACCAATAGACCACCCACAAATATTGTTAAATAACACAAGATGCATATTCCCAATAACCTTACTACTTACCAATAGACCACCCACAAATATTGTTAAATAACACAAGATGCATATTTATAGTAGACATAAAAGAAGTAAACAAAAATGACTATAAATAACATAAGAAATATAAAAAATAGAAGGGATTTCAACCTTAAGTCCAATCATGTCACTACTTACTAATAGACAATAAACAAATGTTCTTAAAAAACACAAGATCTCCCTCAATGCATTGTTTTTTTTTTACATGTATGCATTGAATTCATCAATTTAATGTTCTTAAAAAACACAATATGCATATTAATTTGATTATTTGCAATGATTTCAACAAAGCATTTTTTTTTGTTATTTACATCTATAACTCCAAGGGAAAAGGGTTTTGAACTTTGGTTTCTAGGTTAACACAAGTCCAATAACCTTACTACTTACCAATAGACCACCCACAAATGTTGTTAAATAACACAAGATGCATATTTATTTAATTCGGTGCATTGATTTTAGCAAATCATATTTTGTTTTGTTTTTTACATGTATGTATTCAATTTATCAATTCAATAAAAAGTAAAAAATTTGCATTGATTTCAACAATGCATTGTTTTTTATTATTTACATTTATACATTGAAGTCAACCATTGGCTTCAAGTCAACCTTAGATTGAAGTCAACCGATTGAACTCAACCATTGTTTGAAGTCAACCTTAGATTGAAGTCATCCTTGGATTAAAGTCAACCTTGGATTGAATTCATGAATAAAGTGAAATCAACCTTGGATTGAATTAAACCATGGATTGAAGTCATCCTTGGATTGAAGTCACCATCGATTGAAGTCAACCTTGGATTGAAGTCAACATTGCTTAAAAGTCAACATTCGTTAAAATTCAACTATGAATTGAAGTCAACCTTGGATTTAATTCAACCATGGGTTGAAGTCAACCTTGGACTAAATTCAACTTTCCATAAAATTCAAATATGGATTGAAGTCAACCTTAGATTGAATTCAACCTTGCTTAAAAGTAAACTATGGATTGAAGTCAACCATGCATTGAATTGAACTGGGGATTGAAGTCAACCTTACTTGAAAGTCAACTATGGATTGAAGTAAACCTTTCTTAAAAGTCAACTATGGATTGAATTCAACCATGGTTCAATGTCAATCAACCACTTTTAAAAATGTTGTTGTGGGTTCAAGTCAACCATGGTTCAAAGTCAACTTTGGATTGAAGTCAACCATAGATTGAAGTCATTAATGTTAATATTATTTATGAATTGAAGTCAACCATTGAATTAAAGTCATCCATGGATCAAAGTCAACCTTGGATCATTTAATCAACCACTTTTAAAAGTTTGGTTGTGGATTGAATTTGTAGGTAAGTAACTCTAGGATTTGTATTATTGATGAGCATAAATATTTTATATATACAATCTTAGTGACTGTTGGGTTTCACTTACCCACATGTCTCTTGGATTACTCTAGAGTCTATTCATCTTCTTATCTAAAATATTTACATTATTTACAATTATAGGTGGAATCATAATCCCGAAGGGTTAGATTTCCAACATTCTCCCCCTTAATCTTAAGGAGTGTTTGTAAGTTCGAACATGTTTATAAATCTTTCAAACTTTTCTTGTCCAAGCACTTTGGTGAAGATGTCTACAATTTGCTCATTTGTGGAACAATATTATAGATGAACTGTCTTGGCCTCTACACGATTTCGAATCAAATGGTACTCTTTGTTGATGTGCTTGGTTCAATAATGAAATTTGGGATTCTTAGACAACTTGATCGTAGAAGTGTTGTCGATCAATAAGGGAGTCGAATGTTAAAAAAATAGGATTGCAGAGAAATAACAATAAACAATATGCAAATATAAAACACATAAACAATATACAAGAGAGACACCAATATACGTGGTTCACCCAATATGGGCTATGTCCACAAATGAAGAGATACAACCTGTAGCACATTCGCTGCAACTTCCTCTTCTTTCTCTCACAAGATCTCTCACATTACATTACAATACATAGTTGTATTATAATGTTTTCCTTTTAAATAGGAATTACCATGGGAAAATATAATGGGATACCCAATACCATGGGCCTGTAAACTCTTGTCCAACAAGCAACCCAAAAATTTCTTTCAAGGGCTTCACCCTCGAACCTTCGCTTGGGGCCCACTAGCCACTGGACCCCCGTGGGGGGGGGGATTCCCCCCCGCTAGGATGAGTGTATAGTCCACCTGCACAACATATAAAAATTGGGGTACAAACAAGTCTAAACAACAATACCTTTGAATCAAGAAGACCAGGCTCCACAACTAACATCAAATTCTCTTACTTCTACTGCAAATCTTCAAGTATGTTCCTAAGCCACATAATCTCTTTCGTCATATCTGCAATAACCACATATTCTACTTTTGTTATCGAATCTATTGGAACTGATTGTTAGCGTGATCTCTAAGAGACAACTACTAATCAAAGACTCATTATGTATTCAAAAGTAGACACTCATGTCTCTTTGTCGCCGTCAAAGTATGAATTAGAGTGTCCTATAAGTTTGAATTCATTCACCTTAGAGTACTTGTGTCCAAATTTTTTAATCCCTTTTAAGTATCTTAGAACTCTTTTTTCACTAGACCAATACCCTTCACAATGTTTGTGCATGAACCTTGAACGAATGCCTACAAAATATGAAATATCTAGTTTGGCTGTGGTAAGGTAGTCGGGCTTCTTACAATTTGTTGCTACTTGGTCGCATCCTCAAATTATTTTCCTTCAATGGATGTGAGCTTCAACTTTTGTTCCATTGGATTTGAAAGATGATTGCATTCTTTCTTACAAAATTTGTTCAAAGGTTCTCCAACATACTTCTTATGGTAGATGAATATGTACTTAGAATGTTGAGTGACTTCAATTTCCAAGTAATAATGAAGGTGTCCCATATATTTCATTTCAAAGCCCTTTTAAAAAAGTTGCTTTATGGTGCAATATGACTTTGATTTTTTCCTGTCATCAAAAGGTCATCTCAAAAGGTCATCTACATACACCACAACAAACACAACAGATCTTCCAACTTTCTTTATAAACAATGTTGTGTCATCAAGATTATAGTCATTGAAATTCAAATTTAGAAGATGCTTAGTTAGCTTTTCATACCATGCTTGAGGCGCTTGTTTCAGGCCATACAAGGACTTAAGGATTTTTCATACCTTTTGTGCTTATCCCTTCACAACAAAGCCTTTCGGCTGAGACATGAAGACATTATATTTCAAGTCTCAATTTGGTGGACTTTCCACCCATTTTGTGTATCCAAAGAGAGTAAGGTACAGATGGTATCCCAGTTGTTGTGGGGAAAAACCTATCTTTATAGGGAATTCCTTCATTTTGTGCATATCCTTCTGCCATGAGCCTTGCTTTTTGCTTATCAAGTGAACCATCTAATTTGTATTTGTTCTTATTTACCCGCTTGCATCCAATTGGTTTGATTCTGATTGGAGGTTCAACCAACTTCCAGGTTCCATTCTTCATGATCGCATCATATTCATTTTGCATGGCCTCTTTCCACTCATCACAACTAGCATCCTATTCAAAGGAATTTGGTTCAAAGTTAGTAGATAAATTCAATTCACAATCAATGAGGCATCCATGTCATCACTTGCATTATCTACTTATCCTTCATCTTTTTTCCCGGTTGAGCTTCTTGTTCCTATATTTCCAACTTCATCCAGATGGACACATTCAAGTGCCTTTGTGGCCCATTTAGGAACTTTTCATGATGGTCTAGGTTGATCATCTAGTGGTGCTTCATTTTCTTCAAGGTTCAATCTTTCAAACCTCTCAATCACATCATTTAGTTGAACCTCCTATTTAGTTGAAGTGGTAGGAACTTCTTCTTCATGAGGGGGTGTTGGTGCTTCAAAAGAAATTTCTAGAGATTGATCTAAGATAGGGATCCCCCCTTCAAGATGTGGAATTTCATTATCAACTTCATAATATGTCTTTAGATTGGAAAATTTTTCCTAATGATCAAATTGTCTATCAATAGACTAGTCATTTTTATTAGTTTCAAGGAAAATGACATATCTAAAAATAACAAACCTCTTATTTAGCTCATCATAAGGATGATATGCCTTGGTGTCTGAATACCCCAAGAAAATGCACTTTTGACTTTTAGCACCAAGTTTGTCTCTTTTCTCCTTAGGTATCAAGGCATAGCAGGTGGAACCAAAGACCTTGAGATGCCTCACTGATGGCATGTGGCCATAACAAATTTCATGTGGAGTCTTGTCTTCAAGAGCAAGAGAATGATTTCTATTTCTCAAATACGTTGCACACAATATTGCATCATCGAAAACATCAGTTTTACATTCTTGAAAAACATCATTGAGCGTACCATATTCAATATGGTTATGTTCGTTCTTTCGGCCATACCATTTTGTTAAGGATTATAAGGAACTAAAGTTTGATGTGCAATCCAATGTTGACGACGATAGTCTTTAAAATCATTAGAAGTGTATTCTTTCCCATTATCAGTACAAAATGTGCCAATATGACGCTGTGTTTGATTTTTATCTATGCATGAAAATTATTGAATGTTTGAAATGTTTCATATTTTTTTTTAACAAGTATACCCAACACATTTTGGTTTAGTCATCAACAAAATTCATGAGGTATCTATTACCATTGGCAGAAGGAATATGCATGGGGCCATATAAGTCAGAGTGAACCAGCTCTAACTTTCTACATGTTCTGAAATTTGACTCTTATAATGGTTGCTTACTATGTTTTCCTAGTATGCATGCATCACATTTGTTCATCTTCCTAGAAATGGTGGGAAAACAAAAAACACCATTCTTTCTTAATAGGTGACGGTTGTTATAATTCAAATGACCATATATAACATGCCATAACAAGCTAGATGACATATTACATTCTCCATTCTGAGAGAGGTAGGTAAAGTTATGAACTCTTGCAGAAGAGCCCTTCAACTTCAACAACTTGACATCTTCATATCTTATCATGATGACCTTGTTGTTAGAAGGACTTCATTAGCTCTACGATTCCATCGAACATGTGGATGGAATGGCCTTGCTGTTAAATATACACTAATGGCACCAGGATTCTTTGTAACTTTGGAATATAGAGAACATTCTTCAACATAAAGTGAGGGAATCCATGCAGCTTGAGCCTAATGGAACCAATTCCATTTGGTTTGAGACTAGATTTGTTTGCAAAATACACTATTCCATCTACAATGTCATTCAGTTCTTCAAACAGTCTTTTCTAAAGGTTAGATGGGATGTTGCACTAGTATCAAACAACCATCAATATTTGTAAGATGAAAAAGATGTTATTTCATTTATTCCATGATTACAATGTGCAATAATATAATGAGCAAAATCAAGAGCTTTACCAACCTCTTGGATCTTATTTTTTTCATTTTTCCTGCTAGTTATGTCTTCCTTTGATCGAGTTCCAAGAGGCCCAACACTAATCTACTTCATGTCCATTCCTACCACATTGCGTACACTTCAGAACTGATCTTTTGCTTGACTTGTTGTTGCTCCTCTTCCTTTAAAGTTTCTTCTTCCTCGTCCTATTTTTCTATTTCACCCTTGGAAGGGTCTTTGGTATGGTTATTTACTTTCTAGGCAAGGTAAAGAATCTCTCTAGCAGGCTCACTAGTTTTATTTCGAAATGATTTCTCTCTTGATACAATATTTTATACCAAGATGTCAAAGGTGAGTTCCTTGAACTTATCACCAGCTTGAACTGATTCAAGATAGTTTGAATGTGTAGGATAGAGAGACTTGACAAATGTTACAAGTGGAAGCTCTGGTTTCATTCTAGAGGCTTGAATCTTATGCATGATTGTTATGATGCCACTGCAGGTAACTCCAAGATTCGCATTATTGATGAGCATAAATATTTTATTTATACAATCTCAGTGATTATTGAGGTTCACCTACCCACAGGTCTCTTGGATTCCTCTGAAGTCTATTCATCTTCTTATTTAAAATATTTACATTATTTACAATTATCGGTGGAATTATAATCCCAAAGGATTAGATTCCCAATAGAAGTCAACCATGGTTCAAAGTCAACCTTGGATTGAATTCAAACTTGCTTAAAAGTGAACTATGAGCTGAAGTCAACCTTGGATCAAGGTCAACTATGGATTGATGTTAACCATGGATTGAAGTCAACCTTGGATTGAAGTCAACATTTCTTAAAAGTCAACTATGGATTGAAGTGAATGCTGCTTAAAAGTCACATATGAATTGAAGTCATATGGATTGAAGTCAACCTTGCTTAAAAGTCAACAATGGATTGAAGTCAAATATGGATTGAAGTCAACCTTGGATTGAAGTTGACCTCGGAATCAAGTCAACCTTCGATTGAAGTCAACCATGGATTGAATTCAAATTTGGAATGAATTCAACCTTGTTTAAAACTCAAATATGGATTGAAGTCAACTTTGGATTTTCAACTATGTATTGAAGTCAACCATAATAATAATAATAATAATTCAACCATGGATTGAAGCCAACCTTGTTTAAAAAGCAATTATGGAATGAGGTCAACCTTGCTTAAAAGTCAACTAGGGATTGAATCAACCTTAAATTGAAGTCAACATTCGTTAAAAGTCAACTATGGATTGAAGTTAACCTTGAATTAAAGTCAATCATTGATTGAAGTCAACATTGGACTGATGTTAATCTTGTTTAAAAGTCAACTATGGATCCAAGTCAACCATGGATTGAAGCCAACCTTGCCTAAAAGTCAACTATGGATTGAAGTCAACCTTGCTTAAACATCAAATGTGGATTGAAGTCAACCATGGTTCAAAGTCAATAAACCACTTTTTAAAATGTGATTGTGGATTAAAGTTAACTATGGTTCAAAATAAACCTTGAATTGAAGTGAGATAAACTATGGATTGAAGTCAAACTTTGGATTGAATTCATTAATGTTAATATTATTAAGTGATTGAAGCCAACCATTGCATTGAAGTCAACCATTGGATTCAAGTCAACCATGGTTTGAAGTCAGCCATGGATTGAATTCAACTAGAAGTCAACTATGGATTGATGTCAACCTTGGATTGAAGTCACACATGGATTGAAGTCAACATTGGATGAGGTCAACCTTTTATTGAAGACAACCATGGATTGAAGTCAACATTTGATTGAATTTAGTCATGGATTGAAGTCAACTATGAACTATTATTATCTATGGATTGAAGTCAATCATAATTCAAAGTCAGCATTGATTACAAGTCAACTATGGTTTGAAGTCAACTTTGGATTGAAAGTCATAGATCAAAGTCAACCTTATTTAAAAACCAAGTATGGATTGAAGTCAAGTTTGCTTAAAAGTCAATTATGGATTGAATTCAGCCATGATTCAAGATCAACATTCTCTTGGTTATGTCAACAATAATCAAAGCCACGGTTATAACTCATATTATTACTTATTTTATATGTAGTCATTTTTTTATAATAATATAATGTACTACTTTTAGAAATGTAGTTGTGCTAATTTTCATTACATAAATATTAAAATTAAAATTTGAGAGTGACACTATCTCTAGGCTTTTTACAGATTCCTTTGTTTTATTTGACAGGGAGCACAAAATTTAAAATTTAGACCATATTTGATGGGCAAAATGACTGACAAACATTTTTCCGATGAAATTCAAAATTTAGACCATATTTGACGAACAAAATGACCCACGACAAACATTTTTCCGTCAAATTCGACCACCGGGACTCCATGCCACAGTATTTTGGCCACTTTTCAACAAAAAAAAATCACCAATATAGACGGTCCCTCTCTGAAAATCAAAGCACTGAAAACGCCGGTGATAACTTGAAGTTTTTACTAAACTTTCCCGGCACCGACAGGAATAGAAATAATTAGTTTCGAACAGCCGAGAGGAATAGAAATGATTAGTTTCGAACAGCCGCAAAGATCGATCGGCACTATGACACTGAAACCGTCAGCGATAGCCTCGGCCCTCCATCGCCATTTTAGATATCTGAATTATGCTGTCTGGAAACGGCATTTCCAGGAATAGAAATAATCTGTTTCCAAGGTGTGAAAATCTGCTCGGATGTTGAGGATTGAAATCTCATGGATACGAGTCTAAAGTTAGGAATTTATATGAGTTTATAAAGAGCACAAGTCCAGAGTTATTTACAGTACCCTTTTACGCATTATTCCAAGCAAATTCTCTTTGCGGACCGAGGCTCTTCACCGAGAAATTGCGAATGCTGTGGAACGGAACCGTGGTCTACGTCGCCGCGATCAACCTAAAGAGCACAGGGTATCTATGGGTATCTATTTAGTAATATTTGTTTAGAGTTTTTTTTGGCATAAAAGGTTTTTGGACGTTTTCGCTCGTATTGAGTCACAAGTTTTTAGTATATTTGGTTTGTAGACTATTGAATATACGAATCTATATTTTAGAACGGAGCCTAAGTATATATCTAAAAAATTGTTAGGGATTGATTGCATTGGTTTCGATCCTGGAAATGAAATTTGTTTGCTTTTACATTAATTTTAAACAAAAATATGAAGTATACAAACTACTGCTCCCTTTCATTATAATCATTGCAAATTCTATTGTGGATTTTAGATGACAAAGCTTTTCAAAAAATTATCAAGCTGCAGAAAACGCTCCAGCCCGTGTGCACTCGGATTGAAGGTATATCCCGTGTCTTGATTGTATTACTGTCATTTTCAATTCTTCAGTTTTCTATGTAGAATTTTATCTGCATTGTACAAATTACTCGTCCCTTTCATTATACTCGTCACAAATTCTATTGCTGGTTTTAGAATATGACGAAGCTTTTCACAAGACTAACCAGTTGCAGAAAACGCACCAGCCCACCTGCACTCGAATTAGAGGTCGTGAGCACAGAACGTAACATAAGTCAGTTGAAATAATGCTTGTGATAGACAGAATTAATGGCGGATTTAGGGTTTCAGCAATATATTTTTTATATCGCTTAACACTGTATACTAATTAACTTGCACAGGATGTTTCTGAAGAAGACTTGAACATTAATGGCGCTGAAATTGCTAGAATACTTGAAACTTATCGACTGGAGGAGCTGGGCAGCGATACGATATACGACGATGTATATGCCGGCAAGATCGTCAGAATTGTTCGTGACAACCATCGTCTCCGCAGACTGCAAGAAGCTGCAGGAGCTGAGGGGGTGAAATGCAAGCGTTCTGGCAGTGAAATTTCAAAAAATACTCGGCGTTTGAAAATACAGAAGAAAACCCATAACCAAGTGGATTGTCGGATTTTCCTAAGGCTTCTTTGCCGAAGGCTTTCTTATATCATGGAAAACAAACGCCGTCGCCGCCATTGATTTCACATTCATCTGGTATTACATATTCTCGTTCAAAAATCCTTAACCATTGGTTGTCCCTTCATCTGCAGGATTATTATTTTCCTGTACTTAGATCATATATATGAATGAACTATTGATTGCCGCTTCATCATCTAATAACAGGAAGACGAGCTGGTGTGATAGATACAAGGATTTACTTGGCAGCTTTTCAAAGATAATTTCATTGGTGGATTGTGACCAATTTCAATCTTTTTATTGGTTGAATGTGACCAATTTCAAAAAAAAATTGATTGAAGAATTATGTTTGGCCCCAGCCTACGGCGCACTATTTTACCAGTTTTACTGATAAATCCTCCGTGTAATTAGGATAGCAATTATTTTGTACTTGTTTGCATATTTCATACTATTTATCCTCGGTTCTGATGAACTTCCTTTAAAAATAGTTAAATTAATTTTGGTTAATAAATTTGTAGTTAATATGGAGCAGTTTTTCTAAATATGTTAGGATTTGGATTTTCTCAAGATTATAAAAATTGTTCAAAATTGTAAATATAGATTGTTAAAATTATATATAATTTAAATTTAATAAAAGCAATTTACATGTTAAATATATATTTTAGATCGATAAATAATTTAAATTATATAATTCAAATTTATTAAAAATATTATATATATTAAATTTATTTATATATTTAAAAATACAATTTAAATAATAAAAATTTGTACAGTATTATTAAGAAAGTGTATAACCTGACAATAAAATATAATCTAAATATTCTTAGTGGAAGTAGTGACTGATTTGGAATTACTGTTGCTTTTTTTTGGGCATGTTGTTACTAAGACTCTACTAACCTGGGAAAGTAAAGGTTTTATCTCATATTTAAATATTAATATTTTAGTTTATTTATTTTAATAACAGAAATTAATTTTAAAGGAAAATTATGTAACATTCTTTTATTTCAAATAACAATTTTGTTTGTCACTGGAATAAGCATAAATCCATCTTAATTTAAGTGCCTAACATGATTAAGTTATTTGAGGTCTAATTTTATAAATTCATAGTTAAAAATGATTTATGTTGATTTATTTTATTATAATATTAAATCATTTTTAATTTTTATTCAAGTAGTTTTTTAATTTAATTTATTAATCTTATAACCATGACACATGATAGATGCACAAATTAATTGCTACAAACAATAAAGAATCTTTAATGTAGAAATTCAATGTTACAAACAAAATGAAAAACTAATACTAAGAAATTCTAAAATTTGATATGGATTTAATTTGCAATTGTATTTATGTTTCTCAAATTTAATATATATCTTTTTTATTTTTATTTTTATTATTATTATGACTCAATTATCAAATATTTTTAAATTAAGTTTTTGCATTTTAAAAAAGGTTTACAATTCAAAGTATTTGATTCCTCTTGATTCTAGATAGATAACTTAAACTAGTTTACTTCTCACATAAATATTCAAATATTAATTACTCTCAACATGATAAAGATTTGATACCATTGCTACTAATTTTACCTTTCACATAAATCTCACCACCACCAAAGTATAAAATATTAACCCTCTACTTATTTATTTTCATTATGATTTATCATTATTTATTTATTTTCATATGATTTATCAATAAAGCATTTGGAATAAATTTCCTTATAAAAAATCTCTCTAAAACATGTTAATCTTGGTTCACATTATTGTCTCATTTGATTATTAAGTCAACCATAAAGTATTGTTAATTTTTCTTATTTGATTTAGTGTGCCATGTGGCCATTATAGACGGCACACTTCTACCTAAGTCATGCATCTCTCGTTGACTATTCTCAATATTACGATACGAGAGGGACTTAAAGCAAGGATGAACTAGAGAAGCCTCAGCATTACTACATTATAACATTTTCATATCCTATTTGTACTCACATTTTATTCCATTTTGCAAATTAGGATACAGAATAGTATTTTGGAATCTTGTTTTTATATTTTTCAATACATAATTGTTGTGTCTTGTGTCACTTATTTTTTCACATTTTATTCCATTTTGCAAATTAGGATACAGAATAGTATTTTGGAATCTTGTTTTTATATTTTTCAATACATAATTGTTGTGTCTTGTGTCACTTATTTTTTTAATGGGAAAGAATAACACTCCATCTTACATCTAGCTAGACCCAATTGACATATCATTTTTATGTCTTATTTAAATTTCAATTACATTTATTTTTCATCCTCTTGCACCAATGTAAACATTTATCATTTTTCCTTTGTGGGAGAACACTTATAGTGTTAGCCAATTTCTAAAAAGTGAGTACTTTGCTTGATATAAGCTAAGGACTCTTTACACACTTGAAGAGCTTGGAATTACTGTGTTAGAAAATTGGTTGTTCAGAATTCTATGTTTAAGTAGAATAGGTAGAATGTGGTCATTCCAACTGTGTTTTCTCAAAAGTGTTGCAAAACAAATATATGGTTATTTATTTGTTATATTTGTTTATACAATTTATATATGTGTCACTCAATTCTATATTATGTTTCAAGTGTACTTATATATCTAATTTAAAAAGCTTGATTATCCTTTAGTTGTGAATCTAAATATATTTAATAGTTCATTTAATATTCTGGCATTGTTTTAACAAGAGGCATTCTAAACCCTTAAATCAGAAATATTATATAGATGTAATTAAATTATTAATTTCCATACTGCCTTTTTTCAGTGAAATAAAGCTATAACTTGGTATTTTCAGTAGAAAATCAAAGTTACATAATGTTTTCAGAGTGTCAGCTCTACTATAGTCCAAATATCTCTAACTATAAACAAGTGCAAGATCCCAAGTACAATAATCAAGATGGACTGCAGACCACAATTCCAAAAAAAAAAACACAATACACTAACAAAACAAAGTATGCGATCATCCTAAAAAACAAATCTCATCCCATGATCCACCATGGTATCAATGATCCATTCCTCAAAATGTAAGATATTTTCCATAGGCCCAACAACATCCTTTGATAACCTATTCGCAGCTGAGTTGAACTCCTTGTATATATGTTGAAAGGAGCATACTTCAAATCTATCGATGAGAGTTCTAGTTTTCTGAGCCTAGTGAGATAACTAGAGAACATGTAATTCATGTAAACCTGAGGCCCAATATATAATAGCTTTAGAATATCCATAAATATGAATGCGATATAAGCCTCTCAAAAGCGCAAACCGGAGCAGAGCCCAAAGTGATAGCAGCTCATATTTTGTATTACTCCCGGTACCTACACCCATCTTTAGCATAATTGTATGATCAGATTTAATGAACAACACCATACCTACCACACATGATAGTAGTTTTCTTCAAGTCTCCATCAAAGAAGCCCACAAGTACCCCATAATCAATTGATGGTGGCATAAGCTTCCTGAGTGGCTTCTTCTTGCATCTGCAAGGAAAGTCAGACAAATAAGATATGATTCTCCTATAAATGTGAAAAATAGAAAACTGAGCCGATTCAAATAATGCTTTGTTTCTGCTCCTCCAAATCTCCCAGATGATAAAAATAGGGAGAGTTTTAAAGATCGAATTATGTTGTGTCCATCTATAAAAACAATCATCCAAATTAAACCTCATTTATTTAGTTTGAAAATCCAATAATCTTTGAAGTTTCGACCAGATCTTCACAAGGAAGGGACAATGTACAAAAACATGAGTCGTATCCTCCTCATCCTTTTTACACAAAATGCAAATATTAGGACCCGTAAATCCCTGCTTCAAAATATTAGGCCAGGTGAGAAGTTTGTCCTTAAGACATAACCAAATAAAATATCTCAGCTTCATTGGAAGATCCCATCGCCAAATTATATTATGCCACCACTTTGCAGTTGGAGACACCTCTTTCATAAGGATCTCAAAGTAATCCCACTTAACTGTGAGGTTTCCATTTTATCACGGCCCATCCCATACAAGTCTATCCTACTCTTTACAAAAAGAGATTCCTGAGCATAACCGAATTTTGATATATGAATTCCATTCTATGGCAAGATCTCCCGTCATTCCCAAATCTTCAGCCATCAACCACATACGATAATTGTCATGTCCAAAATTTTTGCATTGGGTCATAATGGCCTAAGCCCCTTAGCCATACTCATGATAGTTTGTCAAATTGATGCTAGGGGTCAAATAATTGCCAAGAATGATGTCCAAGTTAGTAGTAATGTGAAATTAGATCCAAATGGACAAGGTGGGTCACATTAAGAGAAATTACCAATTCAAAGTTTTTAATATACCCATCCAAATGAACTATCATGGGGGAACATTACTAGTTCCCTAGGTTGGGGGTGGAAGCATTAAATGTTGGGATAAGGGAGCTACAAGACCCAAGGTAACCTTAGACTTACAAATTTACATTAAATGGGTCAAATAAATAATAATGAAAATAAAATAAGGTGGCATTGGATCATGAGGGAACATAAGAGGCTGTGGGAACCCCATGTGGCAAGATTCCCCACTACACTTGGCATGATTCTCTCCCCAATTTGAATTCAAGATGAAGGGTAACATACTTGGGGGAGTTTAAGAGGTATTATTCATGGTATGAGTCATGTAATATTGAATTGGAGTGGAAGAATAACTCCCATGGAAGAGGAAGAGGCAATTTGGAGCTAGTGGGACACTTGGGCTAGATTCCCTAGCTCTATGACAACAATGATGAAGATGCTATGACACAAATCAGACCTCAATGCTGACATCTGACATATATGACATGTCAAAGCTAAAAATAGCCTCCACGAGGGTGCTCAAGGGAGTTAGGGAATCTAAAGAGATACATATTCGAAATTGGTGGAGGAGGAGGCTAGAATTGGAGGGACAAGTGGCATACATTGGAATCTATTCCCAACTTGAGTTGGAACAAAGCTCTTGGAAGGAATTCAACCCATGGAGGACCTTAGAAGTTTATAAAATTCATTAACAAAGAAGAATAGTAGTTTTTGATCATTTTTTATTTGCATCTTTGCATTTGGAGAGGAGAGCTAGTGGAGTATTACTCTACTTGCCTTACCACCAATTTCGAGGGTGAAGGATTCCCATCCTAATTGGAAATTGGAGAAGCCATTTGGACCTTTCATTTGGAGCTACAATGGAGTCTTTTGTTACAGGTTGAAGCTACATGGAATCTCGTGGTCACATCTCTTTCAGCTTTCTTCTACAACCATTCTTCTATTTCTTGGCATATTCTTGCTCCTTGAGTAATTGCGTACTTGTTGAGGTGATGAACTCTTTGGGATAGCTCTTGAGAACCCATATATTTGTAATTTGATATATATACTCGGTTTCTACTGCTTAGAAGACTTTCAGGTCGAAACTCAAATATATTTGATGGAAAAATGTTAAACTATGAACAAATGGCGTCATTTCCCAAATACCTTGTTATTTGCACTTGAAGTGGTATCAAATTCGAATGGTTTAGTAAATGTATAATGTATTAATGTTGTATGGAATTCCATTAATATGCTGAAGAAGTTTCATGTTCATTATACAAGCATTTGGATCAATATTCTTAATTTTCATAACCATTTGTGAAGATTTACTATCATTTCCCCCTATGTCGAAACTAGTCTTTTTGTATATGATTTAAGAGGCTTGTAGAAGACTTAATAAAATTAATGGTGATGAATATGAGACTATATTGATGTCCCCTAGGTATCTCCTACCTCTTTTCAGAAACTCGAGAGGATCCAATAGCTTTTGGAGAGCCATTTCCAGCATCTACCCATGGGGAATTGAACCCTTAATTGCTAGTCAAATTCCCTACTATAATGCCCACCCCAGTACATTGACTGACCATAGACTTGAGGACGCTTGCCAAGTGATCCAATCGAATAAAATTTAGTAGAATGGTCTTTTGAATATTTGAAATGTTTGAACGACTGAGAAACACATGATGATTTGCTTGACGACAAATGATAAACGAAAACGACACAGTGAACGACACTTATAGAAGTGGATGTTTTGCTTAAAAATAATAAATGAATGAATGCTTTGCTTAATTATTAGCATAATGAATGATGGGTGAATGTTGTATATGATCGAATGACTGAAATATTATGAAATGGAAATGATCAAATGATATTTATGCTTGACTGACACAGATGAAAGTGATTAGATGAATGATGAATGATGGATATACTCGACTGACTGAGAAATAATATTACTTGCGTTATGTTTAAAGATTAATATATTACATCGTAGTCTTGTAGAATTTCTTATGTTATACTATAAAAAAGGAGTTGTATTTTGTGACTTACGATGAGCGCTGCATGGAGATCAATGCGGAAAAATCAGAGCTACGATTTTACTTCTTCTCCTTCGGCAAGAATATTTCCAGCTTCTCGAACATGTTAGAATTATTCTTCACTAAAATTGCTAGTATAAAAGTTTGAATGATATTCAGGGTTCATATACCTTGATGAGGGGTCTTGCATCAAGAATTTTATCAATTGGTTGTAAATGCTTATTTTCTGAAATCAAGGCGATGCCTTCGCAGGTATGTACTACTAGTTTGTAATCATGCCTTGGATTGTGAAAAGAGAGAAGTTAAACTTACTTGAATTATAGAATCTTAACTGTACTCGAGTTAGGAAAAGAAGAAAACCTTACATGACTTTGTTTATAAAATTTTGAGATTATACTTTTAGCTATACTAAGTAAATGACACTCCAGTATTTAATTATACTTTGGATTATGAAAAGAGAGAGGTTGCATGTAAGATTAGTTTAGGAATGGATAAGGTATGTATTGAAGAACATAATTCGGAAGGGTTAATTCTTA